>JAWRVZ010000139.1:1275000-1810000 GCA_037043235.1 Rhodeus uyekii
CAGTGAATCTCATCTCTCTCATTTATCATTCTTAGGTAAGAACACTGACCATAACCACAGGTACTTGCATCAGAGAAATGATGTATTTCTGTTTTCACGATCTTACCGAATTCAGCAGGTGTATAACAGCGTGGTATGTTCACCCTTTCCAGATTGATGAAGTCATTCTGCCATCTCTCCCACCGTGAACTAAGCGCAGGGGAGAGTGGATCATCCCAGCCTGTACCCTGTCGACACATTTCTTGAAGGATCCTCTTACCATTGAGAACATAGGGAGCTACAAAGCCCAAAGGATCATATATGGAGGCAACAGTTGACAATATGCCACGACGTGTTGTGGGTTGACCTTTTAGTGGGATATGGAATCTGAAGCTATCACTCTGTATATTCCAATGAATTCCCAGAGCTCTCTCGATTGGCATGTCATTGAAGGTAAGGTCCTTTGTTTCAAAGTTTACAGCACGTTCTGATGCTGGTATGCTTTGCAAAACAGCGCTGTCATTTGATATAAACTTGTGAAGTCGAAGGCCACCTTTTGCACACAGCTCTCGTGCCTCTTTTGCCAGCTGAATAGCGATTTCCACCGTCTCTACACTTGCGACTCCATCATCAACATAAAAGTCTCTTGTGATGAACTGAGATGCTAATGAGTGCGATTGACTATGCTCATTGGCCAGATACCTTAGCCCATAGTTTGCGCAACCGGGCGAAGACACTGCACCGAAAAGATGCACCTTCATACGGTAATCTTGAAGCGCTGAATTTGTGTCTCCATCTTTCCACCATAAGAAGCGCAGGTAATCACGGTCATTTTTTTGGACATGAAACTGGTGGAACATTTTTTCGATGTCACATATTAGAGCTATAGGATATCTTCTGAACCTCACAAGGACTCCGGTGAGATTGTTTATCATGTCTGGTCCTGTTAACAAATGTTCATTGAGACTTGTGCCTTTGAATTTCGCAGAACAATCAAAAACAACCCGTAGCTTGTCTGGCTTTTTTGGATGGTAGATGCCATGGTGAGGTATGTACCACTTTTCACCATCTGTTCCATCATCATTCACTGTTTCTACATCACCTCTTTCAATGATGTCATTCATGTAAGTAATGTAGTCGGTCTTGTATTTCTCGTTTCTACAGAACTTTTTGTGCAAATGATGGAGTCTGACCTTGGCAAGCTCTCTGTTGTCAGGGAAGTATGGCCGCTGTTTGAACGGAAGAGGCATTTCATAATGTCCATGAGCATTTTTCTTTATACCTTCCTTGAGTTTGTCCAGGAAAACAATATCATCTTGAGAGATGGTCTTGTCATCTGATGTGACGTCCTTAAAGTCTGACTCAAGTACACGGATAACATCCACAGGTGTCAAAGCAGGCATCTCCTTTGTGACTATTCTGTGACAAAGACTGACTGCCGTTGATTTGTTGAAGCCTGGTGCTGAGCAGCCCACGATACTCCATCCTAAGTCGGTTAGAATAGCATAAGGTTCATCCTCTCTACCTAGTATGACTTGCCTGGGAGCTAGCAGTCTGGGGCAGTTGTAGCCGATCAGTAAACCAACTTCACAGCTGAGAAGAGGTGACATCTTGTCTGTGATTACCTTCAAATGACTCCAGTTCTTTGCCGTTTCCTGTGTCGGTATGTGATCACGATTGACCGGAATACACTCCTTGGTGTATACTGGAGGAAGATTGATATGTACTGAGGAACTGTACCCTCTCACACAAAGATCAGATACTCTTTTACTTTTAATGATCATGTTGTCTCCCATCATGGTGGTAAGTTTGAGTTTTATCGGTTGAGTATCCACTTGCAGTACATTACTCATTTCTTCATCAATGAAAGTCGTGTCACTCTGAGTGTCTAATAAAGCATAGACAAGCTGTTCATTAGATGGATTTTTCACCGACGACACCCATACAGGTACAATCATAGATGTAATGACTGAATGACCTTCGCTTGAGATATTAAGTGACATGGCATCCGTAATTTCACTCACATGTGCATGCTCTTTGATTACCGTTGATTGGTTTCTGTTTCCGCCGTAGTTGTAATCATGAAGACATGTGGGATGTCGCAATTTGCATACATCACAGGTGTGGCGACGGCGACATTCTTTAGCAAAGTGTCCTGGTTTCATGCACCCATAACAGAGTTTATTGTCTTTGACATAGGACCTTCTGTCTTTCAGAGACTTCTCCATGAATTTTGGGCACTTGCAAAGTTGATGATCGTCATCTTGACACAACATACACGGTGCTTTCGACTGTCCTTTAGCCTCTGTCGTTTTATCCGTGTTTACTGTTGTTTGAGTTTTGAAGACAATCGCCTTGTCTCTTTTGGTTTCCTTTGAGATCCTTCTCTCATGATGTGGCTCGTGTGAATGAAGAGCATGTAAAGAAGTGATAGGATTACACACTATTTCTGACTCTGTTGACATGAACTTTACAAAGTCTTGAAAGCTAGGAAATTCATTGCCCTCCATAAGTGATGTCGTGACCTGGCGGTTCCACCTGGAGGCTGCCCAGTCAGGAAGTTTCTGCACCAGCTTTTGGTTCTCCTCACAGTCATTTAATATTTCTAGGCCTTTAACATGAGGTATGGCTTGCAAGCAGGCATTTAAGAAGTCTGAAAATGTTCTCAGACCTTCCGCATCTTTGGACTGTATTCTAGGCCACTTTGACAGCTTTTCCCGGAATGCTCTTTGAATGACGAAGGGCTGACCGTATCTTTGGTTAAGCTTGTTCCAAGCATCTTTGTATGCTTCTTCATCATTACGATAAAAGGTGCCTTCCAGATATTTGTGTGCTAAGCCACTCACATACTTTTTCAAATAATAGAGTTTTTCAGCTGCTGAAATACCCTTTCTATCTATAAGTGACATAAATGAAGCTTTCCAGTCCACAAACTGAATTGGGTCTCCATTGAACACTGTAGGCTCAGGAATGGGTAACCTGTTGATGGCAATGCTGTCCTGAACGGCTTGAGCAAGGCGAAACACTTCACTGTGAGGCGTTGACTGGACAATATCGTATTGCTGATGTGTCGTAGAAGAGATTTTGTTTCTCTGACTTTCATGTTCGTTCTGTATTGACTGACTCTTTGTCTCTTGCTTTATTCCTTCATCATATGATTTTACTCGGACACGAGCAACCTGTAAATCCTTTTCTATCTGCAGACGTTCAAGCTCAAACTTTTGAGTTTCTAGCTCCTTTCTGAGTTGCTCTTCTAGAGTTCTTATTTTTTCCTTTTGTTGTCTTTCCGTTTGCATCATCTTGTATTCAGCCTCTTTCGCAGCCAGTTCTGCTGCCGCATCTGCTCGTTTGCTTGCTGTACAAGAAGATCCAGAATGACTGTCGACGCTTGCTTGTGAAGCACTGGAACCATAAATGGAGCGAGCATAACTATGAGCTAAAAGTTCATGTAGACGGCCTCTTTCCTGTTCTGCATCAAACTCACCATCTACTGTTGACAACCTTTCCAGCACAATTTTGACGATGTCATTGGTCACGGCTTCACATGCATCAATTTTGCGTCTTAAATCAGCAGCAGGTGTGATATATTTCCTTATTTCACTGAAGATTTTAGTGATACAGTTCTTTTTATCTTCCAGAGAGTCAGCAATTTCAGCGAGCTGCTTGTCTGATAAGTCGGATTTCAAGTCATGTCTTGCTTTACGAGCATCTAATTTCCATTGTTCGTACAAAGTGCTTAACCTCTTTTCTTTCTTACAGCACTCATCTTTCTGGTAAGCAAGCATTTTCTCCGTAGGAATATGTGAACGCTCTGAACGTCGAGGGAGTTCTGCTCTATCTTGTTCATGACACAAAAGTTCAGATGTATCTTTATCTTTACGCTTAACTGCTCCTTTTCCATCATTTTCACCTTTTGTATCTTTCTGAAGCGCATTTGCAGATTCTTGATCTTCAGTATCAATTTCCATAATTAACTCACTTTTATGGTGTTTCAGCTCCGTAGACCATCACGCTGACCCCAACGTGCTGTAATCCGTTAATGATCGTCACGTTATCCCCCTTGAGTAAGCACGTGCAGCGGCGATCTGAACCAGCGAAGGTGAAGCTCTTACTGTAGCGGACCCCTCCCGAATGATGGCCAGACTTTACTGATGTTTCCAGGAGTTTATTGAAAACGTTTATCTCCAAAAAATCACCGTAAGAGCTGAACAAATAAAAGCAAAGTAGTGCGCATTAACGCCATATACACAAACTTTTCTCCATAGCATTACTATTAACATAATACAGCAAAATACACAAAAATACCCACTACAAATGACAGTAAACAAACACATACACACCTTATGCCTTTTCGGGGGGTGCTAAACAATCTTTAACCTTCAAATGTGCTGATTGATAAGCCTAAGAAACTGCGAGCCCTCACCAGCACTCACTCCCGTGTTATCTTGCACCGTAAACCAAAAACACCCGTCAGAATAAAAGTCCCTACCTATTAAAACATATAAAGCAGACCATAAACCCATACAAACATACTGAAACGTTAAATATGCACACACAAACATATTATAACAACATTACAGTCTGTTACACACACACTCACACACTCTCTCTCTCTCACACACACACACACTCTCTCTCTCACACACACACACATACACACACACTCTCTCTCTCTCTCACACACACACACACTCTCTCTCTCACACACACACACACACACACTCTCTCTCACACACACACACACTCTCTCTCTCTCTCTCTCTCACACACACACACACACTCTCTTTCTCTCACACACACACACACACACACTCTCACACACACACACACACACACACTCTCTCTCTCTCTCTCTCACACACACTCTCTCTCTCTCACACACACTCTCTCTCTCACACACACACTCTCTCTCTCACACACACACTCTCTCTCTCACACACACAAATACACACTCTCTTTCTCACACACACAGTCACACACATATACACACTCTCATTCACTCTCTCTCACACACACACTCTCACTCTCACACACACAAATACACACTCTCTTTCTCACACACAGTCACACACATATACACACTCTCATTCACTCTCTCTCACACACACACTCTCTCTCTCACACACACAAATACACACTCTCTTTCTCACACACACAGTCACACACATATACACACTCTCATTCACTCTCTCTCACACACACACTCTCACTCACTCACTCACACACACACACACACACACACACACACACGTGACATGCGCTGCTCTTACCAAACTAACATTAAATGGGTCATTCCTCTGCAGTATAATTATAGATTTTGCAGTTTAAAGTTTCTTTGAAGTAAATGTGATGCAATCTATCAGGCAATATAATATCTTAATATCACGTGTCAGATGTTTATAAACACCCATCGTCTCTCTTAAATCTAAAGATCATCCCATACTGACACAGTTTGTGATTATGATGGAAACAGGATCGACACGAGACATGGAAACATGAAGCCTTATTATTTCAGATAAAAGCTACATATTTGCAAGGAGTTGGAGACACACGAACAGGCCAGCATGAAGAAAACAAAGCACTTTAAAAAGCTAATTAAAAGTAAAAAAAAAAAAAAAAAAGTAATAAATATAAAAACTAAAATGAAAATATTGTATTAAAAGAACAATATATGAAACTTTCTTTATGACAAGAAATACACTATATAATAGCATCGTAACAATGTAAAACTTCACATCTGGAGTTATAAAATCCCAGGTTCTGTATATAAATGATAAACCGTTTCAAGTGTTCAAACTTTACCAACCAAAATAATGTATTCAATAAAATTACTTAAAAGTCTTGTTCAGATGTTTTTAAAAAGCAAACAAAATGTTACAACCAGCAACACTGGACGACACCGCCCTCGTGTGGACCGGACAGGGAACTGCAGCATGGGAAATATCCACTGGGACATTACAGATCACAATTGATACAATTCACATGACATCATTATGATGCGCTCATTAATCAAACATCAGATGTTCCGGCGTAATCTTCTACCTTCACTTAAAGATAAGGGTTCATGACAGATACACATTCTTCCTGAGAGTGTGTCTCAGATTTATTAAATACGGTGATTTGGGAGATTTGCTGTTGTGTTCATACACAGCGCGATTCACCGCCATGTGCGCGTCCACCAGATGAGTCCTCCTGAAACAAGACAACACACACCGTCAGTCATATTGCTGAATGATCGAGTGAGAGATGATGTACATCCAGCCGACTGGTGATCAGGTCTTTCCTAATCTGCGATTATTATCCCGTTAGGGTTAAACACAAAACTCATCACAAACAGTTCCTAGCAATCAGCTTTGAGCGTAGACGAACAAGTTCAACAAGTCTGTCTTATTTTTATAAATTATTAATGATTTAATCTTATAATCTTGAATCAGTCATTTCGCTTCTCTGATATCGAGGGCGGGGCAACAACCTGTCAATCACACGAGATCAGCCAATAGCAAACCAGAACCATCCAATCAAATCCCACACACACAGTTAAGCCCCGCCCACATTTGTTCTTGTTCGTAAAGCGTTTCACTCGGCTATATGACACTATAGAGAAGAAAAGAGCAGCTCAACTGACTTATAACTGCATTAGTTAGCATATAATCCTCTTAGAATCTGCAACAGACTGTCTGTCGCTAGCGATTAGCTCGAGTAAAGGTAACCATTATTTTGTGGTAATAAAATTAAACCTAAGCAAACAACAGCCTTTAAAATGATTCAAATGCATTTATAATAACAATGAGGAAAGAATGAGTGGTTCAAATGAAGTATTGAAAGCAAGTAATCCTATGGTTTGCTTTCCTGTGTGTCTAACAGTAGAGAGTGGCGCTTGCAACATCAAGGTCATGGGTTTGATTCAGAGGGAAAGCAAGAACTGATTAGAATGTCAATGTGTTTCTTGAATGCAGTGAAAGTTGCTCTGGATAAAAGCTTGTGATAAATGGATAAATTGCTTTTTTGAAGAATGTAACACTATCGATGTGCATTACACACACACACGCCTGCAGAGCGCAGTGTTTTTGCACTTTACAGCAGCTCAAATCCTTCCTGAATATCCATTTATCTTTATTAGTTGGTCCTTCTTTACAACAAAGTTTCTGCAGCCAGTCAGAACAGCACCGCTCTCGCTGAAGCACTGCAAAAAGTTTAGAGACAAACCCTTTCACCTCGACAGGAAATATCATCACAGCCCTATAAAGACCTCAAAGCGTCTCACCTCTTCTGTCCTTCCGTCAGCGAGGATCTCAGGGCCTGCAGGTACACGGACTGGTGGTTCGGCATCTCCAGCTGCAGCCCGTCAGTCCAGCAGTGACTCCAGAAGACATCAGCGTCCTCTGGGACGGTCCTCGGCCGGCACGAGGACACAGGCCCGTCCGTCTCCAGCTCTTCGTCCTCCTCGTCCCAGCCAGCGCAGACCTCATAGCTCTGGAGGAAGAAGAGCTTGGGCTTGCCTGCCAGGCCAGGGCAGGAGTTTGAGCTGAAGAGGCGCCTGACGGCGTCCAGACTCAGTCCTGGAGCGTGAGAGTCAGTGGCCAGAAGATCCGTGGAGCAGCTCCGGCTGATAATGCAGCAGACGAAAGCAGACGCCCTGTAGTGCAGCTGCTGACGGGACGCGTCCCTCAGCGTGGACAGCACGTCTCTCACGCTCAGCAGCTTGTGCACGATCACATGGAAGCGCAAGGCCTTGAAGGTTTCCTCCAGCTGATCTGAGAGGAACACAGAAGTTATGAGGATCTGCAAATAAACATCCGTTCCACAGAAGCTTCTTTAGGATGTTCTTTAAAGAACAGTTCACTGGAAAGTTCTTTGGGGAAGCAAAAATACTTCTTCCAATGCATCACTGCAAAAACCCAGTCATTTAGATTTAACCCTGCCTGTTCACACCAAAAGCCACAGCTATAAATATAACATAACGATAAGGAGATTTGCATCCACACCGCCGGACAGTGAAGCTCTGTTCGTCATACATGTGCTGTGGTTTTGTCGTCAGTGGCTGTCATTGTTTTGCTCAACAATGTGTGCGATGCGGAGAACAGGAACACACTGAGATATTGCTTTCTTTGCCAAAACTCTCTTTACTCCAAAAATGCTAAGCAAAAGACTTTGAAAACAAAACGGCACTCTTGTGTAAAACTTGGAGAAACTTGGGAAAACCTGCATCCACACACTCAAAGTGACTTACGACATCCAAACAAAGACAACAACCGACAAAGACATGATGACACAGGAGGGTCTTCATAAGGAGAGGAGATAGGAAACACCTGACCAGACTAACAAGGGCAGTGATGGACATGACAGGTGCAGGAAGGGCAGGGAAGATAACAGACACGACCAGCCAGGAAGTGACGGAATGACACGAGCGACAGGACTACAGGTAACAGGTGTGGACTCGGTTATTCTTTTATTTTTAGATTGAGTTTTATAACGTTACATTGACTGTCACTGGTGTGAACGGGGCTTGAGTGCTAAACAACAAACACACATTTCCAATTAAAATGTCATTCTAATGAAATGGCAGTTTGTTGTTGAGTTAACTGGTCATTATAGTTATTAAATACAAATGGATAATTCTGTTGTGTTTTGGTGCTTAGCAAGTTTTGGATAAATAACCTTTAGATGGAAGTTTCTTTTTTTTACTAACGGTTTTAAAAATTGAACACATATGAGAATTGTTCCTCGAGCAAATTAAAACACTGACCGATTGATCAAAAAATCTGCGGTACTATTCAAAATAATTTTATTCAGCAATAACGCATTCAAAAAAAAAAAAAATGACAGTAAAGACATTTATAATGTTCCAAAAGAGTCTATTAACTTTCTATTCATCAAAAGTATTGCATCAAATCATCATATCAGACTGGTTTGTGAAGATCATGTGACTGGAGTAACGATGCTGAACATACATGGGTAATCTTGTGAATGACGGTGATTTCTCTCTCACCTGCTTCAGTGCCGATGCAGTCTATGATTAAACACACTCCTCTGGGAACAGTGTGGATCCTGTACACTTCCTCCTGCGGCTGACGACAAAACAACACAATCACACTCTAAACTGAGTTTAGGGTTCGATTCTCACTATTAACTAGCTTATTAGCATGAATATTATCACTTATAAAGTACATATTAATGCCATATTACAACCTAAAGTGTGACCGAACAAATATAGTATATCTTTAAAGAATATGATCTGCGAACATAAAACCCTTACCTGGCAGCAGGAGCTGGAGCTGGGCAGATCTTTCCTCACTGTCGTCTGCTTAACTATATAGAAATGATCAAAAACACACATGTTCGCACACTTCATAATAGGGAAGCAGTAGAAATATAATGAAGACAGCAGTTCAAAATCATGAAACACAGGAGTTATTGTTAAATAAATACACAGAACACTTACACGCTAAACATTCGTTTTTATATTTGCATTTCTGTACAGCAAACATGTGAAATCACTGAATAGAGTTTAAAAGTATGTCAGGAAATGATGTTTTTTACTTTTTATAGTGTGAAGACTATAAACTGCTTTGGAGGGTTATGACTGAACACCTTCGCTTGTGTTTGTTCGCAGTTTTCATGAGCTCATGGTTAATGGAAAAGAGGTTTGTAAAGTATTTCCTTTCTCACCATGTGATTTTTGCACTTCCCTCCCATTACAGGAAACCGCTGAGAAACCCAATGCGTTGTGCCGCTGTGAATGACACGACCAGTGAGAAACTAAACATGAAACTCTTTTAAAGTCATGTGAGAACGCGAGCGAGCAGATTCTCACCGATGCCAGCTGCGGGCGCTGCGGGCGCTCTGGAGGAGGAGCCGACGCTCTGCTGGCCCGTAGCCCTGCAAAAGAGGTTTACCACCATTCAGAGAGGAAACCAATCTAGTCAGTTCCCGTAAAATGCCTATTAATGAAGATTTTAAAAAAACTACTACAGCAAAGCAGAGAGAAGAACTGAATCTCAGGGCATTCCTAGCACATTATTGTGGAAGTGATACTGAGTCATGTGTGTGAAACACTGAGACCTAAACTCTCTGACTGATACAACAGACCAAACACTTGCTGTGTTGTAGGAGTAATGTTCCACTATTATTCAATTTTAAAGGCTCCTCAGTTTCTCTTAAAGATTTAAATGCATCTAAAGGGCCAGTCACACAGCCGATCACGCACGAATCACAAATCACGCACAGATTGGGAAATTGACCAAAGTATTCCACGAACATTCGACGCACGTCCGACGCATGAATCACTGACGGAGCGCGTCCAAACAACGAACAAGCACTTTCAGAATCCACATTGTCAGTGGAATGAGCATGATACGATATGAAGGTGGGCCGTCAGTGGACGGATGTGGACGTGCGCGGTTTCGAACCAGTTGATGGCCGAAGCGTGTCACGCACACAGTCACGCATACTCGACGCATAAACTACGCACGCCGACTCATGACTAACGCACAAAAAAATTTAAACCGTTCAAAACTCAAAATCACGCACAAACCGCCTTCGACGCACATCCACTTACAATAGTCCACGTTCGTTCCACCAACGAAATACGCATACGACGCACGCTCTGCGCAGATGTGCGTAATTCGTGCGTGATTCATGCGTTTTCGCTGTGTGACTGGCCCTTAAGGTCAAGAAACACTTTCGCTTTCTCCTAATATTCACTCCATCATCAGCTCTTTTTTCCCAGTGTCTGAAAAGGTTTGTTGAAAAATATTAAATCTCTCCAAACCCCACCTTTCTGAGATCCTACTCTGCTCTGATTGGTCAGAGTGATCGGTGCTCTGCTCTGATTGGTCAGAGTGATCGGTGCTCTGCTCTGATTGGTCAGATTGATCGGTGCTCTGATCTGATTGGTCAGATTGATCGGTGCTCTGCTCTGATTGGTCAGATTGATCGGTGCTCTGATCTGATTGGTCAGAGTGATCGGTGCTCTGCTCTGATTGGTCAGATTGATCGGTGCTCTGCTCTGATTGGTCAGATTGATCGGTGCTCTGATCTGATTGGTCAGAGTGATCGGTGCTCTGCTCTGATTGGTCAGATTGATCGGTGCTCTGATCTGATTGGTCAGATTGATCGGTGCTCTGATCTGATTGGTCAGATTGATCGGTGCTCTGCTCTGATTGGTCAGATTGATCGGTGCTCTGCTCTGATTGGTCAGATTGATCGGTGCTCTGATCTGATTGGTCAGAGTGATCGGTGCTCTGCTCTGATTGGTCAGATTGATCGGTGCTCTGCTCTGATTGGTCAGATTGATCGGTGCTCTGCTCTGATTGGTCAGATTGATCGGTGCTCTGATCTGATTGGTCAGATTGATCGTGCTCTGATTAGTGCTCTGCTCTGATTGGTCAGATTGATCGGTGCTCTGATCTGATTGGTCAGATTGATCGTGCTCTGATTAGTGCTCTGCTCTGATTGGTCAGATTGATCGGTGCTCTGATTAGTGCTCTGATCTGATTGGTCAGATTGATCGTGCTCTGATTAGTGCTCTGCTCTGATTGGTCAGATTGATCGGTGCTCTGCTCTGATTGGTCAGAGTGATCGGTGCTCTGCTCTGATTGGTCAGATTGATCGGTGCTCTGATCTGATTGGTCAGATTGATCGGTGCTCTGCTCTGATTGGTCAGATTGATCGGTGCTCTGATCTGATTGGTCAGAGTGATCGGTGCTCTGCTCTGATTGGTCAGATTGATCGGTGCTCTGCTCTGATTGGTCAGATTGATCGGTGCTCTGATCTGATTGGTCAGAGTGATCGGTGCTCTGCTCTGATTGGTCAGATTGATCGGTGCTCTGATCTGATTGGTCAGATTGATCGGTGCTCTGATCTGATTGGTCAGATTGATCGGTGCTCTGCTCTGATTGGTCAGATTGATCGGTGCTCTGATCTGATTGGTCAGAGTGATCGGTGCTCTGCTCTGATTGGTCAGATTGATCGGTGCTCTGCTCTGATTGGTCAGATTGATCGGTGCTCTGCTCTGATTGGTCAGATTGATCGGTGCTCTGATCTGATTGGTCAGATTGATCGTGCTCTGATTAGTGCTCTGCTCTGATTGGTCAGATTGATCGGTGCTCTGATCTGATTGGTCAGATTGATCGTGCTCTGATTAGTGCTCTGCTCTGATTGGTCAGATTGATCGGTGCTCTGATTAGTGCTCTGATCTGATTGGTCAGATTGATCGTGCTCTGATTAGTGCTCTGCTCTGATTGGTCAGATTGATCGGTGCGCTGATTAGTGCTCTGATCTGATTGGTCAGATTGATCGGTGCTCTGCTCTGATTGGTCAGATTGATCGGTGCTCTGCTCTGATTGGTCAGATTGATCGGTGCTCTGCTCTGATTGGTCAGATTGATCGGTGCTCTGATCTGATTGGTCAGAGTGATCGGTGCTCTGCTCTGATTGGTCAGATTGATCGGTGCTCTGCTCTGATTGGTCAGATTGATCGGTGCTCTGATCTGATTGGTCAGAGTGATCGGTGCTCTGATCTGATTGGTCAGAGTGATCGGTGCTCTGATCTGATTGGTCAGATTGATCGGTGCTCTAATCTGATTGGTAAGAGTGATCGGTGCTCTGATTAGTGCTCTGCTCTGATTGGTCAGATTGATCGTGCTCTGATTAGTTCTCTGCTCTGATTGGTCAGAGTGATCGGTGCTCTGATCAGTGCTCTGCTCTGATTGGTCAGATTGATCGGTGCTCTGATCTGATTGGTCAGAGTGATCGGTGCTCTGCTCTGATTGGTCAGATTGATCGTGCTCTGATTAGTTCTCTGCTCTGATTGATCGGTGCTCTGATCTGATTGGTCAGAGTGATCGGTGCTCTGATTAGTGCTCTGCTCTGATTGGTCAGTGTGTTGTGATTGGTCAGAAACCATCCGCTCATTATCATATGTGAATTTCAGCTCTTGATTCACAGGGATACGAACAGAAACAATGGTGTGGGTTTAACTGGATCAATCTCATCAAACTGCATTGGCATTGGCAGAAGAAAAGCACTAGCTAGCCTGGGGTAATTCCTACCTGTCTGCTGGTAGCGGCTGATCTTTTTAGCCAGATCAGTCCTATGGATGGATCTCAAGCAGCTTTCAATAAAGTCCATCTTCTCACTGGAGAGTTGGTCGAGTTTCTCCAACTCAACTACGATGTCTAAAAAACTCTGCAAATATATTTTACAAATGGTTAGAAATGCACACAAGTTCCACACATGAAACATCCAGCAAAAGCTGAAGACCATCATACCTCGACGTTTTCCAGTTTTTGTTTTGGTAAAGTGCCTCTCAGTAAGAACGCCAGTGACTTCAGGTCCTCCGTGTCCATGTCCTCGCTGACGTCAGCCATCAGCGCTCTGGAAACACAGGGAATAAACACTCTCTTCATCCCCATGCGGCACATGAGTGGAGCCTCACAGGAGATTTGCAGCTCTTACCTGTACTCTGGCACTGCATGGCCGTTCTTCAGCATCCCCTCAACCGCGCTCTTGTTGGTGCTCAGCACTTCTCGCAGCAGATCGTAGCGCTTTATCTTCAGAATGAGCTCCGTGAGAAACACATAATCCATCCTGGTCTGGCTGAAGACCGTCTGTAATGTTCTTCTGGGATCTGTGGAGAAGCGGTCCGTGTCCAGAACGCCGCACAGGTAAGAGATGCGCTTGCATTCGTCTGTGCTGAGCTCGTCTGTGATCTGACTGATGGTGCGGGACAGGCCGGACATTCTGCACAATCCCAATCTGAGGACCACAAACATTGACATTCATGCATTTGGCAGATGCTTTTACCCAAAGCAACTTACATTGCATTCAAGGAACACATTGAATCAGTTCTTGCTTTCCCTGGGATCAAACCCATGACCTTAGCGTTGTAAACACCAATACTCAATACCATAATTAAACCAATACCAATACGAGCGAGAAGAAAGCTCAATTATTGACATTTAAGGTTTAGAGTATTGTTTTGCATATAAAACCCCCTTTGGTTAGTCAGAAGATTCATTTTCATAGGCACTTCCACAATGACACTTCACTTGAACAGGTGTTACAGCCGGATTACATCACAACCAACCTCTTTTTTACTATGGTAAATGTTGCGATACTTCTATTACATGCATCTTCAAATGACATTAATCATTTATCATGAAACGATTCGTCTATCCTATAAAAAACAATAATTATTAATATTATTACTATAACATGGTAATTATTTTGACCGCCAAATAGCACAGTATAATCATGTTAAATAAATATCTTCAAGCTTTCTATCAGTGTAGCCCTAACTCTTTTAGACGACAAACCATTGACTTAATAATGCCTTCACACACTCTCAACTGGGGCGCGCGGTGCAACTACTGACATTTAGGGTTTTTAGTATTTTTTGCATAGAAAAACCCCAAGAGAGACAAGATGACTCTCATTCTCCACAGTTAAAGTTCATTTGCAAAGTGTGTCTGCTGAGAAACCCCCAGCTAAAACCAGCCTAAGCTTCTTTCTAGACTTAACAGGTTTAATTTGGTCTCAAATGATTAGAATACACATCATTCATCAGATTTGTTTTGTACTGTGGTAGATGTTGTAATACTTTTACATGCATCTTCAAACGACATCAACATGAACATCATAAAATTATTCGTCTATCTTATAATATTAATAACTTTGAAAAAGAAATGTGCAGAGTTTCACTGTCTTTTAGTATCTTAAAAGTACACTTGTAGATAAAATAATTAAAACAATACTTAAGTGCACTTTTAAAAATGCACTTTGTCATAATGTCTAATTAAGCCTTAGTTAAACACAATTTAAATAATTATGATTTTACAGTGGTTTACATAAGTACATTTGATCTATTGACTAATATACTAAAGCACATGTAAAATAATTTCAACTTAAGTGTGTTTGTCTCAGTTTGAGTTTGTTTTATTCAAGTTCTCGCACGTTTCATTCATTTGATCCTCATTACCTGTTTCCTCACATTCACCTGTCCCTTCATCATTAGCTCTTTACTTTGTTTGCTCATGTATTTGAGGTAATGATTAAACCCGTTCCCTTGAATTCTCCTTCATTGCCACACAATGACAGCGCTGTTCTCTTTCACTCAAGTATATTTACATTAAACATTATATTTGCAGTACATATATTTATAGGTACATTCATTTCTTGTCAGTACATCGAGTCATACACTTTAGTTATACTTTAAAAACACTAGAAACAATTATGAAAGTACATATAAAGATGTATTTAAGTCCCATTTAAATGTTTTTTTTTTTTAAATCACTCAACATTCAACTAATTGCATTTAATATGAACTTAATGTACTGAAATTTATTACATATAATATACACTTAGTCGAAAGCATTACATTTAAACGAGTTCCTTTAAAGTAAATTATTTGTGTAATAAATACACTTTATAAAAGTATACTAAACTGCACTTTCTTTCACGACTTTAACATATTCCGCCAATATAGTATATAATAGTGTTAAATAAATATATATCAATGACGACCTCATACTGTTTCATTTCAGTCTGATTTATAATATTAATAACTCCGATCACATAAAAGCAATAGCGATATGCGCTGTTGAATCTGTTGTGTGATCGCGCGTTTTATGTTGAGATTGAGTCATTAATTTGAGGATCGGTAACGCTTACCTCTGGAGATCCGCTGTGAGTGAACTCACTCCTCTTTAACAGAAGATGTTTTATAGAAAAGAGGAAATCCATGATGAATGGAAAGAGGAAACCGCGATATCAAAATACCGGAAAAAAGCGGATCTTGCCTTTACGTCATTCACACACACGTGCTTTTATGGTTATTTCCTCTTAAAGTTACACCTAAACTAGTACTCTGATGAGTTATAGAGTTAGCAGAGTTTACTAGCACTCTAATGAGAGTTAGTTGACGCAGTTGTAAAGTTCTTACAGTTCAAAAAGGACCATGAAAATAAATTGCTACCAAATGACAGATTTGTTTAAAACGGGAGAAGAATCAATCTTTCTTGTTTAAGTTTGCCTTTTAATAAACTGGGGAAAGTGAGCAATCTGGCCTCTATATTCTCCTGTATATTAAACATAACACTTGTTTAAGGGTTAGGAAGTGTAACAGCGTCCAGCATCCATCTCCTGTCACTCACATAAGGAATAATATTTTACTCTGACAATTCAAGTTAAATCTTGTTGATCTAAAGCAGCGCTGCTCCATACGTGCATCACCATCTGCCGGTCGATGGCAAAGCTAGTGGCATTAATAAAGTAAAAGTCAGCCCATCATCGGTCCTCATTATGAAACGTCACTTTGATTGACGTACAGGGCAGCCAGTCTGACCTCTGACCTTTTCTGACACATGGGTCACTGCTCGCAACGACACCAAGTGCTGCTGAACTCCTGCAAGCAAGTGAGAAAACCTCCAATTTATTTCTTTTAAACTTAAGAAAATGAGTGGAGGAGCTCAAAGAAAAGGGAAAAAACTGTCCATTTCCATACGGAATGAGGGATTTTACATTTACATGTATGCATTTGGCAGACGCTTTTATCCAAAGCGACTAACATTGCATTCAAGAACACATTGAATCAGTTCTTGCTTTCCCTGGGATTGAACCCATGACCTTGACGTTGTAAACGCCACTCTCTACTGACTGAGCTACAGGAAAGCTCTAAAGGATGTACTTTTTTCACTGTCATTTTGGAAGTTTGTTTGTCTCACTCTTTCAACGCTATACCGAAAAAGGGAAACGTGGAGCGGCATTTTCAGACTGTTCATAAAAGCTAACGACACTGACTTTACTCCGAAAAGTGAACTGAGAGGAAGAGGGAGAAGGAAGTGAAATCTCAACGTTGTGATACGGGTTCATGTGCTTCTACTGCGCCAACATATATTGTGCATTTAAAGAATACCCGATAAATTCATAAATAAATATATGCTTTGTATTTTTATAGTAGGTCAATTATTTTGACTTGGTCACTTTATAAGAAGCTCACAAGCCAGAAAAGTGTGACTCCCCTGATTTAAAGGTTTCACTACAATAAAAAATAAAATAAAAATCAGGCTTGGCATAAATCAATTAATTTAATTTATTGTACAGACTGCTGAAGGGAAACAGGAACATTAGGAGGATGATCTGAACAGACACGAGTCCATCAGTGCTCAGACTTCTTGGGCGGGAAGAAGGCATACTCCACCGCCAGAGCCACGGCAAACGCTGCCAGTCCCGTCCTGAAGCCGCGCAGCAGCACGTCTTTGAAGGTGACCGGCACGCCGAAGCTGCCCGTGAACCTCCACGCCTCGTTCCTGCAGAGACACCGGCATCATTACACCACTCACTTTATGCCCTTATACTGACGTTAAAGGCTTTACTGAAGATAAACAGACACGTTATGTTAATAAAAACGTTTTCTGAACATGCAAGAACAATCAAAACTGACAGCTGATCAAACCAAACGCACTGAGTCACTTTTAAAGAATCTGCCCAATTAAACCAGCTTTTTTTATCATTATCATATGATAAACAGCTGTTTTCTATGTGAATATATAGTAAAGTGTCATTTATTCGTGTGATTAAAGCTGAATTTATTAGATGATAAATACAGTAAAACTGTGTAATATTATATCAGTGTAAAACAACTGTTTTCTATGTGAATATATAGTAAAGTGTCATTTATTCCTGTGATTAAAGCTGAATTTATTAGATGATAAATACAGTAAAACAGTGTAATATTATATCAGTGTAAAACAGCTGTTTTCTATGTGAATATATAGTAAAGTGTCATTTATTCCTGTGATTAAAGCTGAATTTATTAGAGGATAAATACAGTAAAACAGTGTAATATTATATCAGTGTAAAACAGCTGTTTACAGTTGGATTAATAAAGTCAACTATTAAACTCAGAAGTCATTGATTCATCTCCAGACCAACAAACACAACCTCACCGAGCCCAAGGGTCCCGGAGCCCCCTCCGCGCGAGCCGCTGCTGGGTCATTTCCAGGGGCGTCCCTTCCCACTTCCACACCCGGTAGTCTGGCATGGACAGTTTTCCGTGCCCATGATCCCCACCCATGCCTGCTGCTGCTGAAGACACATCACAGCTATCAAACAGTGCGAAAATCAAGCAGACGAGCAGTGTCTCTCATTTGAGTGAGTCACTCATCAGAAACAACCACTTCAAGTGATTCGACTCCCAAGTCACTCATCTGAAACGACTAATTCAAGTGAGTCGACTCCCAAGTAACTCATGAACGAGTCGATTCCAGTGTGTGATAACAGAGAAACAATCAAAACGTGCGGTTAAAATGTAGGATAAAGCCGGCGTGACAGTTAAACGCATGTAATAAGATTGCACCGGTTTAGTTATTCTGAGGTGTAATGATCTGTTCAGTCGCGTTAACATTTAATCAGATACATAAACAAAACAAGCAAAGCCGCTAATAACAGCTGGCAAATAAACCAGCACCAATTCTGATGCTGTTCTCAGCACCAAACAAACACACTATCCAGCGTAAAAGCTAAAAGTGCATCAAAGGAGATATAAATAACTTGGTTAAGTAGCATAACTCACCTTTTGAATAAGAGTGACCTACAACACGGACCTGCAGGAAATACCGGAAAACCCTAGTTCCTACTTCCGGTGAAGAGTAAACGTCACTGAACAATCGAAATAAAAACGAAATAATTCAAAAGAAAAAAGATACGCCTTTATAAATTTTTACGTATGAATTAAGATAAACATCTAAAATGTTATTACAATAATTTGATCATTTTTATTTTTTTATATCCAACGGTATGATGTCAGAACTTTTATTTTGACATGCCGTCTAATCCGTTGGTCACGTGACACGTTGCACAGCGCATGCGCACTTTCAGTTTCCAAATCAATGAACTGTATGCCGCTGACAATTATTGTAAAGATCGTTCTTTATTAATACGCGTATGTTTGTGTGAGAGTGTTGTGAGTGTGTGTCACCGAGGATGGGTGTGGTTCTGCGGAACCTGCAGGCGGCGGTTCCTCTGAGACGCGCGCGGCTGCGCAGGGACGTGCAGGTTCTCGCGCACATCCTCGGCGTGCAGAGCTTCGACCTGGGCATCATCTGCGTGGACAACCGCAGGATCCAGCGCATCAACCACCTGTACCGCCGCAAGAACCAGCCCACAGACGTGCTGGCCTTCCCCTTCTATGAGGTACAGCGGCTATTAATATTAATACATATATATATATGTGTGTGTGTGTCTGTAAACATTTTTAAAAATATGTATTTTATATATACATATACAGTATCCATATTTCCCTTATATAACCCGCACCCATAGATTAACTTTTTTGTGTAAGTTCACATTTCGAATGTTGTCAATTCTCCAAACAAACACAAGTCAGAATCAGAAGAAAAAGAAAGAGCAGTCTTTCCCCTCTCTGCCTGTGCAGCGGCCCTTTAAGAAAGTGTCGGATGATGAGATGAGAAGAGCCCGCCCTCATGCAGCACAGCCAATCACGTCTTCTTGCATGATTGACAGGTCAGACAGCCAATCAGCGCCAGCTGTCAGAGTGACAGTACAAGCAAAGAAAATACAGCAAAAAAAAAAAAAAACTTATGTCCGTAGGGACAAAACAAATATATTGAAATATTATGTGTAAAAAATGTGATATAGCCCGCACCCATATATAAGTTTTGTGAAATCTGGTATAACTCGCGGGTTATATAAGGGAAATGTGTGTGTGTGTGTGTCTATATGTACATACACAGTCATAAAAGGTAATAAAGAGTATTTTCTTTTAATAAATTTTTTTCTCTGACTTTTCTAGATTCTGATTTTCCACTGTATAAATGATATTTGCTTATAATTATAAAGCTTCTCTTTTGATTTTAAACATTACATTTTTAAACATTTTAAACATTAAACAAAAACATTAAAAAAAAAAAAGTAAAATTTGGACTCATAATTGTGAATTTTTCTCAATGCTGTTGGGGAAAAAATGTTAGTGACTTTCGAAACTTTCTTGCAATCGCAAATTAATATTTTAATTTGGACACTTGCTTCCAATCAGAACTGAGAGAGATGCATATATTCAGATTTCTTCCCCTTGACACTTTTCCTCTGAGTTTTTGATCTTTGTTGATTGTGAGCTGGATGTTTCCCGGCAGGACCTGCGTCCGGGAAAGATCCCGTGTGTCCTGCACAGAGACGAGTTTAACCTCGGGGACGTGTTCCTCGGCGTGGAGTACGTGATGCAGCAGTGCCAGCAGACCTCGCAGGACTTCCACCAGACGCTCACCGTAAGACACACACATGCCTTCATTCACACGCACAGCCCCACACCTGACTCACCCCCCCCCCCCCTCGTGTGTGTGTGTGTGTGTGCGCGCAGGTGGTCACGGCACACGGGATCTGCCACCTGCTGGGATACAGACATGAAACTGAAGAGGATTGGAAGGAGGTACACACACACACACACACAGCCACTGAGTGCATTTAAAGGCTTGCATCATTCTTATGTTTCTAGCATGTTCTATGTTTGGTTTCTTCTAACCCTCATTGATGAATGTGTAGCTTTTCATTTCTTAAAAAAACATGTAGTAAAATAAATCATGGCCTGATTGCAGGACGACAAAACCAAGATTCATCAGCTCAAATTGTGAAAGAATAGTTCAAATTCAGAGCTTAAATTCACTGCAAGTGTTTGTGCTGGAGGAAACTTTACACAGTGCTGGACTCTTGCATTGACAACGAGATCTTGATCAAACACTGATGCACCTCGGGATGGAAATAAATGTTGTCTTGCATTATAGCCATCATGTGTCTTTAGGCAGTTTTGCGATTAAACTTAAGCTTGTGTAAATACTTTGATCAAGCTGATCTAAATCACAACAGTAATATATGAGGTGAATGCTGATTTTAATCAGGCATAATTAGATTTGAATTGCATCTATTCCACCAAACACACCGCGCATGACCTTGAGACGAACACAGGCGACCTTCAGACCAACACAGATGACCTTGTAAACGACAGTAAAGGCATTGCAATAGCGTTCATGTTGACAGCGTTGGATGAATGGAGGACGTTAACACGTCTTCATTCCTGTGTTCGTGCGTCAGTGACCCCTGATTGAACCCAAGAGCAGTTTGCACCGACAACAAGGTTATTAAAATGATTCTGTTAAAGCCATAGCTAATTTTTATTTTACTTTGTCAATCTTGTTTTGCATATTAATCCTGTCGTTGACTTTCCAAAAATTAGTACAACTACCATTTGCATTTTAAACTTTTATTAAAATAATTTTCTAAAAAAAATTCAAAGCAGCAGAATTAAAACACAAACACCATTTTAGAGCATCATTAATGCCGAATACCGTGAAAAGTGAGCAAAGTTCAACAGAAATACAGCGCAGAAAACAAACAAACTGAAAGGCAACATGTTTAAAGGAGCAAATATCCTCAAATATCCTTGACAATCATGTTTATATATCAGTCTAACAGTGACATTGATTTATCAAAGAAATCTTGCACAAATCTAGCTATTTATAGCAAATTATTCAATAACATTAACATGAAATCTATAAATAATGACAATTGCATATCAGAAAGGGTCGTGTTTTTAGTATTTGTCCTTTTATTATGAAACATTTGAACGCACTGAAAGCATGGTTTCCAGAGTAACGTGTAGTTATTGTGTCTGTAGGGTTTTATGATGATTATCAGCCGAGAGCTTTAACACCGCAGCTGAACTTGCGGTTACTCACAGCTCGTGGTTTAGAGGTTTCACAGAGCAACAAAACACCATTTTATTCATCCGTTCTGATGATCGTGATCCGGCTTTATACAACTCAAGCCCGAGATCAGGAGCCGCCGTTATTATAAGAGAACGTAAACGAGACGCGCCGAATTGTTTTTGTAGGTGATGTAATGGATGACGTGTTGCTGCAGCTCTAGATTCGGTTCACACAGATCCACGCAAACACTGAATAAAGCTGCAGTATTCGTGTCAGGCCAGTAGATGGCGACGCGCCTACAGACTGAGCATGCAATTAAAGGAGCTTTGACTGATCATCATGGGTTGACAATGTAGTTTCAACCAAAGCTGATCAGAGGAGGTGAGAAAGTTTTTCTTAAATTACTCCTCTACTTTGCGCGAAACTCAGATCAGCAAAAGTGAGCGGGAAAACGGTAAATTGCGATTGGCGAGTGCCGGCTGAAACCCCGTTGGTTTTGTCTTTGGTAAACATGAACAGAAATTTATTAATTCATTTTAATTTTTATAATTTATTTTTTGTTTGGTGAACATGAACAGTAATTTATTTTTATTTTTTATAATTTATTATTTATGTTTGGTGAACATGAACAAATTTATTTTTATTTTTTTATAATTTATTATTTATGTTTGGTAAACATGAACAGTAATTTATTTTTATTTTTTATAATTTATTATTTATGTTTGGTGAACATGAACAGTAATTTATTTTTATTTTTTATAATTTATTATTTATGTTTGGTGAACATGAACAGTAATTTATTTTTATTTTTTATAATTTATTATTTATGTTTGGTGAACATGAACAGTAATTTATTTTTATTTTTTATAATTTATTATTTATGTTTGGTAAACATGAACAGTAATTTATTTTTATTTTTTATAATTTATTATTTATGTTTGGTGAACATGAACAGTAATTTATTTTTATTTTTTATAATTTATTATTTATGTTTGGTGAACATGAACAAATTTATTTTTATTTTTTTATAATTTATTATTTATGTTTGGTAAACATGAACAGTAATTTATTTTTATTTTTTATAATTTATTATTTATGTTTGGTGAACATGAACAAATTTATTTTTATTTTTTTATAATTTATTATTTATGTTTGGTAAACATGAACAGTAATTTTTTTTTTTATAATTTATGTTTTGGTAAACATGAACAGTAATTTTTTTTTTTTTATAATTTATGTTTTGGTAAACATGAACAGTAATTTATTAATAAATGTATTAATTAGTTATAATTTAAGTTATTTTGGGAAATAAGTCACGTGTATCTTTTATCTTATAAAACCTGTTGTGTTTTAATGTTATTCAAACAAAATAGGATTAATCTACATGTAATTCATACAGTGGCTTCACATTTGATTGAGTGCGGTTGATAAAGACCGTTCTTTAATTTCACAGGAACGCTATATTCGTTAAGCTCCAATACGTTCCTCTAAGAGAGGCGATGGGAATGATGCTCTCATCTCTTAAAAACACTATTATTAGGGTAATTATTACCCTATTATACACTTTGAAACAATTTCAGACCTCCAAACCCTGCTAAAAAAGCTCCCAGTGTTTCACTGAATGTCCCCATTCGCCGTGTTTTGTGACTCAGAAGTGTTTCCTTTCCTCGGCAGATGCAGCAGAAGGAGAGTTACATTCTCAGCGAGTTCAACCGGTTGACGGGCAGCCGCCTCGAACCCCTCACCAAGACGCCGCACACGTGACGGCCCGCGCACACAAGCACACATGAGCCGGGGGGTTTTCTAAATAAGTTTATTTTAAAATGTTTTAAAGGAAGTCAAAGACCAAATACTAAGCAATCAAGTAGAGCTTATAGCACTGCTTCAGAAACACAATCTCCAGCTACTCGAGACGACCAGAACAGAAGACATGGATAAAGGTGGAAAACAAGAGTGACAGGACAGTGACTTACAGACATCCTTAAATAAATAACATCAGCTGACTTCACATGGATGCTTTCTATACGTCTTTCACACGGTCTACACGACTGCTGAGCAACGTCACACACGTAAAGCTCTGTACAGGAGAACTAAACGCTACATTACGTCTGTAGGTGTTGGATCTTTAAAAAAGAAAGAAAAGGACAAGCTACATCATCGATACCAGGAGCTTGTTAGAGTCAGGTTTATAAAATGAGTAAAACAACAGTCATCAGTGAACGTAAGCCGGTTCCGTCGCTGTAGGTCGTCGTATAAAAGCCAACTGGCCAAAGCAAATATTGCACCACATTTTCAGCTGCATATCAAACGAGAAACAGACCCCCCCATATTCAATATCCCACCCAAACATATACAAGAATAAAGTTTTGTATGCAATAGATCAGGAAGGAAATCTAAAATCTGCAGAGAGAAAGATAAATAAGAGATATCATAGAGAATCAGCTGACTTCAAATATTTAATCCATAAGTTTCCCAAAGGGACGTCTCATATTAAACGCAAAGAAGAAATTAAGGGGCGATTTCTTTGAGAAACCCAAAATGCTTTCTATATTTATTTTCTTTGCTGCTCCACATAAACATTTAGCGTCTCTCTGAGTTTCTAGAACGGTTGCCCATCTAACCGCGAGTCTACCGCCCTTCACAGAAGCAGAGTGTGTGTGTGTGTGTGTGTGTGTGGACGGTCTTCAGTTGCACTGATGAAGGGTGTGGCGTTACCCTCGGCTCAGGATCCACGGGGATGATGGGATGTTAAAGCGGCTGCAACACTGTGCGTCCGGCATCTCCACTCCCTCCGGCCTTCTCCAGCTCCGACAGCTCCTCAAACACATCCCTGAACACACACACACACATTAGCCAACTGCATGTTTAACGTGTGATAATCAGACGACATCACAGCTGTTTCCCAAAGATCATCTGTCGGGGCTTCAGTGTTCACTCAGAAACCATCTTTGGAAAACATGCATTTAAAAGGTAATTGAGTTAATCCAGGGGTGGGCAAACTGCGGCCCGTTGGGCTTTTTAATCCGGCCCGCCGACCTTGTAGAAGTTATATTATTGATTTAAATTTTATTATAATTAAACCTCCTTCATTTGACTTTCCCCTGTAATGTCAGAGTTTCCCCAACAGATGGCGCACTCCAAAGACGTTGAGCTTTGTTTGTGTGATGTTTTGCACTCTGAGCTCTTCAGTAAAAACGAGCGGACCGAAGAAAAGTAGACAATTAGTATGTGTTTCGCTGACGTCCCATTTATATCTGATATGCCAAGAAACTTTAGCGGTTTTTAAAGAATACAACATCAGCCGTCATTTTAACACAAAACATGCCAACTACGCTAGCAGTCTCCAAAAAACCGGACGGCTACGGCTCTGACGGCAAATGTACAGACTCAAAGTACAGAAGATGCTGACGTTATTTGGCTCAACTATGCGTGTGAACAGACATTCATCGTCATAAACATCTTCAAATCCCGTCACAGAGCCGAGTGAACTAGCCGACACCTATTTCTCAGGCTTTCTGGTATGCAAATCTTGGTAGCCTTCAGCGATTAGTTTCATTGGTTCATCTGCACCTATCAGGAGCGAGCACACCTGGCGGCGTCGCCATTGGTTGAGCTGTGTGCCTCTTCGCTGTGATTGGTGTTTGATTCCCCGTGTTTTCAGCTGATCTGCATCTCTCTTAAGAGGATTGAACACCGCTATCGAAAGGGAACTTCTCCGGTTACTATCAAAACCTCTGTTGTCTAAAAGTTGGAATAAGGACATAAAAATAACCATCGTGCTCGCCCCTTCAGTTATGATCGTTAATTATTTAAATGGCTGCACTAACGCCAACTAAATTGTCTGTCAGGCAGAGCTGCATTGCGCGGTTATCCCGTAAAGTTTCAGAAATGATGTGAAGGGATAGAGTTCGGATCTTTCCTGAGAATCGACACAACAAAACTAACTGCAGACTTTGATGCACTTGCAAAAAAGGAAATCAACAACACTGTTCCTACTGAAACTGAATGGGAGTTTATCTACTGTGTTAAATTAATACATTTGGAAAACAATTTATCAATGAACCCTGATGTTTTGGTTCATATTAAAGGCCAAATCTTTTCATGTAATGGTTTTTACATTTCATTTATATTAGTTCACACAAACACACTATCCTTCTATTCTGGCCCGGCCCCTTTGTCAAATTTTAGAAACCAATGTGGCCCGCGAGACAAAAAGTTTGCCCACCCCTGAGTTAATCTCATGTCCCATTGGTTTGCATGGAGAGGTTTATGAGCCACTAGGGGGCGATCAATCCTTCAGCTTCCTCTTCAGCACCTGCTCTGTACTAACACATCAATATCTCGGTTTACGAGTTTAATTTGTTCCAAGAGCTCGTAACTCAAAATGCTCGTACACCAAAACAATTTTCCTCATGAGAATGCAATAAAAATCACTCGATTCATTCCACACAAACATAAATGCCCATTTTAATTTTTTTGTTTTTTTTTTTACATTAAATTACATTTTTTTCATTACATTTAAAATTATAACCATTAAGATCTCATATATATATATACACTAATTAATAATTGACAATTAAACTAAAAATACTTGACAATTTACTGCAATGCACTTCAGCTTTGAGTAGCGTCGCTGCTGGCGTGAAGGAGACGAGCGGGGGAGGGGGGGTTACTGCTTACAGGGAGAGTTTCTTACCTTCTTTCTATATGCTGTACTGTATGTATACATTTCACTACGTGAAGAATAGCGATCACAATTAATGTGAACAACAGGAGGTAAAAACCGCTGTAAATCACTTATGTATATGATCTGTACAGAGTTATAACTGTTATAGTATGCGGTTCTCTTAAAGTGTATGGCCCTTTAAGAACATCACCCCCGGACTGAGAACACACGTGAGCCTCATTAGTATGCAATGTGTCGTGTTGGTAACACATGCTCCGTTAATAAAGTTTCATCATATTCACATGTAACAGTCGTTGTGATGATTAACGGGGTGATAAAGGGGTTGGAACCGCGTGAGTGTGTTATGAGAGGCTGTGTTTGGGATATTTCCAGTAAAAATGCACGTAATGATGCTGAGCGCTAGGACTTTTCCACACAAAAATGCGCGTGGGCGAGGGAATATTTCCCTCGCACACCGATACAATGCTCGTTTGGCATCATCAATATATCATTATTAGGGCTGTAACAATACACACAAAACTAAAAGCTAAAATGTTTGCTCTTGATCAATGCAAACAAATCACAGTTCTAATCACTAGAACGACATGAGGCTACAAGACTATTTACATTTTTGAGTGGATTGTACTCATAAACAGTACAGCATGCAGAGCTTTGGATAAAACGAACTCTACAGCGCAAATCATTTACATCAGCGATACGTTAAGTTTCAACGATGACTCATTACTCCAAACTACTGAATTCTGAATTACATTTCAGCAACAACACGAGAGTACTGTATTCGTGCGACTTCATTTGAGCCTGTTTTTTTCATAGATTCAGAGCTAATTTCAATATGACGTGGCGAGTTTGTTCACGACAGCATCCGCGCACAGATTCGCGAGTATAGCGGTCAGACGGCAACACCGATGACTGAAGAACAGACTGACTTGTGCATGTAGAAGAAGATGTATCCGCTGCGGTCGCGATCCCTCTGAACGGACGACTCCTGAGTGCGCGAGACGTCCAGGTCGTTGTAGGTGAGCCACGACTGTTTCTTCATGTCGTACACGTCGCTTATGTAATGACCTGCGGGAGGAAACAACGGGGCGGTCAAACGTACCGCATCTAGTCTCAACATGAAGGTAAAAGCGAGGCAGTACCTGACGAAGAGCTGCTGCCGATGTGACTGACCACACTGATGAGTCTGAAAGAGTTGGGAACTTCTCCAGTCTGCAGAGCAAACCATCATTAGAAGCACGGCATGAACACGGCAGAGAGAGAGAGAGAGAGAGAGAGAGAGAGAGAGAGAGAGAGAGACGCACCTCGGCGTTCCTCTTGAGCTCTTCGGCTTCAGCCTCGCTGTACTCCATATCCAGACCGTCTTCATTCCCAGAGTCGTCATCCGAGCACAGCAGCTCCGGCAGGGAGTTATTGAACTCTGCAACAACACAAACGGCACGTTAACGCACACACACACGCACACACACTGAAACACACGATGTGACGCAGAACATCTGGTCGAGCTGACCTTGCAGGCTGAGCTCAGTGGCTCTCTTCAGATCGTCGTCTTCTCGCATCTCTCTCGCCTCCTGCGCAGTCAACAGACAATATGCTCTCATCGTACAACAGCTGAGAAACACTGCACAGTTACACCGAAAACAAACTAAATATGTCTATAGAAGAAAATAAATCCAATTTTGTTGGATTTCTGCTTATAACTAATAAAGTTGTAAGTTTATAGTTCTAAGAATATTTTGATTTTTACCAAATACCTTTTTTAAGGTATGCATGCATTACCATTCCCAGTCTGTAAACCACTAAATGTAATGTTTAGTGTGTTAAATACTGATGAGACCGATCGCTCTATACAGCCCAAAGCAAACGGTCCATGTTCCCCACACAGTCTGGGAGGTAAGTGGTCATCAGGAGGGTCAAGTGATTGAGGGTGCGAGGTATTGAGTGCTTAAACGAGTCTCTGTCGCGTTCTCCAAGCAAACCCAAGTCCGCTTCGATTGCGACTAATAAACCCAACACCACCTGTACGGTTCGTATCACTGTATCAAGAGATGAAATTCAGGCCTCGAAAAGTTGCAAGTTGCCTTAGAAATTTAAAGGGCACCAAGGCATTTTTTGTTGTGTAATAAGGGCACAAAGGCAATATTGAAAACGTCCCAAGGGCATTAAGGCAATTTACGTTTTATGCACATTAGCATAATGTTTGCTACTTTTTATGTCGTCCGTTTCATACTCTTAAATTAATTTTCTGTGATACTGATGTTACACCCTATAGAATGCCAAACATAATTATCTCTGATGATTTAACACTTTTCTTGTGATTGGTACAGAGTTGAATAGTTCACGAGTAATAGCTCTTCTTAAAGGAAGATTTATTGTTAAAAGTAACTTTTCTGAACATAACTTCATATAATAACTGAACATAACTTTCAGCAGTAATAATACAACATAACACTGGATAAAATCGCGATCGACCTTTATCACCATCCCGGAAGCTCCCGAAAATAAAAACGTTTCAGTTGCTAACTTAGCGGCTCTGTCCTGCTCCGCAAGCCCCGATAGGACGACCGCGCCGCACAGCACCGCCACCAACCCCCGGTAAACAGGACGAATGCTCCGCTGCGCACAAGTCACCAAAAGGCTCGTGGAGATCGTAGTTCATGACGTCATTTGAGTATATTGGATTTGTTCAGTGGATCTAAACATGGCTGCTACTGGTGAATAGATTTGCAAAAATGGAGACGTTGTACAGTGGAGTTCACTTCTCGAGTCATGGTTAACTCGCCTATACTATTATTATGTCGACGATTTTGAAGTGGAACGGCCAAACTCCCTATTTGTCTCAGTATTTTCTTGTTGGTTATGTCGATTCCTTAATGTCGCCGAAGTCTAGTATCTCGAGCATAAATGAGAGACAAATTATCCACATCACATGGCTATTTCGTGACTCATGAGCGTACCTCGTTCGCTGAGTTTGCGTTGTAGGTGGAGCGCGCGCTCACTTCAATGACAGTTCACTCACGTAGATCTGAGGGACAACACACTGCAGGTATTCTGGGGTTTTTTTTTCTTCTAAAAATGTCTGGAGGTGTTAAGAGAAAACTGGACAATCAATCTCAAAGATGAGGACGATGCAGTGTTTCAGTGGTTCACAAATACACGAGCAACAAACCTTCCCGTCAATGGTCCCTTGCTGATGGAGAAGGCGGACATTCTTGCTGCAAAGAATTTGACTTGACTTTAAAGGAAATCCGAGGTGGCTGAATCGTTTCAAAAAGAGGCACAACATTGTCTTCAAAGTGATTTGTGGAGAGAGCGCAGCGGTTAAACAGGAGCAAGTGGATTCGTGGCTTAAGACTCAAATGCGCACAGTTCTGGATGACTATGAGACTCTGAACATTTCAGCCGATCGCTTCAAACAAATCGCGGCAACACTGTTGTGTAAAAAAAAAAAAAAAAAAACACGAGCATCCTCCTTCTCATTTAATCTCATTTACATTATGTACATCAATAAATGTTTTCATTTTTCTTTCTTGAGGGTTGTTATCTTTGGGCTCTGACAGCTGCTGCTTCCACCGTCACTCTGACAGCTGCGCTGATTGGCTGTCTGACCTGTCAATCATGCAAGAAAACGTGATTGGCTGTGCTGCATGAGGGCGGGCTCTTCTCTTAAAGGGACAGCGCAGCGCAGAGAGAGGGAGAGACTACTTTTCTTTTCGTTCTGATTCTGACTTGTATTTGTGTTCTTATTGCATGAATTGCGGATTATCTGCATCTGAGGGTTATATGTGGGGAAATCTGTAATATAGTATATGGATTGTATATTAATATATGTAATATATGATGTATGGGTTCTCTCGCGAAACTTATCTCGATGCTTTTTCCCGACCCCGTCGACATAACCGAACTCCACTGTATTTTGATTTTTGTTAAGTTCGTTCAGAATAATTAATCAATAAATATACTTTCACTTGTAAGGGATAGGGGCAAAAGGCATTTCTGAAAAAAGGCACGGCAATGTTGCCGTCGATTTCATAAAAATGATAGGGGCAGTTCGGCAAACATGAAAGGCACGGCGGCATTTGCCGTCGTGAATTTCAAGGCCTGGAAATTCATACGAGTGTTTGGTTTCTGACACACTACAAGTGGTCGACCAATCAGAGCAGACCAATCACAGCAGAACCAAAGACCAGAAATTTCATAGGATCAAGAATTGTAAAATTTAAAAGAGCACAAAATCACAAATATTACACACCGAATGCATTGATACAACAAATTTAAACCCGAATGCAGCGCTCTTTGGCCCCGTTTACTCCTGCTATTAAGATGCGTTTTGGTTGTTCGGCTCACAAACAGACGAGGGAAGTGCATTCCCGTTTATATAGTCTCTTTTTCTTTGAGGAGAGTCTACGGACGGGTAAATGTAGGGGTTTCTTCAGATCTCTACATCTAATGGACAAAAGAAGATCACGCAGTTTACATATGAACGCAGCCGGAGGTGAGGGGAAAACGAGAGCGTGAGCTGATGTTTCTGCTCTGACAGACACAGGATCCCGCCGGACACTGGAAGCGAAAAACGTTGTGCTCCAGATGCCTTACTTCAAACCCAACTTGTGTCTTCAGCCGACAGTTTAAATCCCCTCTGGTTATGGAGATTCCTGTAATGGTCACGCATTCGGCCAGTAAGCTGAGAAGATGGTCTTTTAGCGACCGTTCGAACACCTTCTACCAAAGCAATCCGGGTAAGAGCAAAACATTTTAGACCCCGTTTACACCTGTAGTCTCATCGACTTGTGAGTCGATCAACAAATGCATCTTAATGCCAGGTGTAAACAGGGTCTTCCATGAAGGGTTTCGTCAGGCCCTTTTTCCATCATGGGATCATTCTATGGATTTAATGAATTTGAATTCATTTTAATAGGTTACTTTATCTCTAGAAAAACCCATTACACTTGAAAGCATTACATCATTTAAGATATTTCTCCTTGTATATAAACTTTTTTTGGCATAGAGCGTTATTTAAAGTGGAGACTGAAACCCTAGGTTTCTATACAATGCGTTGTTTTTTTGAGGGAGGCGAGTGCCAGGCCTTACGTGCTCCTGCAGGCTCTGTGCGAGGGCCTGCTGCAGCTCCTGCTCCTCCCGCTCCTGCTCCAAACTGTACTGCTGCACCCAGTCCAGCTCGCCCGGCACACCTTCAGGCGTCTGGTTCTCCTTATTCTCATCCATGGTCAGATCCAGAGACTCCAGAGCATCTGCACACAAACACAGCTTGTTCACGGCTGAGATGCAGCACAGCTGGCATGAATCTGGTGAGCGGGCATGAGTGGAGTCGTGTACCCGCAGGCGGTTTCTCTCCGTCCAGCAGCTCTGCATGCGTCAGGTCCTGTCCATCCGCATCTCCAAACCCTGTGTCGGGGCTGCTGGTCGGCTCGTCGTCAGGGCATCCGGACAGACTGGTGTCGTGTCGGCTCATCTCCAGCACAGCCGCCAGCATCTCGTCGTCATTGATGCCGTTAAACTCTGCGTGCTCGTTGTGCTGCACCTGATGGGTCCAGATGTGCAGAACAAGTGGGTTTGAGGATATTTTAAATACATGCACTCCTGGGGCGAGTGAGATTTTAACTTTGTATTTGGGCACTTCACTTCCAACACACTATTAAGCAGTCGACCAATCAGAGCAGGCCATCTGACCAATCAGAACAATTACTGGCAGCTTTAGCAGTATAATTTCATTATTTAAAAAAGATAAATATTAATAAACACCCATTAACAGTATAGTTAATGAAAATGGCTGTTGTAGTCTAAAAAGTTAATTGTTGAAACGCATAATATTAATTTCTAATGTATAATATGTCTAATACAGTAATACCTCGGTTTACAAGCGACTTGGTATACGAGCAAATCAGTGTACGAGCATGGAGGGTCGAATCGGTGTACAAGCATTGTATCGGTGTACGAGAAAATTTCCCTCACCCACGGGCATTTGTGTGGAAAAAGTCCTAATGCTCAGCATCCTTGTGTGCATTTTTACTGTAAATATCCTAAACCGCCTCTCATAACACAGTCATGCGGTTCCAACCCCTTTATCACCCGTAACTCATTCATTCTCTCAGCTTCGCTTGGTTTGGCTCCAATTTACCACAATGCATACTTTTATAAGTGGTTAACATTAATTGTGATCGCTTTTGTTCACTTAGTGAAATATACACTTACAGTACCTCTAAGCAGTAACTGTCACGGTTCATGAATTCATTGTCTCCTAGTTCTGCCTGATGTGTGTGGTCACTGAGCACCTGATTCTCATATCATCTGCCAGCTTTCGTTCGAGGCTCCCGCGAATTCGTTCGTTTGTTCGAGGCTCCCGCGAACGAATTAATTGATTTTTAGTGCATTCCTATGGGGACATTTGTTTTGGTGTACGAGCATTTTGGTTTACACGCTCGCTCTTGGATCGAATTAAACTCGTAAACCGAGGTATTACTGTACATGCTTTCCTTATTTAACATTATTGATCAAGAATTTAATCGTGATACAGTAATACCTTGAGATATGAGTGTCCTGACATACAAGTAAACCCCGAGCTATTTTTGCTTTGAGATGAGAGTACATATTTGAGATACGAGCAGCTTACAGACTCCGATGTGTTCAGCACTCGGAGCAGCTCAAGCTCCTCATTTATGGTGTAATAGCATATGATCTCCACTAGAGGCAGCTTGGTTTTACAGCGGGGGTTACCGGGGGCGACGAGTGATTCACCAGTATTAAGCTGGGAGCAGCACGAGTTATGAGTGTTCAATAATAAATACGAGGTTCTACAAAACTTGGGAAGAAATACTGCATTATCTACACAATGTTTGCATTATCTATGCTATCCCTTCCTCCTGCGCATGTCGTCATTAGCCGCTACTGTATCGTCTTAAGGCAAGAACTCATAATAAAACCACATTTTATTTTATATCACAGGAATCATTAAATACTTTAATTGTGTGTGTCTATAGCAATTAAAAACATGTTTTTTCCACTGTTATTAGCACTAATAAAGGGAGAGATTTTTAGAGATTTTCTCTTGTTAATGGCCAGATGATTTGAGATACAAGCAACTCGAGTTACGAGCTCATCTTGGAACGGATTATGCTCGTATCTCAAGGTATTACAGTACTCCAAAAGACCTCACCCCTAATTACAGAAAAACTTTGGATACCAAAGATTATATAAATTCTGCATTCCCACAACAAAAACTACTAGTCCAACTAATAAAGTTCATAAATTAAAGTCAAGCAAGAGAACACCGCACTAATACTTCCATGCACACAGAAAATAGCAAATACTTCATTTCTGTGGTACAAATATTAATAACACAGAGGTGGTGGAGAAAAGGTTTACAGTTCGAATATATATAAACACTGACGTCTACGATAGCGATAAAAAAATAATTAAAATAATTTGCTGCTTAAAATAGTGATTATATTGATTACATCTTTATGCCAGTAGGTGGTGAGAAGTGACTAGGCATATAGTGAAGTAACGGTTAGAGTCAAGACTGGTAGCCAGAAGGCTGAGGGTTCGGTTTTCAGTATCGGCAGGAAATGAGCGAGACCCTCAATCTCCGGCGCTACACTTCTTGAACAGGGACTTGAGGCCATGCCAGCTCAGAGCGAGGGCTTAAACGCGCTTTGAAATCACATTTTGCACATTTAGAAACATACTGGGTGTTGGCGTGGGTTTATAAGTGATTTACCTTACAAACCAGAAGGAATGAGTAACCCAAACTCACAGCATGTGCAGAGATGGAGTTTGAGACGCTCCACGCATGTAAACGGCAATGAAGGATGTGTTTTTATATGGAGTCGCACAGCAGCTTTGATTATGGGGTCACGACTTCATCAGCGTGAATGTGTATTTCATTCAATGCGTCTTCACACGTTCGGTCACGCTTCTCACACACGTTGGTTTTTAAATTAATTGATGCAGGTTAAACTGTTTAACTGGACTGCAGACATTGCAACTCCACTCAGAAGCTCGAGTAAAATACACGTTTTTTTTTTTTTGTCCATTCAGAATCATGGGACAATTGTGATCTTGTTTGAAAGAACAAAAAATATAATTATTATTAACACTACGTGATTTATACCTAACCCAATCACTTCATTAAAACACGCGGGGTGTTTGCTCACCTCTTCCGTCCTGTCGTATTCTGGGTGATGTCTGCGTCCAACTTTTCTGACCAGCTCCTCCTCGCTATCGGAGTCGCACAACACACTGGCCGAGCTCTCCGGCCTTTGAGAGCCTTTCCTGTAAACCAAACATTCAATGCATCACATCAAGACTCGATGCAATCGTCACACGCACTCGATCAGAGGCCGTTCTCACCGTAGCGTCGACGAGTTGACGGACTGTGACGTCTTCAGAGTCCTGGAGCTGAAAGGAAACGAGCGGTTAGCGAGCGTGACGGCGCTACAGTGAAGGAGAGCAAGAGAGCGAGGCTTACAGGGCCGTCTGTGCGCTCCAGCCGAGGCTCAGCGGGGGCCGCGTGACGTCTGTGCAGTGGGACAGCAGCGTCAGGTATTTGGGGATCAGGACTTGTTGGCCCAGCTTGCTGTTTAAAGACAGCTGAGTGTTGTAGCTGTAGCGCTTGAGGTGAAGGATCAGCACCCTGCAGACACACGTTCATGAGGGGTTTACGCTCAATGGACCACAAGCCACAGCTAACGTCTGTCAGAGTAAACGTCAAACTAATAAACTAAATCCTGACCTGGGAAGCCTGCTAAATTTGTGAGAGACGGTCGCTGCTTTTCCACTGCATTTTTCACAGGAATACTCGATCTCCTCCATCTAGAAACAAGTTAGCAGGTAAAGAAAACTTTCATCATATAAAAAGTATCATATTGTGAAATAGAACTCACTAAATAGATTCAGAAATCCATTGCCGCTTGTAAATACATTTAGTTTTCTTATTTGTATCTATATTCTTTTCTTTATCTTATTTTTCATTTGTTTATATTTTCTTATTTGAATGATAATCAAGTTAGGGATTTTTATTAGTTAAAACCTCTTTACTTTTCTTAATTTTTCCATAGACTAGTGATGAATATTGTCAGCATGTCTGAACAGTTAGAACATGTTATCAGAATGTTTTAGGTCTTTCTGTTGATAGTTGGAGCCTGAGCCGAGTTCAGCCTTGGAGAAGCTGTGTGTGTGTGTGTGTGTTAATATGGTCTGTAATGGTGAGGTGATATTCCGTCTCCTTATGGTGCATTTAAACTTGTTGTTCTGGACAATCTGATGCCAAGAAATGCATTTCCGTCACGTGCAAGGTCACGAACCCGTCAACCATGTGATCAACTAAGATATGCTTCAGACTGTCTGCTTTTGTGTGGAAAATTACTAGTTTTGTTTATCTTTCTTTCTTAGCCAATCAGAATCATTTAAACGTCATCATTGATGTAGTTAGTACCCTCTGTTAGAGTATAATTGCTGTAACCATGTTATTGTATGTGGGGCGGCCTACGAACTCCTTGTGAAACCTGAAGCTTCTGCTGATGAAACTGCAAACTAAACTTCACTAAAGTTTCTTCTATTGACTGCACTTCTGACTCCTGCTCTTCATTCAACATATCTGGTCCTCGGGTCTTAACTGTAATTCCCCTACGATATTAAAGTCGCACTGATCGTCATTCACGAGCAGAGTTTTAAAGGCGTTAAGAATCAGGGAAATATCATCAGTTTTAATCAGCCAGGCAAGATTAAAGGAGTCTGACCTTTAACCTTTCTGCCAGTAGGTGGCATTTATATATGCAGAAAATAAAAATAGTATTAGTAGTATAAACAAAGCGCTGAGCAACTCTAAGTTTCTGAGTCACCAAAAAAAAGCATTTACCATGCTTTCACAATTGTTTGGGAAAGGTTTATCACACTGAATACAAGAACAAAGACTTAAGAGCTGGTTTCTTCTGCCATTCACCGCCGCTGATAACAGCGTGATCCTTTAGATGTAGGGCGTTGTGGCGATTCGCACTGGTCGTTGAGCAGGGGTCACCAACATGAAACCTTACAGGATAACGCTATTGACATCTGACCAACTGTCACATGACGCAGTTCTGGCTGACAAAATCAGTCGCTGAAGCCTACCAAAATTTGCATATCAGAAAGCCTGAAAAATAGTGAGCCGCACTGAATACAGGGATGATTTGTTAATGGCTAGTGAAGATGTTGTAGAAGTGATCATTTGAAAATTGATTTGTTTGCTACCTCGTTAAATAAATGAGAATTTTTGTTAGAAATTATTAATTTGATCAGTCTTTACATAGATAATTAATAATGACAATTAAAGGTAAATTGAGAAAAAATTTTATTTCAGGAGTGTGTACCAAACCAGTAGTCCTTCGGATTGATCAGTACCCAAGTAGCCGTCCTCATTTTCACTCTCATTTTAGAGACGCAAGAATCAATCATTTTATCTTGCGCAGCGTGTCGGTGAAGCTTCAGGGTGTGTCGACTAGCATGCTAGCATTTTTGGTTCTCTACAAAGGCTCTGTTACATCCGTGAGCAAAACAACTCTTCCGTACACGGCTTTCACAAATGGTGAAAAGAGAGACGGTGGTATTAATGCTGTGAGGTGGAATTACGCAACGGAGGGACGACCATAACAAAAAGAGAAACGCTAGCGAACAATAACAGAGGCGCTTCAGCGACCCAAACAATCTGAACCAAGTCCTAATTTTACGTTGCTTATGCAAACACGGCTTTAATGTTCTGATCGCTCACATTCAGCAGCAAGTGAGATGTTGTGGCTCACCCTGAAGAAGAGATCCAGAGAGTCCTGTATGGACCTCATGGGGAGAGTTTTCTTCCTGCGAGGGAGGTCGATGGACAGATCGTTGAACTGCTCACGCTTCGTCACCACCTCTCCACAGCTGCTCGCCAGAGGAAGAGAGGCAGAGCGTCAGGCACGTCACGAGGCGGACTGCGGGGTTATAATGCTGCCAACTCACCTTTTACAGGTTATGGTGTGCTGCACTTCAAACTCCATGTTGACGGTGACGGGGCAGGTGTAGATGCGAGAGGTGTCCGCCTCTTCCGCTAACCGCGCGCTCTGAGGCTCGTCCCACGCCGACGGCTCGTTCTTCCAGCTTTTGTTGATCTTCTCCACATCCTCCTTCAGCTGGTCCAGACACTGACTCAAGAACTCATGGGCATCCTGGGTAAAAACAGCCGATTGGCACTCGCATCATTGGAAAACATATCCTTATGTAACGCTAAGAACAAACAGACAACAAGGCTCTGTTTCTTATAATTGTCATCCGGCACTTTTAAAGCTCAATCTCTATAATGTAGGAAGGATATTGATTTTCTGTCAATGCTTTTATTGTGTAACAGCTGGAAAAACTCTTCTGAAAGAGACTTCAATGATACAGACAGTGACAAGGAGCCTAACAAAACACAAACCTAAATGCATATCAGTCAGGAACAATTGTCTATGACCACTACCTGTAAAATAACTCTATTTTTGGGGTTCAATTGGCTTGGTGTTACACTGTGATTAAGTGTTTCCTTCATTTTTTAAGCAATGCATTTAAAAACGAATGGTTTCGCCATTGCTTTAGCAAAGTATCGGTCAAATGCACCCAAACCGAAAGCGCTATATGGCTTTGTGCTCTTCTCAAATCCCATAAACCTGCGATTCAACTAAGTATATGGGCTGCTTGGCTTAAATATTTTAGAGTGAAGCGCACTTTACTCGGGCGATCAGCTCACGATCCGCTGTTTTCTGTGTCTCAAACGCATCGCAACTAGAAACGAAGAGGTGACATGTCTTACGTTCTGCATGTAACCAGAGAATCGCTCGGCTGTCGAGGAAATGGCATTCTTCACTCGCCGTAGAAGATCTTTCTTCACCTCTGGAGGGGAAACGTCTTTCTTAGCCAGCAGATGAGCAAACCGCCTTCATATGGAAACAAGAGAAAAACAACGAACACATCTGTGAGTGTTTAAACTCCATTTAAGCGAAGCATTAGGATTGTGTAAAATGAGCGTACTTCAGGAGGGCGTTGACGGGGACCCTCTTCCACGGGATGCCCTGCTTCAACAGGTCGTTTGAGAACGAGGGCAGGCTAAAGAGGGACTGCAGAATGGCGTTCATATAACAGGTGTTCCCAAGATTGGAGAATCTAAAGGAGAATCAAACAACAGGCATGTGATGAGATAAACAGAGAGGCAGCGGGCCAATCAGAGCACTCTCAGCGCTTCAGGAGGAGGGGCTTCGCTGGAGTCGGAGTGTTTCAGACAGACTGGGAAAAGAGGTGCTGCAACGTATGGTATGTGAAGACCAAAGCATATTAACCAATTAAATTACGCCATTATTGAATCTTTGACTCGACCGATTCGTTCAAAACGTATTGTTACTGGGAGATGCGCCATGGGAACCATTTTTCTTGCTGAAATAAAAACAGTCAATAAGCGACTTAACTACAAGTTTATTTAAATGTCGTATGATATCAGTTTTCAATCAGCGCTTGGGAAAACTGCACTCTTGGTCATTTGATGTTGCTTAACTGTATCATAAGTTACAAAACTTGAAAACTCAAGTTTTTACCGTAGTATGTTAACAGTTTCTATGTGTGTGCTTCATTCATTTCAATTTTTATCTTCAAGAGGCTGCGTGTGCAGCCAGTTACCAAAATCACCACTTACACTGAATGGAGTCATTCGTGCATTTTGCGGAAAGCCTAATAAGTTTGTTCTTGATGTTTTAATCAGGCTACTTGTCCTGTCAGGCTAGAACGACAGAAAAAGAAGAGAAACCTCTTGTCCCGTCGAGCCTGTGAGTCACAGACACTCACCCTTGCAGCGGAGGCTGAGGCTGAGCCAGCGCAGAGGGTCTTGGTTTGTTCCAGCCGCCGTAGTCCAAAGTGGGGCGCACCTTTTTAAAAGGAGTCGAATGATTGGGTAACACCAGGCTTCTTTTGGCAGATGGACATTGGCCTGCACTGCTGGGCCTGAAAGGGAACATTTAGGGAGCAAATGGTCAGATCTCTTAAGATTCACAACAATCGTGCACCGACTTCACCACAGGATTCAATAAATGATCAAAATTTGAGTGACTTGAGCACAGATTCCTTTAATTGTGAACTGGACTAATGAGTATCAGGCTCTTTACCGGTCCAGAAACGAATGGGATTGTGAGTAGTCTTTACTTCCGGTTCTGCTCCCATAAAAGGACGCTGGCTGAAGCGGAGCAGGAGTGTGAGGCGCTGAGGAGATAAAGCAATGAGCATATGAAACAGACGAAGAGAAAGCAGATCCGATGGATAAACCATGAATAGCCAGTACTAACCCGACACTCGGTTCTCCTCGGACTGCTTGAGTTTGTCTTTGCAGCTGAGCAGGAACTTTCTGGATGCGTCTGTGATGGCCTTATTGTTGCTGAAAACCAGAGAACCAGAGTTTATTCTCCTTCAAGTACAAGAGATTAAGATTTGACTGTTTTAAAGAGATGGAGGAGGAACGGTTAGAGATCAGGAGGAAACTGCGGCTTTATGGAGCTCAACAGCTCTGAGACAAACTAAACTCTACTGGCCATTTTTATAAAGGGGAGGAGCTGCTCGATGTCCCGCCCTGTTTTCCGTTTCAGTGGAAATTACATCAACACATTGAAAAAAGCTGAATAACGTTTCAAGGCTTCAGTGAGTCTTTAAAGCCTCCTGTAGACTGAGACCGGCTTTAATAACGGCACAGCAGTGACTCAAAGTACCTGGAAGAGTCGTTCTCTTTGGGATAGTCCTCTGTCAGATCCCCATCGGAGTTCATCAGCCTCTTCCTCTTCTCACTCCTGCAGGACAGCAGTTGCTTTTAGATGAGGTCAAGACTGTTAATATGCTTAACTGAGCAGAAAGCGCACACATTGTAGAGACACTGGGCAACAGGGCGAGTTTGCGCACCTGTTCTCGGAGAGGCCGTTGCGTCCCGGTGTGGACGTGACCCGGCTGGGACTCCCGAGAGGCTTTCGGGGTGTGCCGTCCTCCCTGCTGTCGAGACTGGGACGTCTCGGAGTGGTCTGAAGGAAATAGCAGGTCAGCCGAGTAGAGCGGCAGCGACGTGTGTGTGAAATGTATAATAGTAAACGCTTCAGAACTAGGCCTACACTGTTTACATCTTACATTTTATGTTGAATGGTATCAGTTGTTAAGTGGTTTAAAATGTTTCTTGCGTTCATATATTAAAGACAAACACACGACATTTCTGAAATACAATATTGTCATCGTTCATAGATTTCATGTTATTTAATTATTATGGTTGTATTTCTCAGGAAGACGGAAGGATGTGTTGCGTTTGCACGGCCGCTGCTCTTAACGACAGCATTAGAAACATGATTAACGGGGATATGAGAGGAACTGCACCTTTAAACGACAAGTTGCCTTTGTTTCTCCCTGTATTACCCAGAATTTATGCTGGACTTTATGCCGTTTACATTTTTTGCATGGTAATTTTTCACATGACATACTGCGCTATTGTGGCTGCGGTATCACAGATGCATCGCTTTAATTTCATTTTTATAAAAAATATCCACCAGCTTGTTGGCTTCATCACCAACTACCTATGTGGAAATAATCGCGTTTAGTCGTTTAAAAACATTTATAATGATCATGTTCGTTGATCTGTGAAGCGTCACTTCTTCTGAAATACATGTGAAGTGGGAGAAGAACAGAGTGAACTATAGTTACCAAAACAATGTGTCTCTGATATGAATAAAACACCATCAATTTATACCTGAACGGATTGATATTTATAGACATCAGTGTGTATTTTTCAAACTATAAATGTATTGTTTTGCCAGTGTTTAAATGTCTGAAACCTACAATAAACCTTATGTGGTTAAAAACACTGAATATTTGTGATGAATGACGAGCTCTGAGCGTCCGCCCTTCGAGATCAGCGCCACTCAAGGCTTTTTTTACTAAAAATTATTTAGTTAAAAAAAAAAAATGCTAGAAGTTGTACTTATTTATTGGAAAGTCAGCCAAAGGATTAATCCCATAAAAAACAACAGCATTAGATTAATCATCAAAAAATAAATGTTGTTAGATGCAGCTCTACATCCATGTAATAATCAGGAAGAGTCTGTGTGATTGATCTACCTGTTTATCTGACGGAGAAAGAGCAGAGTCGTTCTGTGCCGCACGATTCCCAAGAACCAACCCAAAACTGGCACTGCCCTGGTTCGTCTTTAACACTACAAACCATCAACACAAACGTGAGAGTGAGAGAGAGTGAGAGAGAGATAGTGAGAGAGAGATAGTGAGAGAGAGAGAGTGAGAGAGAGAGAGAGAGAGAGAGTGTGAGAGAGAGTGTGAGAGAGAGAGAGTGTGAGAGAGAGAGAGAGAGTGAGAGAGAGAGTGTGAGAGAGATAGTGAGAGAGAGTGTGAGAGAGAGAGTGAGAGAGAGAGAGTGAGAGAGAGACCACACAACACACCTGCTGGTTTCCCGAGCCGCACTTTCTCCAGGTAATCCTTCATCTTCTTGGCCACCATCACGCTCAGCCTCTCCATCGTGACGACCCTGGAGTCTTTGAGAGTCAGAGTCATGCGGTTCGGCCCGTGCATCTGATTCCACAGCACATTCTTCACATTGTGATTCAGCTGCAATCACACACACACACACGTCATGCTCCAAGACGCTTGGGCTTCACTGATAAAACATCCTTCTGTCGTCTGAGAGTTCATCAACTAAAAGTCTTTAAAGTTTTACAAGCATCAGAATTACATCCACATTAATATCAGCATCTGGATTAAACTGCATATTTTGCTCAGTTTGAGTCTCTGAATAAAGTTTTTCCTCCATATTCAATCAAATACGACTCCAAACACACAGGTTGTGTAAAGGTTGCGGGAAGGTTTCCCTGAGGCTGCGCACCTGAAAGGTCCTGGGCGCTCCTCCGCTGTTGAACTTCACCAGCAGGCTGATCTTGCTGTCCCTCTCGTGGATCTCAAACACGCCCTCTCTCCACTTGCTGGTGCCCAGCTCTCCACAGCGGATGCGGATGCGGACGGCGCCGCCGCTGGTCAGTCTGGGCACTGCCCCGGCCATGATCTCCCAAACACACGAGCCTGAGGAGCAGACCAGAGCTTCTCTGAACACACACTCTTCTGATGGAAGCAGCACAGCAACACTGAACACACACACACTGATGATCACATCACACAGCCTCTTCAGTCTTCCATCAGGGAGGATAAAGATGGTCTCCAAGACCCCTCCTCTCTTCTGTCCCACGCACCTGATCTCTGAACACCCCTAAATGTCTATTAATGTTTGCACCGTCTACCATTTATCTCCTTAACCTACTTTATTATTTATTTTTATATTTTTGTTGTCGTTACTGTAAGCTGGTTGCTCCTTGGGTCTGAGAGTTACAGAGTTTCAGCCATATAAACATGCAGAGTTGACTTTGACCTGATCCGCAGAGAATCAACAGAAACCTGTGAATGTGCTTCACCATCCTGTTACAATATCAGTCACTTACACTCAACCAGAGAATCACTAACATCACTCACACACACACACTCTCACTCAACTCCTGACATGTACCGCTGTGAGCCGAGCTTACGGCGCTCCATCACGAGGTTTATTCACGGAGAGCCTGAACGCGGTTTCAGATCTTACAGCGAGCGAAGGAAAAAGTAAACAAACTCCCAGCTCGCGCGCTTTCAATCAACTTCCCTCGAGAGCGCGCGCGCGCGCTCGCGTCACCTCCCCGCCTCGAGATCAAGTCACACTCGCGCGTTTTCGCCGAAACGGGTGTTTATTGTGCAGCATCTTCACGCGCCGCTGTGAAATAACGACGCGCACGTCACCCACGCGCGGCTAATTAACTAGCATTAGCTGTCCGGGCCGAGTGACAGCGCGAACTGACCGCTCTGATGAAACACGGACAGACTGTGCGCTCCCTCACATCGCGTACCTGCGGGAGCGGGAGTCCCTCAACACCCGCCGGAGAGCCAGTCAATCCTCTGAGTGCTCGCCAACACTGAGTGCGTTCCGCCGGGTGTGATGATGAAGAAGAAGATGATGATGATGATGCTAATGATGGTGGTGATGTTTTCTGCGCTCGAGACTCACGAGCAGCCGATGATGGCGGGAATGTGAACATTTACAGCGGAAATGGGAGGTGAGAAAAAGTGCGTAAACTCGCGCGAGATTGCGCGGGATTTCAGAAAACCACGAAAACTTGTTTTTATATTAACACGCTGAGAAATGTCGGATTAAACACGCACGGTAACAACCTACGCGCGATCAGATTCCTCCGAAATCGACAAAAACAAAAAACAACGTTCCGCATTGGCAAACGGTTATCCGTGACGTCAACGGCGCCACCTCTGATTGGCTGCGGGGATCCACGCTGTCAGCGGGGCGGAAGTGCGGCGTTATCCACACAAGAAGCGCTTTCTGTGCCTAGGATTTTAATATCCCGTTTCACAGAAAGAGAGAAGACTCTTTAATCCTGATCAGCGGTGAGTGCTTTGTGACCAGTTGTTCGATAACTGTAGAGTTAATGCCGTAAGTCAACACATGTTGGTTTTGACCGTGTTTTGCCCCTCACTGGGTCAGAAGCTACGAGTTTAGCTGTAATATTATAAAGCTGTTTTGGGGAGTTCTTCGCCCTGCCAGCGCTGTCAGTGTGTGTTTTACTGATGAATAATGAGTTGTGTGTATTCAGTCACTGTGATCGAGCTGAAGGCCACCTGTTGATGTGGCCTTTGATCAGTGTCTCTTAACAGCTACAGATATTAAACTAGCTCTGTTTACATGACCAGCTCTGACTTACCATGAGGCCTCTCTCCTTTTCTCTCTCTCTCTCTCTGTGTGTGTGTGGACAACTTCCCTACTTATTTTCCTAGGAAATTCAGCTTTGACTATATATGTTATGGCATTAAAATACTGCTCAAAAGTCTGGATTAATTTACCTGTTTTCATGGTTTTAAATAAGTCTCTTCTGCTCATCAAACCGGGTTCACGCAAGCACTGAGTCTTTGGCTCTTAAGTCCTGGAAAACCCTTGAAAACAGCCATATTTATGAAAAGGTACTTGAAAAGTACACTATATGTGAAATCTGTTTTCTAAATAAAATTAAAAACTTTTTTTCTGCACAAAATTAGTACTGCAGTCCTTCTGATTTCACATGGCTCTGAGCCTGATATTGCTCATAAAAACATACAAGTTTAATCCACTTTATTTGTACTTTTTGTTTTATTGGTTTATTCTTTATTTATACATTTACCTCTTTTGATAAGTAGTTCTTGAAAAGTCCTGGGATTTGATTTGATTGTATATGAACCCTGTAGAAACAGTCATGTAATGAAATATTATTACTATTTAAATGAGCTGTTTTCTATGTGAATATATAATAAAGTGTCATTTATTCCTGTGATTAAAGCTGAATTTATTAGATGATAAATACAGTAAAACAGTGTAATATTATATCAGTGTAAAACAGCTGTTTTCTATGTGAATATATAGTAAAGTGTCATTTATTCCTGTGATTAAAGCTGAATTTATTAATGATAAATACAGTAAAACAGTGTAATATTATATCAGTGTAAAACAGCTGTTTTCTATGTGAATATATAGTAAAGTGTCATTTATTCCTGTGATTAAAGCTGAATTTATTAGATGATAAATACAGTAAAACAGTGTAATATTATATCAGTGTAAAACAGCTGTTTTCTATGTGAATATATAGTAAAGTGTAATTTATTCCTGTGATTAAAGCTGAATTTATTAGATGATACAGTAAAACAGTGTAATATTATATCAGTGTAAAACAGCTGTTTTCTTTGTGTATATATATTAAAGCGTCATTTATTCCTGTGATGAAAGTCTTCAGTGTCACATGATCCTTCACTAATCATTATAATTTGATGATCAGGAAACACTTCTGATATTCACCAGTGTGGAAAATGGTTTGTGCTGCTTCTTGTTTCTGTGGAAAGCATCCTCTTGTCCAGTGGGATTGCAGGAGCTTCATTATGGTCTGTTTCTGTTTGGCAGGCATGTGATGTCCTTCAGTCACGGCCATGGCGGAGATTGCGGCGCTGAACGGCGGCGCTCCCGTGCGGCGCGGGCCCTACATCAGCATGATCACCAACCGCACCATGAACCTGCTGATCCGCGCCGCCGTGCTGTTCATGGTGGGGGTGTTTCTAGCGCTCGTGCTGAACCTGCTGCAGGTGCAGCGTAACGTCACGCTCTTCCCGCCGGACGTCATCAGCAGCGTCTTCTCGTCCGCCTGGTGGGTTCCTCCCTGCTGTGGAACGGCCTCAGGTACACACACACACACACACACACACACACAGAGGAAACACCGGTGTCTGAGGGTTAGGGGTGGGCGACCTTCACAAAACGTCTTAAAAAGGATGTCTGTTGCTTTTTTGCGTCCCTCCAAGAAACTGTGCGTTTGCTTGCAAAGAACACACAAATGCGAGCGAACGCAAAGTTTCTCAGGGAACGTAACAAATGTTCCTCCTGTCTCGTATTCTTCCCATCCACAACTGAATTTAGTGCTGTTGCTCTACATTGAGAGATCTGTGATGTCACATGAGCAGTGTGATTGAAGTGGCTCTTGTTTGTCCAGCGCTGATAGGTTTGCTGTACCCCTGTATGGACCGGCGTCTCGGGGAGCCGCACAACCTCAAGAGGGAATGGTCTAACGTCATGCGCTGTGTGGCGGTCTTTGTTGGCATCAATCATGCCAGTGCCGTATCCTTCCCTCATCACCAGACGTCCTTCTGTCAAACTGTTACGCCGTCTGTCTTAAAGTCACCATGCAACTGTAGAAACTGTATTAGTTCTTGATTTCCCTGGAAATCACCAGGTGTGAAAAATGAAACTGTTTATAAACGAAGTAAACCAATAATAATTACTAATTCATTACGTTTAAATAGCGCTTTATCATAGACACTCAAAGCGCTTTACATGGAAGGGAGACCGTCGCCCCTTCACTAATGATAGCGTTCCTGCACAAACTGTTGTCTTTAACACTGTTGCCGACAGAAGGTGGACTTTGCGAACAACGTGCAGCTGTCGTTGACTCTGGCCGCGCTGTCCGTCGGCCTGTGGTGGACGTTCGATCGCTCACGCAGTGGTTTTGGGCTTGGTGTCGTCATTGCAACACTCGCCACGCTCGCCACTCAGCTACTGGTTTACAACGGAGTCTTTCAGTGAGTGTCAGTCACACATTCACACTTCATAACTACACTCATGGCCAAAATAGTTTCAGAAAATCAAGTGTTGCTCACAGAAAAGTACTGCATTAACACATGTTTTGCTATACACATGTTTATTCCCTATGTGTATATTGGAACAAAACAAAAAAGGAGGAGAAAAAAAAGCACATTTCACGATATTTCACACAAAACTCCAAAAAATTTTGGCACCCTTTCAAAATTGTGGATGAATAAGATTGTTTCAAGCATGTGATGCTCCTTTAAACTCTCTGGGGTGAGTAACAGGTGTGGGCAATGTCAAAATCACACCTGAAAGCAGATAAAAAGGAGAGAGGTTGACTTAGTCTTTGCATTGTGTGTCTGTGTGTGCCACACTAACCAGCCAAATAATGCTCTGTTTGTTATGAAAGCGTACATAAATGGTTGAATTGTTCATCGGGACTTGATGATTTTATCCTTTATAATCCTGTACAGCTTTGAGATTTTGCTTTGTTTTGAAGAAGTGTGCCGCTTTAACACACAGAGCATTGCAAGAGCTGCTGCTTACACTCGTTCTGCATGGGGGTTTTGAATGTGTGCAGATATACTTCTCCTGACTTCCTGTACATTCGGTCCTGGCTGCCGTGCATCTTCTTCGCAGGAGTGATAACTGTGGGGAATATTGGACGACAGCTCGCTCTGGTAAACCTTTCACGTATTCACACAATCCAGGTCCTGTCTCAAACACAGTTAACTGAAGATTCGACACTAGTGTTCAAATGTTTGCTGTCAGAATGATGATGCATTGAACTGATCAGAAGTGAGAGTTAAAGTATTCATTTAAAAAATGTATGATGGTTTCCACAAAAATATGAAGCAGCATGACTGTTTTTAACATTGATAATAATCATAAATGTTTCTTGATCATGAAATCATCATGTGAACCTGAAGACTGGAGTAATGATGCTGAAAATTCAGCTTTAATCACAGGAATAAATGACACTTTACTATATATTCACATAGAAAACAGCTGTTTTACACTGATTTAATATTACACTGTTTTACTGTATTTATCATCTAATAAATTCAGCTTTAATCACAGGAATAAATGACATTTTACTATATATTCACATAGAAAACAGCTGTTTTACACTGATATAATATTACACTGTTTTACTGTATTTATCATCTAATAAATTCAGCTTTAATCACAGGAATAAATGACATTTTACTATATATTCACATAGAAAACAGCTGTTTTACACTGATATAATATTACACTGTTTTACTGTATTTATCATCTAATAAACTCAGCTTTAATCACAGGAATAAATGACACTTTACTATATATTCACATAGAAAACAGCTGTTTTACACTGATATAATATTACACTGTTTTACTGTATTTATCATCTAATAAATTCAGCTTTAATCACAGGAATAAATGACATTTTACTATATATTCACATAGAAAACAGCTGTTTTACACTGATATAATATTACACTGTTTTACTGTATTTATCATCTAATAAATTCAGCTTTAATCACAGGAATAAATGACACTTTACTATATATTCACATAGAAAACAGCTGTTTTACACTGATATAATATTACACTGTTTTACTGTATTTATCATCTAATAAATTCAGCTTTAATCACAGGAATAAATCACACTTTACTATATATTCACATAGAAAACAGCTGTTTTACACTGATATAATATTACACTGTTTTACTGTATTTATCATCTAATAAATTCAGCTTTAATCACAGGAATAAATGACACTTTACTATATATTCACATAGAAAACAGCTGTTTTACACTGATATAATATTACACTGTTTTACTGTATTTATCATCTAATAAATTCAGCTTTAATCACAGGAATAAATCACACTTTACTATATATTCACATAGAAAACAGCTGTTTTACACTGATATAATATTACACTGTTTTACTGTATTTATCATCTAAATATGATGGCGAGTGTTTTTCCAAGTGCTGGCTCTGAAACTTTGAGCTGTTTCTTTATCTCCTGCAGTATGAGCACAAAGTGAGTCAGGAGAAGAGCCATCAGGATTGAGGGAGATCCTCTGCACACACAGGAGACACAGGGAGCCGAACCTGCGGATCAAGCGCTCGCCTCCTCAGACGCTCTGCGTGTGTGTGTGACGGTTATACAGGATACACACCGTCTGCATCAGCGCTCAGATGCTACAGGCTGCAGTCACGTGCCAAACGGACTCTGATTGGCCAAACTGCACGAGTGTGTGTGTGTGTGTGTGTGTGTGTGAGAGAGAGAGAGAGAGACACGGACAACATATTACTGACTGAATATTTAGACGCGAGACGCATAGAAACAAAGTCAGTCTCACAGAAAATGGTCTTCCTCTGAGATAAAACATCTGGTTCATCATAATGATATGGAGTGTGATGACATCATCAGATGGTGACATCATCGGTCACTGAAGGGCCTCCAGCACTAGTGGGCGGCAGAGCATCATCATCCACCGCCAGTGCCAGACGGTTCAACACTCGGTGTGCTCCTGCTGATGATGGATCTGAGCGAGAGAGAGACGCACACGCCGGCTGAATGAAGATCAAATGACTTCTAATCGTTCCGCTGATTATTTCCTAAGCCTTAAAGTATGAGATTGAGAGGAGCCGCACATCTGTGCTCTGACTCGGGATTAAATAAGGGAGTTTTTTGGTTTTAAATAATCTTGCCTCTTATTACATGCAAGGATATTTTATGAATTATTGATTAGGATATCAACATATTAAGTGTTGCAATAAAGTTTGTGTAGTTGTGTAGTTGCAGAGTTGATTCAGAAGGGTGTTTTCTCATGCTTTCCTTTCTTGTATTTAGACACATCACTGTTTTTTAAAGTTGCATGTTTGTGATCTGCATTATTAAAAGAGACTTTCTCTGCAGTGATTTTGTTTAATATTATAGTTAATGTGTGTTTTTCTTCTGCGATCAGTGAGTGTCTGCATATCTCTAATCTATATATCAGACGGCAGACGTGCTCAAGCTGAGATATTGTTACATATGATTTATGTTTTGTGTTCATCCCCAGGTCCGGCTTAATCTGCTGATGCTTTTCAGGTCTCTACATTCTGAGGAAGTGATTTAAATATGGAGAAATGTGGAAAGAGCTGAGAGTAATACATTTTTACATGTACATTTATTCTTTAGCAGACGCTTTTATCCAAAGCCACTTACAGCTCGAGGAAAACAAAGAGATTCATCCTGAAGATGCAAAAGTACACAAGAGTCTCATAATACAAAGCTTCAAACATCGCTTGATGTAGAATAAGCTTGGAGAATAGAGGGAGTAAAAAGAGGGTATTTTGTGTGTGTGTGTGTGTGTTAGGTGTTCACAGAAGAGATGAGTTTTCAGCTCTTGAATGTTAACAGGGATTCTGCATTGGATGAGGGCAGGAGGTCGTTCCACCAGCAAGAAGCGGTGAATAAAAATGTTCTTGCCAGTGATTTTGAACTCCGAGTCGTCGCTCGTTGATCGATCGAAGGTTTCTGGGAGTGTGTAGATTTGTAGCATGAGGAGCTGATCCTGTGTTCGATCTGTGAGCCAGTGATGAATAACTTGTATTGATGAATAATTATTCCTTTGATTGCCAGAATTGTGGAGAAAAAAAAATGTTCTCAATGACCAAACCATAAATAATATTATAATAATAAAAAAGTAGAATAGGCAATGGAAACTCCAAAAAAAAAAAACTTGTGAATGTGTGTGTGTGTGTGAGAGAGTCTCTTTGTGTCTTTGAGAGAGAGAGTGTGTGTGTGTGTGTGAGAGTGTGAGTCAGTGAGTGATTTTCTGTATGTGTATGTGTGAGAGAGTGTGTGTGTGTGTGTGTGTGAGTGAGTCTGTTTGTTTGTGTGTGTGAGTCTCTTTGTGTCTTTGAGAGAGTGTGTGTGTGAGTGAGTCTGTGTGTGTGTGTGTGAGTGTGTGAGCCTCTGTGTGTGTGTGAGAGTCAGTGGGTGTGTTTCTGTGTGTGAGAGAGAGTATCTGTGTGTGTGTGTCTGTCCGTCTTCTGTCCATGTCTCTGTATGTGCGCGCAAGTCTCTGTGTGTGTGTTTGAGTGAGTGAGTGAGTCTGTGTGTGAGAGAGAGAGAGAGTGAGTCTCTCTGTGTGTGTGTGTGTGATTATGTGTATGTGAGAGAGAGAGAGAGAGAGAGAATGAGTCTCTCTCTCTGTGTGTGTGAATGTGTTTGAGTGATTGAATCTGTGTGTGTGTGTGAGTGAGTGAGTGAGTGAGTGAGTGAGTCTCTCTGTGTGTGTGTGAGAGAGAGAGAGAGAGAGAGAATGAGTCTCTCTGTGTGTGTGTGTGTGTGTGTGTGTGTGTGTGTGTGTGTGTGTGTGTGTGTGTGTGTGTGTGTGTGTGTGTGTGTGTGTGTGTGTGTGTGTGTGTGTGTGTGTGTGTGTGTGTGTGAATGTGTTTGAGGGATTGAATCTCTGTTTGTGTGTGTGTGAGTGAGTGAGTCTGTGTGTGTGTGTGTGTGTGTGTTTGAATGTGTTTGAGGGATTGAATCTCTGTTTGTGTGTGTGTGAGTGAGTGAGTCTGTGTGTGTGTGTGTGTGTGTGCGTGTGTGTGTGTGTGTGTGTGAATATGTGATTTAGGAGACTTGAAACTCCAAGTTTAATTTCGTTATACTGTACTTGTACATGTGAAATGACAATAAACTACTACTACTGCTACTACTAATATGTGTAGGCTATGTGTGTCTGTCTGTCTTCTGTCCGTGTCTTTGTAGGCGCGCAAAATTCTGTGTGTGTATGTGTGTTAGAGGGTGATGTTTAGCATCACTGGTACAACACTGACGGCTGTAATCCAGTGTAATGTGCTGAAGCGTGTCGGTCTGTGTGGTCTCACACCACGGCTCTGAGCCTGAACAACAGCGATCGCTAACTCTCCGCGGACGCTTCTCTGGCAGAAATATGGCCGCTGCCTCACACTTCTGTCGGGGTTAATGCAGAAGATCTGCTTCACGCTCCGGTGAATCCATTCTTCACGCTGAAGCAGTGCACTCACTCACAGCTGTGCGCCGTTTATCTCATGACCTCCGAATTCCTTCTAACTAGATTCTCATTTTCAGTTTTTCACCGGTTTGAAAACTACATGATAAATGGATGAATTATTTTGTGCTACAAGCAGGTTTTCAGCAGTGTGTCTGGACTGTGTCTACACCGTTACAGCTTCCATCCATCGAAAGACTTGATGCTTCACGAAGTGCATTAAGACATTCAAACTAACTGCATGAATTCAGCGGTTTAATGCGAGTCTTGATGATCAACAGATTTCATTCAGACTTTTATTCATCAATAAACATTGTTCTCTTATAATATTCCATCCATGGAAATTCAATGCAACCAGAACTCGAAAGCCTCAAACAAGACATCATAAAAGCAACCCATATAAATCCAGTGGTTTAATCCAGTTGAACAGATTTAAACTCATCATGGAATAAAAATTTTTTTCAAAGTAATATTTATCTTCTCTGATATCGAGGGCGGGGCAACAACCTGTCAATCGCATGAGATCAGCCAATAGCAAACCACAACCGTCCAATCAAATCCCACAGACACAGTCAAGCCCCGCCCACATTTGTTCTTGTTCGTAAAGCGTTTCACTCGTGCGACTAATAATATTTATAGTAGTAATAATAAAAAATTAAACATAAAAAAAGTTTTCATAAAAATTAAATACAGTTTATATTATTATTATTATTATTATGAATGCAATGATGATGATGATAATAATAATATATAATATATATTTAAAATAAATATTAAATTGTTCTATAAATTGAGTACAATTATTATTCTAAATATTATATAATAATAATACATAATTATTATACCTTTAATAATAATGATGATGATGATTATGGTTGTTGTTGTTGTTATTATCTCATGAATTCAAGGATAATGCAAACACAATCAGGATTCCACTGGGAAACGCTTCATTAACACTAGAGAGCGCTGATTGACAAGAATTGACAAATACATTTTCATTATTTCATTTAAATGAGCTCGCTGTCTTTAGTAGTGTCAGTGTGCTTCACACACACACACACACACACACTAGCATCAGGTCAAAGGTCAGCTCTGTTTCTGATTTGCTCCAGTCAGTGAGAATGCATGTTACTACTGTGGAAAGAGCTGGAACCAAATCAGAATTCACACACACACACACACACACACACACACACACACACACACACACACACACACACATACACTCACACACAGACACTCACACACGTGATCATCTTCTCTTCAGCCTGCTTTGTTGAGGTTCCAAGCTAAGAAATAAATCTGGCCATGAATTTGTGGTCTTTTGTGTTGTGTTACTCGCCGTGATCTGCCTGAATTCACAACACAATCAGGAATTAAACTCATGATTATGTGCTGCAATAAATCATTTGACAGTCATAAGCAGAAGCTCATTCTGTGTGATTTGTGTGAACGTGCGCGAGTTTAATGAACAAGACACTGAATTTCCCAACAGTTTTTGATTAGTTGAATTCTGTTATTTATTGTGTCTGATTCAAATTAATGTAAAACATGATAAATAAATCCATGTGCGGTATTCCTTCAGTTCAACCCCATTTTTTGTGGGATATTTCACCCTTCAGGTCAATGATTTAATATTGTGACGTTATGCCTTAAAATCTCTTTGACGACACATCGTTGTTTACACTTATATCAGCTTCATCAACCTCTATGTTTTCCGTCTTTTCTGTATAAAGTCTGCAAATATAAAGTCTAACGTACCGTGTTAACATGAAGGAATTTTTCACAGGTGTTTTATCCATATTTTGAGTCATGTTTTGTATCATACTTTTATAGTTACCGTATCAAAGAAGCTGATTTTGATGCTCAATTTCTGACCGGACGTATAATTTTTTTCTTACACTGAAAGCATTTATTATCAAAAATGAAAAAGCAAAAGCATAGCGAGCGTAAATAACACAAGGCCTTTGTTAGGCAACCGATCTTCAACCCCAGACCAAACCTCTGTTGAAAGACACATGTGCGTGAGCAGAGAGGATTCTGGGACGGATGAGGGCGGGACTCCAGGTGTAACATGTCATCACTTCTGCTCTCTTTCCTCCGGCGCAAACATGAGATGCCTCGCGTTCAGCTCACTCAATCCACTCGGATTAGATGTGTGTGGATCTCCATCGGACAGACTTCAGAGCCAAAGCAGGTGCCTACTAGGTCAAGGGTCATGACCTCAGTGTCAGCCGGGTCAGATAACTGGTTTTAAATGATGTGGCAGCCACCTGTGCAAAGGTCAGAGGTCAGGGGTGTCTAGGCCACCAGCAGGAGTTGACCAACCATACAGAAACTACTGTGGGAAAGAGGAGAGACAGGTACAGTCGCACAATCCTGGGTTTATTCATCAACTTACTGATCTACTATATACACTTATTACAGTGGAGTTCGGTTATGTCGACGATCTCGGGGATTACAAAAAAGCGTCAAGATAACCGAGGATTGAGAAAACCAACAGCCAATATGGCGATTTATTTGATGAAGCGATCGGCATGCTATAAAAATTTACATACACTGTATATGTTTGCTAACAACAAAAGGCATATGTGCACCAACTAACAGCAGAGATTTACCAGTATACAATAAAAAACACCTACGCTGTACTAGATTGCATACTTTCATGCCTTCTGCCTGTCTAATGTGCTTTCTCAACAAATTCGGCTTCGTCCCGTCTTTTAATAACCGTGTTCTTCAATCTGCAGCGGCGCTGAGCAGAGCGCGTGTCAGAACAGAAGCAGAGTTTGTGTGTGTGTGTGTGTGTTCATCTAAGCATCATACTCATTGGTCGGTAACCGCTCGTTACCGACCAATGTCAAAGTATTTGAGAAAACCAATCAGATCAGAGAAGGCGGGCTTTATGTGCACACAGCTGTGAGTGTTTTGGGATTGGGATTGGACCCATGTCAGCACTCGCTACTCGTTGAGAAGAGTAAGAACAATATGTGCTTTCACTTCAGAGAGTCGTTTGTCGCTAGTCGCTTTTTTGAAAATGTGGCCTGAATACTCGCTAAATATAGTGAGAAAGACGCTAAGTTGGCAACACTGTCCGCGAGTTCTTCTGCGGCTGCTGTGAGTGAAGCGTCACTGGAGATTCACGTGAAAGCGGACTGAGCGCGGATAGCGGGACCGCTGCTACAAGTTACGTGCAGGGGATGAAAGAGCCGCAGCACAGGGGTGAAAGAGCCGGCTGCTAGCGACATGCTTAATCATTTTATTGGAATGATAATTCATGCTAAAAACATGTTAAATTGTGGTAATGGGATGGTAATTAATGCCAGCAGCATGTTAGATATGCTTACAACATGCTAATTCATGCTAACAAACCTTTCAAGCTTGAAACTTTTTCAACTACAGTAGTACCTCGGTTTACAAGCGACTTAGTATACGAGCAAATCGGTGTACGAGCATTGTATCAGTGTACGAGAAAATATTTTGCTCACCCACGCGCATTTTTGTGTCCTAAAAAGTCCTAACGCTCAGCATCGTCGCCCGCATTTTTACTGGAAATATCCTAAACACAGCCTCTCATAACACAGTCATGTGGTTCCAACCCCTTTATCACCCCTTAACTCATTCATTCTCTCAGTGTCGCTTGGTTTGGCTGCATCATTCACCACAGTGATACTTTTATAAGTGATTTACAGCGGTTTTACCTCGTGTTGTTAATATTAATTAATTGTGATCGTTTTTGTTCAGGTAGTGAAATATACAGGTAGCCTACATGTAACATGTAAGCAGTAACTTTCAGGGTTCATGAATTCATTGTCTCCTAGTTCTGCCTGTGTGTGTGTTTGTGTGTGTGGTCACTGAGCACCTGATTCTCATATCATCTGCCTATCTCCCAGCTTTTGTACGCAGCTCCCGCGCCTTCTTTCATTCGCGGCTTCTGCGCGTTCGTTTGTTCGCGGCTCCTGCGCCTTCTTTCGTTCGTGGCTCCCGCGCCTTCGTTCGTTTGTTCGCAGCTCCCCGTCTCCCATGTTCCACGACTTTCACTCTGGATTATCACTTCGTTTGTTTTCTGCACTATTATAATAAATTCACTCATTTGCACTTGAATCCTTGCTTTCCCCACTCCCCCCTCCTCTCGTCTCCTCAGCTGAAGTGCATTACAGTAAATTGTCAATTTTTGTGTATTGTGTAATTGTGTATTTTTAGAATTTAATAGTCAATTATTAATTAGTATTTATATAAGATCTTAATGTTTATAATTTTAACTGCAATTAATAGGGTAAAACCAAAAAAATATTTAAAATGGGCATTTGTGGTCGTGTGGAACGAATCAATTGATTTTTAGTGCATTCCTATGGGGAAATATGTTTTGGTGTACGAGCATTTTGGTTTACGAGCTCGCTCTTGAAATGAATTAAACTTGTAAACCGAGGTATTACTGTACTTTTAACTTTCAGGCTTTCTCAAGCCAACTTCAAAGATTGTTTGCAAACTTTACTCATCTAGTTTGATATGCTTTTCCATATAAATACAAAATAGATATTATGAAAATATTGAACTTAACGAGGTCAAGCGAAATCATAAACATTATGATCTACTGCTGAAGAAACCTAATACTGGGAAAAATGCTGCTGCCTACTGAGCTTAAATGTTGCAAAAGTTTCTCAAAAAATTGTGTATTAAATAATTTTAGAGAAATTATGTAAAAATGTCATGTTTACAGTAATAAGAACACTATAAAGTTGAAGAACAACCTTTTTCTTTACAAAGAAACACACTCACAAAATGTTTAATAGTATAAACACTTTTAATTAAAAAAGTAATACAATTATTGGGGTTTGCATCAAGATTAATGATTCTAATTTAACTATTATTAAAGATGATATACTGTAACTGGAATTCAATTTCTTTTAGAATCTTTAGAATGTTTGTTCTAGAATTTTGTAAGTTGCTGAATTAGGGCTGCCAATAAATTAACATTTTTAATGGTGATTAATTGCACACTTATCGTGATATTAAGCGAACACATATTTATCTTGTTTAACGCATTTATTATCATTTGCTACATCCGACAAAGAAATCCATGAGACTTTTGGTTGATTCTCACAAAACTGTGCTTTCTGCAACCTTCTTTTCAGGATAATGTAGGTGTCTTTCCAAAAAATGACACCAGAACACCAAATTATATAAGAAGTGCATGTAATCGATAAATAAATAAAACAAATTAAACAGAAGAATCAAAACGTAGAGAGGGTTGAGTATGTGTGCAGCGCATCAACAAAACCAAAAGCTTTGACAAATATTTTCTCGTGTTTTTTTCCAAGTCCTTTTAAACACACGGATCCATTCAGAATGACTAAACACACATCAGAACACACACACACACCACAGATAAAAAACATTATTATCCCGAGGAGCTTGTGATTTAACGCTAAACACACAGGAATGAAGAATTCACTGAAACTTCTCTCTTTCATCTCTGATGTAATAAACCTGGACTAAGATCATGTCACTGCATGACATTAATGACATTAATGGCAATTTCACGTGCTTCAGATATTTATTTGCGTTAAATCATTTGAACACATTAAGGATTTTAAATTAATCTCATACATTAATGTTGACAGACCAACATTAAACACATTTCAGAACAGAACGAGAGAAACAGTCCATTTCCTCAGGAATAGCACTGCCTTCACTGAGAATATGTGCATGTGGAGAATGTGTGTGTGTGTGTGTTTGTTTGTGAGTGAGAGAGAGAGAGAGAGACAGAGATAGTTTGTGTGTGTGTGTGTGTGTGTGTGTGTGTGTGTGAGTGTCTGTGTGCATCTGTGTGTTTTTATGTGTGTGTGCATGTGTGTGGGAGAGAGAGATTTTGTGTGTGTGTGTGTGTGTGTATGTGAATGTGTGTGAGAGAGAGATAGATTGTGTGTGTGTGTGTGTGTGTGTGTGTGTGTGAGAGAGATTTTATGTGTGTGTGTGTGTGTGTGTGTGTATGAGGGAGAGGGAGATTGTGTGTGTGTATGTGTATGAGGGAGAGGGAGATTGTGTGAGTGTATGTGTGTGTGTGTGTGTGTGTGTGTGTGAGAGAGAGAGAGAGAGAGAGAGAGAGAGATTGTATGTGTGTGTGTGTATGTGAATGTGTGTGTGAGAGAGAGAGATTTTATGTGTGTGTGTGTGTGTGTGTGCATGAGGGAGAGGGAGATTGTGTGTGTGTGTGTGAGAGAGAGAGAGAGCGAGAGGGAGAGAGAGATTTTGTGTGTGTGTGTTGTTTCTCCTGCTGTTCCTGCTAAGCATGAGTGATCAGAGTTTCTCTCACACAGTGGCTCTGACACGACGTGGCAAGACCTTTGCATGTTTAGGAAGTGAAAAATCCCTCTTCTCTTTCTGAAGCTCTGCGGGGGGGGAGCGAGAGAGAGAGAGAGACCCTTCCTGAAGAGGACGCAGAGCGAGACGTCTAGACTGCCGGCTGAACACTGGGGCTCGTCTCTTTGTCCCCTGAGTATTTCTCCACTCGCGCTTTACCACACACTTCTCAATCAGAAATCATTTTATAAGAATACAAAAAGAATACAAAAAGATTTTTATGAAGGAAAGAGGCAGGTTAGTCTATAATTATATGACAATATTGTGTCGCAATACATTGCAATATAAAACATGCAGTTCATCCAAAATCAAAGACAGATTTGATATAACATCAGATACGGTAAACCCAGCAGGTCAAACTATTACTTCATAAAACACAGCAAGTAAAGCTCTCAGCTGTCAGGGACAGTGTGCAAGATAAAATAAGAATAAATATGTTAATACACTTCCTAGCAACCAAACAGAGTACCCTAGCAACCGTTTAGCCAGACCTATATCTCTGGATCCAAGTGTCATAGAGACATGAGGTTTGGCTCTATTGACTCATGCTAGTAAAAAGGACTTCCAACATGCTACAAATGCTAGCAGTCAATAGCTACATGCTAACAGTGATTAGCTAAGTTAAATAATGCTATGAATTTCATAGAAACCACCCAGGACACCTAATAACCACCAAGTAACACCCTAGCAACCACCCCGGATCCCCTTGTAACACCCTAGCAACCACCCCGCATACCCAAGCAACTGCCTAGCAACAACCTAGCAACCACCCAGAACACCTTAGCAACCTGTTAATTTCTGATCATTCATGGCGGCAACTTCGTAATTAATGTTAAATCGTGTTACCAACATACTAAATTAAAGTTTCTAGTCCGAATTTCTCAAGCCAACTTCTAAAGTTTGTCTCGACGAACTTTATTCTCAAATAAATAAATAAGAAAGCTCCACAATCCTATAATGTAATATCAATACTCATTTTATAGAAAAATGTAAGCTGACGTTGTAAACTTGGATGTACAAATAATAAACATTAATAATTTTGAGTTAATGGCACAGTTTCTCACATTTTGTTTAATAAGAATAATAAAAGCACAGACCGATCTGAATTAAGTTGATACAACAACTGTATCCCTCGACTTCTAATTCCAATTACACTATTGCATGAGAGTAATGAATAACAACATTTATTGTGTTTCATTGGCGCATGATGTTCTTCACGCATCAGTTTGCGCATGTGTGTGTGTGTGTGTGTGTGACGGGTGTTTGTACCGAGCAGGTGGAGAGCACTGAGACCTTTCCTATTTAAAGCAGTTACTAACCTCTTTCCTTATAAACCTTTGACCTGTAACCCCATTTAGGTCATGCTGCCACCCACACACACACACACACATGGCTGTGCTTCTGCCGGTCCCTTTCCCACAGCAGAAACACGGATAAACACACACTTAACGCACTTCAGCTGACGAGCTTCCAAAGCCAAAACTCTTTATTTGAACAAATATCTGATAAATGGTTCAGAATAATTTTGCATGCTTCATGTTGGAACATTTGATCCATGTACATGAATTGCTTTGAAATTGGTCGTTTTGAAGTTTTTTTTCCACGTTCTTGTTTCGGCTGATTCTGGCAAATGAACACCATCTATTATCCTTGATGAAGAATGGGATTTCTTTTCCTCAAAAGCCAGAGAAGAGCAAATCTAGTCATTTGTCCGTAATGACGGAGAGATTTACTGGTGGGTGACGTCAGATGAGCGGCTGATCCTGAAGCCTGCGGATTTTCTGAGCGGCTCTGAATAATGAACAAAACTTTATATGGAGGCTTGTTTCTTCCACTGAATAAAATAAATGCAAAATGTACTTCTATTTCTTAATTGTGAGACTTAAAGTCTAATTCTAAGGAACAAAGGCAGCTCACCAATCTGACATTTTCTTGCAATTGTGAGTTAATTATGTGAAAAAAATACCGTTATTACCTTATTATTTAGTGCTGGAAACAAGCTTTCCTATCGCAGGTTTCAGCCTGCAGTCACGAGTCAACTCTCAAATCCCTTTTGTTTGTTTATGATTGTGTTTGTGTGTGTGTTTCTGTGTCTGTATGTGTGTGTGTACATGTGTGTTTGTGCATTTGTGTGTGTTAGTGTGTGTGTTTGTCAGTCAGTCTGTGTCTTGTGTGTGTGTGTGTGTGTGTGTGTGTGTATGTCAGTCTGTCTGTGTATGTATGTGTGTGTGTGTCAGTCTGTGTGTGTGTGTGTGTGTGAGTGAGTGTGTGTGTATGTATGTGTGTGTTTATCAGTCAGTCTGTGTTGTGTTGTGTGTGTCAGTCTGTGTCATGTGTGTTTGTGTGTGCCAGTCTGTCTGTGTGTGTGTTTGTGTGTGTCAGTCTGTCTATGTTTGTGTGTGTGTTTGTGTGCACGTGTATGTTTTTGTGTGTCTGAGTGTATGTATTTGTGTGTGTGTATGTGGTTTTGGTTGTGGTTGTGTATGTGGTTGTTTGCGCGTGTGTGTGTTTGTGTGTGTGTATGTGGTTGTGTGCATGCATGCGTGTGTGTATGTGGTGATGTGTGTGTGTGTGCAGCACATGTTGACTCATGTTGACTCTTGACCCTGTTGTTGTAATGAGGGCAGACTGGCTGCTGTGTGTGTGTGTGTGTGTGTGTGTGTGTGTGTGTGTGTGTGTGTGTGTGTGTGTGTGTGTGTGTGTGTGTGTGTGTTGTGTTTCTCCTCTCAGCACAGATTTGGAGCGAGAGGTTAATTAATTCATTTCAACTCATAATTATCCCATTAACCTCTGTAATGCTACTGAACATCAACTCATCTCCTCATTATCCCTGATTCATTTACTACGCCCAATTAATCTTTACAATCTAAGCATGATTGATTATTATCATTTAATCCACATGCAAAAAGATTTTCACATTCACATCAATAAAGTAAAGGCCAACTAAACGACCAAATGTCCAATAGAGAGCAAAAAACACAATACTTGTATTGTTATATTTTAACTTTAACCTTTTCTTCACTTTATCATCATGCTTTGTTTTCTGCTACATGTAATAAAACCATATTGTTCCGCTAAAGAAACCTTCACTCAACGCTACTATTCTAACAAATTTCCACTTTGACTGTTATTTCTACGGTGCTATTCTCAATGATATGTTAATTTCTACCTGTCCTCTGCCTTCGATACCATCGATCAAAATATTCTAATCTCCAGATTAATATCTTGTGTGGGCTTGGGGGGAATGGTCTTAAAATGGTTCAAGTCTTTTTTAACAAATTGAAAGATTAGGAAACATCACATCTCCGTCAGAAAACCTGAGCTATGGAGTGCCTCAAGGCTCTGTCCTATCACCAGATCTCTTTCACTTTATATGCTAACGCTGGGAGATACCGCAGGTACCGCTCTTAACTCACTATTTGCAAGTTTGGAGGAAGTTAAATTTTGGCTCTCAAAATGTTTTCTCATATTAGCTCTGTGATTAGCTCAAGCTTCTTCCAGCTTCGCTTGCTTGCAGAAATTAATCCTTTTCTACCAAGAGGTCTTTGGAAGTTACACTCCATGCCCTTCTTACGACCAGGATGCATTATTGCAGCTCCATCTACTATGGTATAGCGAAGTCTCAAATTCTGCGCTTACAAGTAGTTCAAAACACGGCAGCGCGATTTCTGAAAGGTTGTACAAAATGTACACGTCACTTGCCTTTTGAAGGAATTGGCTGCCAGTTAGTTATAAAATCTTACTCTTGGTCTATAAATCTCTGCATAATCAAACATCGAACTATTTGACTAATGTTCTCCGGCCTTTTAATCCCTCACGAAGCCTGCAGTCTGGAGATCAAAACTTGAACTTGATATTGTTCTTCATTATTTCAGACTGAAGAAATGACTGCTGGTCCGAGACACTTACTTTTAAGAGCGAACACAAGTATAAAGTCATAAATTAAATGCGGTGTCGTTATTTTCATCTTTTCTCATTGTAGCACAAATATTTTTATTGTTTACCGTATTTCATTATTCTTCTAGTTATTGGCCTGTTGAGGCAAATTAATAATTTTTTTTGAACCATTGCTTTGGCAAAGTGTCTGCCAAACTCATTTGGAAAGAGGCTTTCGTAATGAGTCTGCTCTTTAAAACAAAGAATAACAGCAGAAGAGTGTGAATGATTCAATGACTCGGTGAGACGAGACTTGCCTGTTTTCACAGTCTTGACGCGTCTGTCACATCCGGGTTCCCTTGTCTATCTTCCCAGTCCTCCCTGCACCTGTCTGTGTCTAATCACTGATTAAAGTGATCAGCTGTGTGTCATTTCATGTTCTCCTATTAATACCCTCCTGTGTTCCTTAGTCCTGGTCGGTAATTGTCAGTGTTATGCGGTTGTTGCTTGTGTGTGAATGTTTACCTCTTATGTTATGCCTTTTATGTTCATAGTTAAAGTGTTTTTTTGGTTTAGAGTTTTTTAATAAAGTATTGAGCAGCATCTCCTGTGGCTCCTGCCTTGTCTCCCCATCACACTCAAGTACCAGTGCATGACATCTGTAAGTAGGTGTGATTTATTAACTTTTGTTTGTTTCAAGGAATTTAGATATAAATTTGTTGTAGTCAATTATCAAATCAAATCCTGCATTGATTAAGTTAATATTGTTAGTAATTGTTGTCCAAGGTGTTGTGTTAAATGTCTTCAATGTTCACACTTTTCCCTGTGTGACTCTTCCCTGTTTTCATGGTTGTCATGGTCACCCTTTAGTTTCCCTTCGTTCTCTCCCCGTGTCATCAGTGTCACGTGTGTCTGCACTAATTACTTGATTAGTCTAGTCAGCTGTTCCCTTTCTCCTAATCATCCTCTGTGTATTGAAACCCTGTGTTTGTCTTAGTCAGTATCGGTACTGTGTTGTGAACCTTTGTATCTGGTTTTGTTAAATAAATATAATATGTTCCTCTCATCTTCGTCTTCTGGCGTTCATCCTGCACACACACACACATGACAATAATACTGTACATGCATTTAGTTTTTCCTCATTTTCAAACTATATATGATGCATCTTGTTGTTTTCTCTTACTTGCATAATAATATTTAGTTTATATTTTGATACAAGACATCTTGATAATTAAATAAAGCATTTGCCTACATGGAAATCAATGCATAATTAATTAATCTTAATTAATTAACAATAAATCGTTCATCAACCAGTCCTTTTTTTGCTTTTAATACATGAAAAATAAGGTAGCCTACTTTGTCTTTGTCATTAGTATCATTTTTTTCTTTACTTGATCAGATATCTGTCCTGTGTGTGTGTCTCTCTCCATTGAACAGGCTTGTAATGCAGAAGATCCTAATGAACCGTGGAGCAACGCATAATCTGTGCGGCAAATTTATCATTCGCTTTAAATGTCCTCGTCCTCTCCCTCAGAAGCAGCGAGGCGAGTGATCCCATAATGCTCTCTCCTCATCCTTTCAGCACCAATCAAAAGGTCAGAGGGCATGTGCTCCCCTTTCCCCGATCCCTCCGCTCATCCATCAGAACAGCAACGAGAAACCGAGCTGCGCTTGCCTTGCCAGAACATTTCACAAGCGGCAAGTTATACTATTCGCTCTTCAATTTTCCACGTAACAATCGATAATAACATACAATAATGCAAGTTATTGTGTGAGGTCAAACGAGTAAGGGCAGTGTGTGTGTGAGAGCCCGAGGCGGGAGTGTTTTCTGTTCAGTGTCACTGATTGTATCTCTCGCTCTGGGTTCTGCTCAGGAATCAGTGTGAATGTGTGTGTTATGGATGATGCCTGTTCTCCACTGACCGGCTGATAGCATCTGAACTGTCACGGCCCAGATTTATTAGCGCTATCCGGACGGATCACAGTCTTGTCTGCACTCATCCTCGTCTGACGGGGTGTCTGTGTGATTTGAGGCCGTGTGTCCGCTCGCTCGCTCACTTGTCCGGTTGGAGGAATAATAATAATAATAGGTAGCTCCTGACATCCTGCAGACATGCTCACACTGTAATTTGAACCTGGTCTGCACTGCGTCAATAGCGGATGTCAAAAAAGGAATTTTAGCTTGTGTTGTGTGCAGATGTGCTGTGTGTGTGTGTGTGTGTGTGTGTGTGTGTGTGTGTGTGTGTGTGTGTGAGGGAGGGGAGCCGCTGACTGACGTGCGTTAAATATCGCTGCTTTATGCTTTCCTGAGCGGAATATGCGTTTCTTTTGTTCATTTCTGAAGACAATTGACATGGGAAGCTGTTATGAATTTATGAGAATGACTTTTTTTTTTTTTTTGGTTGAGACGAACTAATAATTTCAGATTTGTTTGTCTTCCCTTGCCATCTCTCAATAATATTCCACACTATAACATTGTTTATCGTATGTCGTTTCGATCAAACGATCCCTTCGTCTGAATGAGACTGCATGAGATGTTGTGGTTGTTATAGAGAAATAAATTGGAATGATATCTGAAAAAGGTTCTCCTGAAACCCACATCCAGATTAAAGGGGAAATGAAACAAATCCATCCTGGTTTTCTGGCATTCCATTTGTCAAATAAACAACAGCAACTAAATTAATTAATAAATCAACCACAACACAAATTACAAATGCATAGAAGTGAAGCGGCAACCTGGCAACACGCACACACACAGACACACTCTCTCTCACACACACACACACACACACAGACACACTCTCTCTCACACACACACACACACACACACAGACACACTCTCTCTCACACACACACACACACACACATACAAACACTCTCTCTCACTCACTCACTCTCTCTCTCTCATACACCCACACACACACACTCTCTCTCTCTCACACACACACTCTCTCTCTCTCACACACACACACAGACAGACAGACAGACAGACAGAGAGAGACACACACACAAAATGCAGAAAGCACACATAAAGGGGCGTGACAACACAATAAATTCACATTGGGAAAAAAAAATCAAACATACACACATAACATATACAACACACATGTTCAGGTTAAAAATGCATCATAATGGCATAATTTTTTTAAAGAATATTTTTTTGTTGTTGCAATAATTCTTTTATAATGTCCACACATAAACCTGAATAAAACCATGACGTAAACACATGATGAAGGCGAATGGCATGAGTGAAGCTCTGATCATCATCAACGTCAAGGGGATTTTCATTTTTTCATGTCTACTTCATTCATGAAAATGAGAAATGTGGATCTTTTTTAAAGTGAATTTTACATAAGATGTAAAAGAAAAATATGATTTACTTATACAAATAAAATAAAAAAAAACTTAAATCTCCCTAACACTGCACAAACACAGAGCAATCTAATCTAATAGAAAATCTTATAGAATCAAAATGAATAAAGTGAGTTATATTACTTAAATGTTAATGTTCTTATCTGATATTATAGTATCATCTGATCTGACATGCGCTCATCTGTTTCAGCTGATGATTGATCGCTGTGCTGCTCCTGAGGATCCTGCAAGTGTTGAAGTCCGTCTGACTGACATTCACCAGACCAAAGCGATGGTCAGTGTGTATGCGTGTGTGTGCATCGGTGTGTGAATATGTGTGTGCGTGTGCGTGTGTGCGCATGTAAATGTGTGTGTGTTCATTGAATGGTTCTCCAGTTGTGTGGTTCTGCTGTGTCGCATCAGTGATGAACAAACCACACGCCATTATTCCCATTCAGTCCCATTTCCTCTTTTGTCACACACACTCTGTGATCAGTCTCTGAGCATTTCCGCTGTTTTAAACTCATTCTCTTTTAAATCACTATGGCACAAAAATCCCTTTTCTCAACACCTGCTTTTGAAGATGCATGAGAAGATTCTGCTGATTCTTGACCCGATCTGATTCTGCGCTGATTTGATCTGATATCTCACTTTTTTTAATGCAGATTTATGCAACAAATGAGATTCGCTAACATCACGGACTATATTTTGAGCCAGAGGTCTTGTCAATGATTTTCAGTTTTGTTGAAGGTTGACAAAGCAGCATGTAAAAGTTTGGGGTAATTGGGGTAAAAAGGCAGAATAAATATCATGATAATAATAAACACCTGCTGACTTTAACATCTGTTGACATGATTCAGATGGGAAATATCCTTTATCAAGATCAGTGTCAAACTTAGAGATGAGCGTCATATTTATAATGAAACTATCATATTACAGTTTTTCTCGATTGCTAAGACACATTTCCTGAAAGCTGCTCTCCTTTTCTCTAAACTGTGAACACAAAACCCTATTTTCAAGCTACATTCACAAAACCTCAGACTCTTCTTGCAAAGCCAAACTTTCACCTCAGAACAGTTCAATCTGTGCTCAGAACTGAACTCTGTTATCAAATCGTGCCTCGAGTCAATCAAAATGAAAAACACTACGGAACAGTCACTAAACACTACATAGAAAAAAAGAAAACACAATGCTCAGGACATGAAGCTGGAGAAATAAATGTTTATTGCTCACGGTAGGCTAAATGCATGTTGCAAAACAAAAAAAAAACCTGTGCATTTAGCACTTGTACAAAAAGACAAAACAGAAATGTTGTGCATTTACACATAGCACTTGTAAAAACAAACAAATCTTTTGCGTTTGCCACATGTGTGCAGTAAGCCCATGTAAAAAATAAAGTACAAAAATATACATGAATGCTACGCTTACAAACAGTTAGACCAGCACTCCATTACAATACTACAGTACATTGGTACAGTGATGTACTGCTGTAAAACATATATTTACTTACAGTATACTGTGGTACATGTATGTATATATATATATATATATATATATATATATATATATATATATATATATATATATATATATATATATATATATATATATATATATATATATAGTATGTCATACAATAATTGCTGTTTACATTTACATACTGTACTACAGTACAATGTCTAAAATCTTGGGATTATGGTGGACACAGTGAATCTACTGAGGTTTGTTTGTACTCTGTGTCCAGCCTCCCTCATGCTCATACTATGGTCAATCACAGTAGTGGTCACAGAAATCACAGAACATGGTCAATTACAGTAGCTCTGATGTCATCAGATATTACTGTTCTTTGTCTTCTCTGACCACACTGACCACCTCGACCTCCTCTCACACAAACTCTTCCTCTCAGATTTCTATCCATCTGAACTGTCTCTGAACTGGCTAACTGCATATGTTCCCTCACATCATTAGACACAAGTGTGATCAGTTTTGAGTTGTTGTGTTCAAGTGGTGAGAACAGTGCTTTAATTGTGTTTGACTTTTGTCACCTGTGCTCAGCATTATGCAGCACAGGTGCATCACAATGAAAATGTGTTGGGAAGTTGTGTCTAAACAGGTGAAAAGTGCTTGTGGTTTTGCCAAAAGAGTGATTGATTCAATCAGTGTGTTCAGGCAACTGAGAATTTGGTTCAGACAATAGATTTTAGTGTTTTAGCAATTGAGAAAAACTGTAACACATCTTAATTATAATTAATCACAATTAATTTATATTAATTATATCATATAATATCTAATTTAATGTTACTACTTTTAATCTATATTAAATTATTAAGGGATCTCATTCAATGCTTTCATAATCTTTACTTGTTAAAATAATTTTGTTTCTGGATTATTTCTGTAATGTATATATATTACAGAAATAATTGTTATGATGTTTCTTTTAAGAATTGTAAAGCCCCTCCTCATACATTTCTGCGTTTTTAAACAAAATGATTTATTTTCTCTCACAAGCTTCCCAGAGTTTCGGACTGTTTGCGCGCACACGTTCCGGACACGAGCGGATCCCCAAACGCACAGAGCTGGTGAAGAGGTTCTCTGTGTGCGCACAGGTTTCTGGAGGGCAGTGGGAGGAGGACTGATGGACACACGGACACAGACGGGACGCGCGCTCAGTGGAGGACACGCACCCGCACCCGCACCCGCGCTCCCGGTGGAAACACGGGCGTCACGCGCATCTGAACACGGTTACGCGTCTTTCTGAACTCTTTCTGCTCGATGGCAGCGCTATAATCTCAGAAAAAATGAGAAGGAGATGCAAAAATAAAAATGGAAGAAGGTTCAGCTTCAAAACTCACAGATGCGCCAAATGAAGACCATTTAAGACGTTGTGTTCGCAACACACAACGAACAAAAGCATTGAAGCATGAATGCAGATGAATATATCTGAGGTGCATCAACAGCAGCCAACAACTTTAGCGTGTGTGTGTGTGTGTGTGTGTGTGTATACTTCAAAAAATATATGTCGAAAATAAATATAATTTTCGCAGGGAAAGCAAGAACTGATTGGAATATCAACGTGTTTCTTTGAATAAAAGCGTCAGATAAATGCATGAAAATGTAAATATTACATTAGCAAATCTATAGTAGATCTCTGACGATCTTGCTGATTTTGTTTATATCTAATAATCGGGGTTTAAAATGTTCTCTTTTTAATTTGAGTTTTTAAAATTATTTAGGGTTGTATGAGCGATAACGAAATATTCAACAATTTGACTGGATACACAAACATAAGAGCAACGAAACGTGTGTTTGTGAAACTGAAAGTGCTGGTTTTATTCCTCAGCGGTGTTCAATCTGCTGTTCATCGCTTACACTTCTTGGATAGATTTCAGTTTGTAAAGAGATCCAATAAAGGGATTCAATCCACCACTCTCACCCATATCTCACACACACACACACACACACACACACACACACACACACACACACACACACACACACACACACACACACACACACACACACACACACACACACACACACACACACACACACACACACACACACACACACACACACACACACACACACACACACACACACACACACACACACACACACACACACACACACACACACACACACACACACACACACACACACACACACACACACACACACACACACACACACACACACACACACACACACACACACACACACACACACACACACACACACACACACACACACACACACACACACACACACACACACACACACACACACACACACACACGCATATATATATACATATAGATATATATTAAATACGGACTCCAACATGTTTTGTTGTTCTCATTCTCGTTTATTCCAGCACTTTGAGTTATGAATATGTTATTCTATACAAACTTTGTACGACAAGCTGTTTTATAAAATATTTAATATTTAAATATTTAATTTCTCTTTAAAAAATAACAATTTTGAACAATGTTAAAAAATAGCTCTACAGTGCAGTTCATGGAACGATCAAATTGATAACATTTTTGAATATATGAAAATATATTCTCTCTCTCTCTTCCTGGCGCATTAATGTTGTTTAATATTGTGATGAAATGCGTTTTATTTGCTCTGTCGCAAGTCGTTATAAAGCGTCTTGAAAATGCATAAGTAGTAATAATAGAAAATGTCTGACTCAAAATGCTGTCCCTGAGATATAGATATAAAATGCTTATAATATGTATCCGTATCTGGGTTTTGATTATGACCGTGTCCGTTTGGGTTGCGCAAGAAATAATAATATAAATTTCCAAATATATTAGTTCAATTGTTTCTAATACAAATGGCGAATAACATCTGGCAGCAACTCCTCGATCGCTGATTATTCTCCACCAAAGCGGCAAAGATCTGATGTTATTATCGGAAAACACGAGCTTTATTCGGAGACAAACGAGAACGTGTTGAGGAGGTTTATGGGTCTTCAAACGGACATGAACGTTCATCAGAATCAAATTAGAATTGAATGGCTATTTCTATAGACCAAGATCTCAACTCACTTTTGAGCTGGACAGTGTATGGATACATCCCGTTCACTCTCCGTCTCACAGAAACATCGGGAAACTCGCGCAAACGACGCTCTCTAACGCCGCGCGCGCAGACGAACACACACCGCGCGCAGACGAACACACACCGGCGCAAACACACGGGTTACACACAACAAGCCTCGCTTTGCCTTCAGTTCAAATACCATCGCTCAAACCTGTTATTATTGCGCAATGTGATTCGAGAGATTGTTGCATCATGTATTTTTCTTCCCACGCGGATATGAAACGGATTTTGTGCATTTCTTCATCCTGATGTGTTGATATCAGGCTGTAATATTGTACATGCAATAAGCTGTGCTTTCAGTCTTTGGGTGTTTGGATGTAAAACGCGGGCGCTGTGTGTGTGTGTGTGTGTGTGTGTGGAGACACATTTTAATGTGCTTCACTTGCATTATTAACTAAATTAAAGTCGAATTATGCGAGAGTCGCGTTATTGTGAGAGATTTGAGTATAAATATAATTGATGAGATTGTTATTCCGTCGTCTCTGATTCCCGGTGAGAGAAAATAATTATAGAACTATAATAAAATAAAATGATAATAAAGAGTTTCTGGAGATCTCATGGCCACGTATTGCAGGTACAAAATGTTTTATTTGGATACAGTATTAAATATATTGTAAAGAATTATATTTGATATCACACAAGTCTCCCATTAATCCAAATCCCATCAGCAAAGACAAATATTACAAATGTAGTTTATACTGGGATCGAATAACATCTTTGGCACGTATGAATATTGCTTTTAACAGCATAAACAGCAATAAAGATGAAATGTAATGTTTTATTCATTCCCGGGATATGAAAGGTTGATATCAAGGATTCATTGCTTCTAATGTCACATCTCAGAAAAACAATTATCACTAGTAAAAAGCATAGCTTTTGATACCAACAATTGCGTGGTTATTAGTGCAAATTAGTTTGTTATGCATATCAATAATTGAACATTTAACTATATTGAAAATACAATTACAGATATCAAGAATTATAGATTTTACTAGTTGAAATTTCATTCTTGATAATAATTCCTATTTCTGCGAGCGATGAGGTCATTGCGGATATCAACAATTCACATTTTTTACCAGAGGAAATCTAATTCCTGATATCCATAATTACCCTTTTAACTAGTCAAGTCAGCTTTATTTATACAGCGCCTTTTACAGTAGAGATTGTTTCGAAGCTGTTCGGAGATAACAGGAAAACAATGTTTGTTTTGGCTGTACAGCAATAATATAGATGAATATTAATAGTCCTCGACTGAAAAAGCCAGAGGCGACAGTTTTAATTCAATAGTTGATATCAAGAATTCATATCCTGCGAATGATTAAAGCTTTATGATCTTTCCACTCGAACAGTGGCAACAATCCCGAGATCCTCCTGATTTAAATCCATCCTGGAAACCAAAGCGATTTCATTAGTAATTCCACGTGTTTGTATTGTAAAATAAATCCACCGCTTTGCCCAAAAAGGTTGATAAAGTAACGTATAATCTCCCTTTCTTTCGTCTGCTCCAGTTCTTTATTTGTCCTGCTCCATTCCGTCGAGCCTCCTCTCAGTGTTGCTCCGGCAGGGTGGTGGTGCTGGTGGTGGAGTGGTTGTACAGTCCCTGCGCCATCAGCTGCTTCGCCAGCCCGTCCCTGGAGCCGCTGGACTTCTTGATCTTCGCGCGCTTGTTCTGGAACCAGATCTTGACCTGCGCCTCGTTGAGCCCGAGCTCCCGCGCGAGCGCGCGCCGCCTCTGCTCCGCGATGTAGCGGCTCTGCAGGAACTCCGCCCGCAGTCTCTGCAGCTGCTCCGCCGTGAACGCCGTCCTGCCGCGCTTATCCTCCGCCGCGCTCTTGCTCTGCTTCAGCCTGCGGGTCCTCGGGCCTTCAGCAGAGACAACAATGAGAGGAAGACATGAATATCAACCAGCTCATTAAGAGGCTAAGCCTTTCTGGACTACACACACACACACACACACACAGAGAGAGAGAGAGAGAGAGAGACACAGACAGATAGAGAGAGAGAGAAAGATAGACACACACTCACAGGCATACAGACACACAGAGACAGACACAAACACACGCTTAAACACACGCACACAGAGACACACAGACACACACACATGCTCACACACAATGCGGTCATGCCTCAGCACCTGAATTAATTAAAGCTCAATAGATTCTTCTTTTACTCCTCCATCAGTCTCTCAGAAACTCTCGATTTCATCAGATGTTACACACGCGAATCTCTTTCAGTGTGTGCGGAAACACCCGTGAACTTCAGGCTGTGGATATTCGTGTTGTGAACAAACTCTCTGAGACACTGGGCTGTTTTTAAAAACATGTTAATACGAGTCAAATATGAATTCAGCATAAGGTTGTTTCTTGTGTGTTTGTAAAACTGACCCGCCTGTCTCGAGTCCCGTAAAATAAAGATTAAATCAAATAAAACAAAAACATGGACGAACCAAACCGCGGGATTAAAATATTTAATGTGTAAAAATATATGTGTTGAAACCAGCTTTCATTAGAGTGCGTGAACTATATTTCTGTGATGTTACAAATAAAAAAATAATTCTGTTTTTTTAACGAATCGCACATCTCGACAGAAGTTATTCACACGAAACCCAGTAAAGATGTGGTTGATTTTAGAAGTGTTAAACGAAAATATTAACGCGATCTTACTCGAGCATCAAAACACAAAACAATGAAAACCTGAATATATGAGAGCAATAACAGCATAATTGCCCATAATAAGAGTAAAAGCTTAAAACTAAAATTTAAACTCAATCGAGCATTTAAATCAGATTCGTTCGTTATTTCTTAGATTTTGTTCATGTATTAATTCAACAATTACATAATTTAGTTTTGGTTCTTGCAAGACGATCATATAACGATTATTATTAAACGGCGTTTATTTCACCTTTTCCAAGAAGATGGTTATTATTATTATTATTATTACTGTCGTTTTCATTTTAAAATATTAGTCTTAAATTCGACAAACTTACCGATTGTTATTTTAAACATCCCGTCTAGCTTCTACAAACTTTACTCTCTAGTTATTATTGGTATATTTATATTAATATTATTATTGTCGTTGCCTTCATTACAGTCAAGGCTTTCTTAATTCCATTGATGAAATGATTAATGCATTATATATATAATTTTTACAGTGCAATATTAGATTATCTCTGAATTGTGGTGTGTCGTTTTGTTCGGCTTGAAATCCTAAATGAGGAAGGCCTGTGTGTGTGTGTGTGTGTGTGTTTTCCTCAGCTCGAATATTGAAAAGTAAAATGAAAGTAAAATTGCATCGGTCGAAATGAACAGATACATACAGAAATGAAAGAACATGTATTTGATTGCATGTATTTGAATGCATGAATGAAACACTGAACAGAAGTATAAATATATTATTTGTTACCAGATGAAGGGCGATCGGAGTATCTCGTGCAATAAACCCAGGCGGGCCACAGGGCGTCTTTCCCGGGCGAGGCTCTTCCAGCCGGACCTTTCCGAGCAGCGGGCGATGCCGCGTCCCCTCCATCGGCCTCCTCTCCCTTGGGACGCGCGCTGGCCGGAGAGGACACGGTGGACGAGGCGGAGGAGGACGCGCCGTCGCTTCTGCTGCGCGAATCCGGGTAGCGCGCGCGTCGGTCAGCGGCTCCCCGCGCGCGTCTGCAGCCGAAGTCCGGTCTGAGGATGTTGTCGATGAAGAAGCTGGTGTTTGTGTGCGGAGGAGCGCAGTCTTCCTCACTCGGATCCCGCTGCTCCTCCATCCCAGCGGACGCGCGCGGAAATATACCAGCAGACGGGACAGCGCTATCTGGGGGTCTGTGCCCGCGCGCTAATTGAGCTCATTTTGTAAGTCAACTTGTTGACATAACGCTCCCGTGTTTGAGCGCGTTTTGAGAGGACTGACAGCGCGCAGCTTCCGTACACCCTGTGCATTTCCAGACCCAAGTTTGACACCCCTCTCTCTCTCTCTCTCTCTCTCTCTCTGCTCGTGTACACCCACTCGTCGTGGCCGGTAACCGGAAACACATCAGCTCGCACAGATGAGTGTGAGTCTATCCATGACAGAGGAGTGCCTCCGTTCCGCGCCCGTGCGCACAGATTCAGCTCTGCCTCCGGACGCGCGCGCGCGTTCACACACCATTACCGCTGAACACATGAACCTACTGCTCACGCTCACACACACACACACACACACACACACACACACACACACACACACACACACACACACACACACACACACACACACACACACACACACACACACACACACACACACACACACACACACACACACACACACACACACACACACACACACACACACACACACACACACACACACACACACACACACACACACACACACACACACACATTTTCACAGCCAAAGACAAATGAGCCTTTCAAGTGGAGAAGAGTCTCCTGAATGCTGTAATTTAAATTAATGCTGTCAAATCAATTCACCCCCACTAAACGTGTCCACCTAAACAAAAACTATTGTTAATGCAATATCAATCTCGATTAATTGATTTGAGAGCACTAATTTAATAATACCTACACCAATAGCCTATTAAAACAAAAATCTGCCACTGCTACTCAAAGGAACCATAGTTTTACTACAAATAAAAACAAAAAACATGGTGACCATAATATTACTAAAACTGTGGTAATGTAAATGTAAATTAATCCGGTAAAAACATGGTTACTTACCACACTTTTACTGCAAATAAACTTAGTAAAAATAGTAAAACGTTACAGTTAATTTAGACCTTATTCAGGACAAGTGAAAGTCAGATTGGAATATCTAGCTTCATATTTGAGCCTCTGAAATACTTATCGCGTTTGCACTTAATTAATTTGTAATTAGGACAGCATTACTGGCGAATAATCCGCGATCCTCGCGCAGGACGAGAGTTGAGAACCAACGGAGAAACATCATTACAGGCTTTAATGAGCGCTTTCAGTGCGACCGGTGGGGCGATCATCACACTGACAGCAGTGAATACAACACACACACACACACAATTAATTGAATCGCTCATATGGCTGCGTTTGTGTGAAAACATGATTCATGTATTTGTTCATTGTCAAGGCAAATGTAAGCGCAGTGACTGCAGTCAAACTGAGATCAGTGTCTTACTGACAACTTAGTGAAAATATCTAGATTTTTCTGTCGAGCTCATAGCTCACAGATCAAACATCAGAGCAATAATCACAGGAACTTCTGGGCTCTTCTACAACTCCCAGAGCTTCAGTAGTTGCAATAACTGTTTCATGGTAATCAGTCTTTATATTTATAGAGCACAATATAAGAAACGCGTTTCTAAATCCCGCCGTAAATGTAAATCAGGCGACATGAAGAAGCGCATGGCGGATAAACGCACCTTTACGCGGACTTGTTTATCAGAACATCAGTTTTAACCAAAAACAAAACTACCAAACCTCCTGACCCTGACAGCAGACCAGCCTGAACCCGATGTTTTGTTGAGACGCATGAATATGAGGAAACGCAATATTTTGCGTCCTCTCGTGGCCGGATAGAAAAGTGACGTGGATCTGGACGCCATGCATGAACTGATGTCCTGTAATTCATATGCTATACGGTGAGGTCAATCGTGATGTAACTACATCCTGGAAGGGGGTTTATTTATTTATTAATTTAATTATCATGTGTATATATATATAATTTATTTATTTTTATTAAATGCAGCATCACACATTAGTAAGCGCATGAATAATTGCCATTCACATCATATATGGGCCATTCTGCAGAATTGGTGCAAAGTCAAAATTGGAAACATCTTACATTTTTTTATTTTTCCCCCACAAATTTTGCATGTATGCAAATTGTATAATATCCAGGGTATACATTTCTAGTAATTCTGCGATTAGTTCTTGAATTGTACTTTCAGAAAATGCTGGAATATTTTCATACACCCCAAATTTGTCTCTACCGAAACAATCACTTATCATATATTAAGCAGCCTTATAATGACCTATTAAGATTTTGTTTACATCAACCTTGTAAATATATATTTTTTCTATTTAGAAAATCAACAATTTACAGGTTAAAACAATAAAAATGAATATCAATATAAAAATGAAAAATAATATTTTAAGTGTAATTTATGAGATTTGTTGTATTTTGAACCCAATCTTTCTTTGTAAAAGGCATGAAGTTTATCATACTGATTTCAAAATTAAGGATTCATTGGGTTGAATATGCTTTAAACCAAACACTGTCATAACGTCTTAGTTGATAATTCATCATACTTTATTTTTGACAAAACTTTCCATGTTTTGGTAGTGACTGCACATTTTCGGTAATGACAGTAATGTTTTGGTAGTGACCACAAAACTTAGTTTGCCATAGTTGAATCAGACAGTCAACATTTTATGTCAATACAAATAACTAATTATATTGCACATATGCAGTCAGCATGTACACCCACTTAAAGGATTATTAGGAACACCATACTAATACTGTGTTTGACCCCCTTCGTCTTCAGAACTGCCTTAATTCTACGTGGCATTGATTCAACAAGGTGCTGAAAGCATTCTTTAGAAATGTTGGCCATATTGATAGGAACATCTTGCAGTTGATGGAGATTTGTGGGATGCACATCCAGGACACGAAGCTCCCGTTCCACCACATCCCAAAGATGCTTTATTGGGTTGAGATCTGGTGACTGTGGGGCCATTTTACTCATTGTCATGTTCAAGAAACCAATTTGAAATGATTTGAGCGTTGTGACATGGTGCATTATCCTGCTGGAAGCAGCATCAGAGGATGGGTGCGTGGTGGTCATAAAGGGATGGTCATGGTCAGAAACAATGCTCAGGTAGGCCGTGGCATTTAAACAATGCCTAATTGGCATTAAGGGGCCTAAAGTGTGCCAAGAAAACATCCCCCACACCATTACACCACCACCACCACCAGCCTGCACACTGGTAACAAGGCATGATGGATCCATGTTCTCATTCTGTTTGTGCCAAATTCTGACTCTACCATCTGAATGTCTCAACAGAAATCGAGACTCATCAGACCAGGTCACATTTTTCCAGTCTTCAACTGTCTAATTTTTATGAGCACACAAACAGTAAGTCATCCTCTTCAAATCTTCAGGGAGACAGCTTGTCTAAGCATTGTCTGTCACGTTGGTCAGCAAGGAAACCACGTTCGTTGTATTCATCCGTGTCAGCGTTTCGGGCACCTGATGATACATGCGAGATGTGTGTTATGATGGAATTGAAGCGGGTGAGGAGAGTGCACGCCAACCTTCGAGGAGGTTGTTTGTGTGCGTAGCGAGCGCTTCTCTCTCCGAGGCTGCGTTCGTGTTGAATGGCGAGCAGCTGGTGCTTGCCGGCGAACTGGTGAGAGTTTTTTTTATCTCAGCCGTTGGTCGCTGACGCGAGCGAGCTTTCGCGGAAGAACGCGTTCTCGCTAGGCGTGCAGGGGGCTGTTTGTGTGGCACTCACAGCCTACCTGCGCCGCGTATGACGAGCTGCCGGTGTTGTCGGTACAACAGGTGTTGTACCGAAATCTGACTCCCCGGACAAATCTCACTCCCCTACGCGCGCGCGTTAGCCTAATACGCGCTGCATCGAGCATATTCGTCTACAAATCGATGTTTTCACACCGCAAACACTTAGAAAGTACACAGAAGTTTTGTGTACGCTTGAATAAATAAGCAGAAAATGAAAGTATATTACATTTATAATGAATTATAGTAGGCCTATCGGTTTACCAGGGGAGTCAGATTTTTACAGCTGAAAAATAAGACTCACCATATTTATCTTATCTCATCATATGGTGAGTCTGTGAGCTTTTAAACCAGAGTTAGTGAGATTTTCAAAGGTGTAGAAAGAAAGATTTTCAAAGATTTTTCTGCTGTGAAAATCTGACTCCCCCTGGTAAACCCATTATAAATGTAATATAATTTCATTTTGCGCTTATTTAAGCATAGGTCTACGCAAAACTTTCGTGTACGTTTGCTGTGTGAAAACATCGGGTTTTAGGCGAATATGTTCAAGAAAGTGCGTTTCATCTAAATGCAGCGCTTATTAATGCGCGTGCATAGGGGAGTGAGATTTGTCTGGGGAGTCAGATTTCGGTACAACACCGGTAGTTATGACTCGCGCTCTCTTCCCGCGAGGGGAGCGGCTGTGGAAGCGCGTGGGTTTCGATCGGCCCTGCCGTCTGAATAGCGCTCCCGCGAGTCATTCTATGCCAGTCTCGTGCAGCCCTTCTCTCTCCCTGAGCTCCACACTGAGGTGCGGAGATCAGGTGAAAAGCCATACTCTGCATGCTTTCTCCAGCCTTAGTGTCTTCAACAAGCGCTGGAGCGAAACGGTATGTGTGATGCATGGTCCGCGGTCGAGGGCGCAGACTGTGTAGTTGCCAATCCTGTCTTACAGTCTTCGAGGAGACTGTTCAGGCTCGCAGTTTCGGCCCTGCTGATGCTCGGCGGCGATCGCTATCGCTGGGATTTCTCAAGTTCCGGAAGCACGCCCTGCCACCAGTCACTTGGTCCCACCAGTGTGTTAGTACAACTGCTGTTGTACAGTGTTACTATGTTTGCCTATTATGTGGGAGACTGGGGTTTGATCCCCGGTGGGATGCACTGTTGCCAGCACCGAGGTGCTGGATTTTGTTAGCATCTAGACTGCAGATGAAGGATAAAGAGGCAGGGCTGAGGCCTCTGCCCTAGAGCCGGTTGCTAGGAGCGATCTCATCTCATGGAGCGGGGTTGTTTCTTCGAACGGAATTAGAAGCACCGCCAGTTTGCTTATTCAGGCGTTCCCCTGTCACGAGAGTTGTGTGTCGGGTTGAGTGAGCTCTGCCCACCTGAGGTTGCCTAGCAACGGCAAGCGGTGTTCAGCCTTTGCCTGGTAGAAAATGGTTTCTTGGGTAGGCCCCGCACTGCGGCGCACCTGCGCGGCATGGTAGGTCCTGGGTCTTTCCTAGCGAGAAGCCCTTACACATGTTCAGAGCATAGTACTCGGCCTCCTCTTGCTTTAGAGTTGTTAGGCCTCTGCTCTGAGCCGGCCATGCAGCAGTTTGACGAGAACTGGGTGGACCTCTGGTCGTTAGAGCTGTTCCCTTTTTGGAGAACTTGCTCCCGTAGAGGTCATAGTCAGGTGGTTTGGCAGATGTCCCGTGGGACGCCTTTTGTCACCTTAGTTCTCCCTCATGCACCCAGCGCCCCTGTTTGGCCTGGTTGCCATAGCAGCAGATGTGGTTGAGGCAACATCTGCATACTTCCTAGAGTGTCATCAGGGCCCCGATCCGAGGAGAGACGTAGCCTGAACTCAACCTGTTTGAGGGGGTATGCCGGGCTTGGGCGCTGAGTGAGCTCCGCCCGCCTGAGGTCGCCCGACGACAGTGGGTGGGCTGGCTTTCGCCCGGAGAGGAAAGTAGCTTCCCGGGGGGGGAGCTCGTTCTGCGGTGCATCTGCGTGACGTTGCAGGCTCTGGGAATTCCTAGCCAGAAGCCCTCATGAATTCCTTAGAATATAGCGCTATGCTTCCTCTCGCATTGAGAGCGTTGAGCCTTGCTCCCTGACCCAGCAATCTTGCATTTAGATAGGCACTAGTGGGCCTCCGCTCGTTTAGAGTTATCCCCTTTTTGGGGGCCCTGCTCCGTTGTGCACCCATTGGGGTTTCTTAGAGGCAGCTGTGGCCGAAGCTACTTCGGCTTGCCTCCCAGAGTGTCGTCAGGCCTCCTCTTAAAGCAGAGTCGTAGGCCTCCGCTCGTGGTGTCCAGGAGTCTTAGTGCTTGCTTGTGTAGACGCCTGTTAGCTCCGCTCGGCTGGCTTTCCCAAGTGTGGGCCCCCTTTGGCCTCCTTGTGGGTTCCGAGTGTGGTGAGGCCGTTGCGCTTGGCCTTCACCCCAGAGCTTTGCAGCGCAGGGTTTGGGCCAAGGCCTTCACTCCTGAGCTCAACCTGTAGAGGGCGTAGTAGGCCTCCTCTCAATATGAGAGTCCTCTTTACTGAGGCCTCCGCTCCATGCAGCCCGCTATAAGCGTCGTCAGGCCTCCTTTCTGAGGGGAGTTGTAGGTCTCCGCTCTTGGTGTGGTAAGGCTGCCGCGGTTGGCCCTCACCCTAGGGCTTCATAAGCGCAGTGAACGTTGTCAGGCTTCCTCTGAATAGTAGAGTCTGCTGCCTTTCGGCGAGGCCTCCGTTCCCCTGAGCTCCTCAGCTAGAGCTAGGGGTGTGCTAGAGTCGGCGGCTCAAGCCGAGCTCCTGAACTCATTCTGCTAGGTCTTTGCGAGATGAGCAAGGTCTTCCTGTGTGCTTTGTAACTCACGGTATCGTTTGCTCCCCCAAGCTGTGGCTGGGGTATGACTCCCTCCGAGTCTCCTTGCTAGTGGCCTGGAGTACAGTGTGATAACAGCATGCTGACACATCCCTCGGGAGGGCTATTGTCCTTTTCTCTAATTGTCCTGTGCACCGTCCCGGTTCATGAGTGAACTTGGGCAGCCATCCAGGTTTGGAGGGTCTGCACTGTTGCTTGCTGTTTCCTGTGCTTGGTTTACTAGACCCTAGCAATAGTGCAGTGTGTGAGGGCCCTGAGAATCCGGTCGGTGTGCCTTCCCTGCTCGCCGGAGCTCCACTCAGTTGGTTTAGGGGCAGTGGCTCTAGCAGAGCCCCCTCTAGTCACTCCTGAGTGTTCAAGTCATGTTTACGTCTGAGCTCCTGAGGAGCCTAGTTGTAGAAAAGGGGTAGGTGTGAGCGGCTTGCTCCTCTCTCTCTGAGAGTTGTCCCCTTGCACTTTCTGCGAGTCGTCGCCTTCTCTTAAGCCTCCTTCTCACTGCCTGGGGTCTGAGAGGGCACTTTTTCGCTCTCTGAGCTCTCTACGGCTATCCTCCTCTCCGTGGCGTTGTAGGCTTCCTCTCGTTACGAGAGTATTTTCTGCCGAGGCCTCCGCTTCACGAAGCTCCGCTCGGTGACCTTTAGCGAGTGGTAGGCGAGGTAACGTATTCCTGCCTCCTCTGGTCGGCTGATGTGTAGGGGTGTCGTCAGGCCTCTCCGAGGAGATCGGGCCTCCGCCCTGTGAGACCCCGCTGCGCTCTTGAAGTATAGGAGTTTTTTGGCCCTCTCATCTTGAGAGTGTACCCTTCGGAAGGTTGACCCTACTTTTCTGAGCGAAGCGGTACTGCACCTCAGTTCTTGCTTGAACCCAAATGACTTGGGTCGGCGCGAGGGCAGTGGAGCCACCCTTGACTCCCGAACTGGACTTGGCTGACGAGCGTTGTCAGGCCGACTACTATGGCCTCCGCTCCGGTGAACTCCGCTTGTAAGAAAGTGGTTTCTCTGAACCCCCTTGCTGTGCCGCAAGCGTTGAGTGCTGTTCCTCTCTAAAGGAACAGCTGCAAAGTGCTGGCTGTGAGCCCAGCCGCTCTTAGAGCTCAGTAGCGCCTAAGCGTGTAGGCCTAGCAGTTGCGGCTCTGCGGGTTTAGTCCTGAGTGGTGAGTGATTTTCAAACTCAAAATGAAATTAACAAACTAATTTAAACAGAAAAACAAATGAAGTCAATGCTACAATGCATTTCTAAACCAAACTACACAGTAATTAAATATTTAAACATACTTCACACAGCATTTCAAACACAATGAAATTAAATAAACATTTCACCGACCATTGGCATCTGAATCTTCGAGTGAACTTGATGTGTCTTGTCTCCGGAGCCTCTTTTTCCTATTTGTAGTGGAGATGAGTGGTACCAGGTGGGGTCTTCTGCTGTTGTATATTATTTTTCTGAAATGCTAAATATGCTGTTGTATATTCTTTTTCTGCTAAATATTCTTTTTCTGAATGAATAAGAACCTCCATGTTTTAACAGGTGCTCTCTATTATTGACAATGACTAATCAGGTGATAATCAGCCAGTTTGCTGATGCACTCTGGGAGGTTTAGTTTTTAAAACCCATTTCTAAGCTTCAGCTCCACACCTATCATCCTATCTATAACCCCTCCTGTTCGAATCGCCCGCTCCAAGCGGGACTCAAACCCTGGTCCGCCGGTATGAGAGTCGGACTGTTACAAATCATTGACTCAACCCTTAATTGTAATCTTATCACATTACATAATTTTAAACATACTTCCATACTAAAACACTACTAAAACATACTACAGTAGTAATTATTTGCATAACTGTACACTGAACAAAAAAAGTTGAGAAAACTTAAAAGTTTAAGGCAACCAGCTGGAGAACATTTTTGAGTTCTCAATTTAGGGCCAATAGTTATCTTAACTTTTTTTCCTTGTTAAATAGTTGAATAAACTTTAAAGCTGAATTTGTCATACAAAACATAAGTTGGATTTTTTATAGTGTACAAAATTTGTGTTTATTCTGGATTAAGAAAGGATTATGTGTTCCCTTTTGTCACTACCAAAACAATGATGTCACAACCGAAGCTTCAAGACATGTTTCGGTCGTGTCTGTTTTGGTAGTGACAATTTTAGATAATTTTGAGCCTAGCTCGAAGATGCAAATCAGCACATGGTTAGCAATCACTGGTCAGAACAGTGGTACACATTTAAAAACTACATTTTATGGAATAACATCCAAAAAAGTTCTTAATAGCAGAAAAATGTGTTTGGTAGTGACATTCCTTAAAGTTACACACAGATTTTCAGACTTTAGAACACATTTACCTCAAAATGATGGGATCAATCTACTCACCATGTAGCTTATGAAAGAGAGGGACACAGGAATATTTTCTGATCAAAAATGTAGGGGTATGGGTAAAATCAGTCTCAGCCAGTGGACTAAAACATTCAGTGTTTTGGTAGTGACACGAAAATACGGGACATTTTTTACATAAAGACTACAACTGTCCACTCTTATTCTAAAAGTAACTGTTATAATAAATTTAAGGGAGGGGCCCACCAACCATGTAAATGCACCTTGAATAAATTAACCAGCCTTAACCACAAAAATATCTTAAACCAACAAAAGTGTTTATAATGGATACTGACTTTAACCAAAACAAATTAAAGATAAATGATTTGAATACATCTTTGAAACAAAACAATGAAGAATCAAACAATAGAGAGTAAATACAAAACACAATCAATAATAACCCAACTTATGTTTCAAATGAAAAATAAACTTATCAACCATTACAAAAGTACCCCTCAATGTTCTTCTATGAAGAAGTGTCCATTGCTCATAGAGAAATCAATGATGATGATGATGATGATGATGGCGGCGATGTTGATGTTTAAATCCGTTACAGTTCATTGTAAAGTTTCCCATGAATGTCTTATGTGCTTCTTCAAGAAACCCTCTATCCTTGTCGAACTTAGGACTCAACTCCTAATAGAACTTGATAGTCCTTTCTCCGAAAGATTGAATAGTGTTTAAAACGACCAATATAAAAGATTCCTTCTAAATAAAGAAGCACAAACTAAGAATTAGCATTTTTAGAAAACATTCACAAAAAACAGTAACCGTGAGCTACACATTCCAATCCTAAAGAAAAACAGAGAAAATCAAAACACCAAACAAGACATTGAAAAACTTACTTAGATTGAGCATGAAACCTAGGTTTCTCAATCCGGACTCATTGCTAGTTGGCCTCTGACATGAAAAACCATGCTTCCTCCTCCTCTAAACCTTCTCTTACCTCTACTTATATACCTCATATCCTGTAAGAGATATACAACTTAGAGCCCCCTGGTGGTTGGATGAACCAACTACTATGATACCACAGTGACATAACTTGTGGGTTGTTACAAGATTCATGATTTAAAAAAAAAAAAAAAAAAAAAATTACTTCATTTTTGAAAACAAAACAAAAAGATGCGTTTAAAAACAAGAATGGAAAAAAATGCACAAAATATTTACATTTTCAAAAGTTGAAATTTACATGTAAGGGTTTGGGACAGCCACCTCCTAATTGAAAGTACCCAATAAATTCTGATATTATAAATATAAAGCTTTTAAATATTTTAAATATTATTGTGCATTTCAATAAATAATTTAAGGATCTTAGGAAACATCTAAGATTTGAATATTTAAATGCTTGTAAAATGTGTTTTTTGGATGGATAACAGCAGTTTGCACCAATTCTGTAGAATGGCCCCTATCTGACATACATTCAGTTATGAATGTTTTCCTCATCTCTTCTCCCTCTTTCTCATTACACTTCTTGTCTTACAATCACACTTTCCTCTGTTGCATAACGGGCATAATCAGTTGACTGAAAACCTTTCAGAAGACCAGAGAACTGACCTCACACACAGTCCATGACGTCAGGTGATGTTTGACTCTGTTAACACATTGGTTGGACTTGCTCATCATCTGTGAACGTCAGAAGGGGGCAGTGAAAGACCTGATAATGTTCATCTGCAGACTGTTTAAAGCAGGGGTGTCAAACTCATTTTGGTCGGGGGGCCGCATACTGCTTAATCTGATGTCAAGGGGGCCAGACCAGTGAACTCATAGCAAAATTACATAGAACTAACAATAAGTCCGCTTTTTTTGTATTAGTGCATTATATTATAAATTATATTAAATTATAAAAATCTTTAAATTAAATGAATTGTCCTTTTACAAAATATATTATGAACAACCTACGTAGTATGTGCTTTTTCAAAAACACCATTACTCAGTTTAACATTTATTTAAGTGCATTCTGCATAAAAAATGGTCAGTTATTTTACAATGATGAAAAGCATTTAGTCACAGTTTTGTGGAACTTAAAAACACTGTCCTGCATGTTAAAATAAATCAAATATCAATTATTTAAAATTAATTTTAAAACTCTGGGAAGTAATTCTGAACACATTGAACGAATTGACTTCACACACTTAAAATCTTAAGTGGCAGCTGTTTAAAAAAAATTTTTTTTGTAAAATTAGCAAGTTTATACATGTAAACTTATGTGTGCTTTTTTATGTAAACAAATTAACTTTATCAATTTGCGAAAACTGCAATTTGCTACAGACCTGAAATCGTTTCTCAAACTCCCTCAGCAACTCTGAAATATTGTCTTTGTACTGCCTCGCGTCAGGATGAACGCTTGCTGCACCTAACTGGCTTTCACTGCAGCCTCACTGAACTCTCTCAGCTTCGGGTGAAAACAGATCGCTTTTTCCTCATACCTACCAACATTTCATTTACCTTCTGTATTCTCAGTTTCCCAATCACCTCCGTGGATAGGAAGAGGTCAATTTTTCTTGAAAAATCCGTCACTTTGTGTCCACTTTTCTGTTTTTTGACAAATTTCGACGATGAGGTTGCCAGGGACAACAGGAAAGCGTGTAAACTGACAGAACTAAACGCCACTCGACCCTGAAGCTCAGTGCTGCCATCTGCTGTTAGTTCCGCCGAAAATGAAAATATTTTTTTCCATATTGCAGATTTATCTCCCGGGCTGGACTGAACCCCCTGGCGGGCCGGATCCGGCCCGCGGGCCGTACGTTTGACACCCCTGGTTTAAAGCTTTCTTCTTGATCAGCAAGAAAAACTGTGTCCCAAACAGTAAAGTGTGGTGCTTGTGTAGCTGGTACAAAAAAGTTAAATTATATTTTGGTTATGAACTTCACCAAAACTTTATTTTATTTTGTGTGACAATGTAAATAATTCTAGTGGGAACCATTAATGCAGGAAATTGTCATACTCGGGACACATATTAATGACGCACATACCTCGTTTGACGCGCTAACCGGGCCATCTTCAGAAGCGCGTTTCCCACTGACGGGGTCGGACGTGCGTTAGCTCGCTCTTCCAATAAGAGCTGGTAAGGACTTTGAGTTTAAACGGTTTAATTAACGCATTTCGCGAGATAAAGATCGCTAAGCGATGTATTTATGAGATGTCATGAAGTTTTATGTGATTTGAATGTTTTATTGAAAATAGTTTTATTTACTAGCTGTTTACGAGGAGAGACGTGTCCTGAGGAAATAATTCGGTGTACTGTATTTTGTTGTCCTGCAGGTATGTCCCATTTTGTTCATTTTCGTTGTTGATGTTTAATACAGAGTTATGAGTTTATCAGATATAAAAACGAGCCCTGTATGTGCAAGTGATGTCTGTCTGTCTTTCCATTTAATCTTTGTAAATATTGTAGTTTTATTTTTCCCCACCAAATCAATTGAGAAATCAAATTTATTTTTGTTGTGTATCAATTTGTGCATCATTTAATGTCATATATTGTAGTTTACTGTCTTTTGTGATTTATTTGATTAATTTCATTATTTAAGTTTTGTAAACAATTTATTCTAACATCTTCAGAAGCGCGTTTCCCACTGACGGGGTCGGACGTGCGTTAGCTCGCTCTTCCAATAAGAGCTGCTGTTTACGAGGAGAGACGTGTCCTGAGGAAATAATTCGGTGTACTGTATTTTGTTGTCCTGCAGACTGAATAAATCCATCCAGTGACCTCATCCTTCAGTGCTGTCATCATTTAAAGAGTCAAAAAAACACACAACCAGAGTAAAACTGCTACACTTGCAACATCAAGGTCATGGGTTTGATTCCCAGGGAATGCAAGAACTGATTAGAATGTCAATGTGTTTCTTGATGCAATGCAAGTCGCTTTGGTTAAAAGCGTCTGATGCAGAAATTTAAATTATAAAATAGGGTCTTTAGCACATCTGAAGAATCCATTTAATTCTCCTTAATGCATGCTGATGTTGTGATAACTTCCACTCACTCTGCAATGATTTGTGATTCATAAACTTGCAAATTTAACCAACTCTCATTTAATTGCATTTTAAATGTTCTGCATTTACAGTTTTCATCTCCACTGAGATGTTGCACTGTTTTATCGTTTGATTAATAACTTCTGCTTTAATTATTCTCATGTGTTAGTCATTCTGGATAAAAGCGTTCTGTAACACGAATGCTTGTGGTGATGAAACTTGCGTTTACAATATACAGTCATGGCCAAAATTGTCGGCACCCTTGAAATCTTTCCAGAAAATCAAGTATTGATTCCAGTATTGCTCACAGAAAAGTATTGTAACACATGTTTTGATATACACACGTTTATTCCCTTTGTGTGTATTGGAACAAAAAAAGGAAGTTCAAGATTCAAGATTGTAGTGGAGCGCAAGCAAGACTGTTCAAACGCCTCCATAGTCACAGCGCCACAGCCGCTTGCAGCAGCTCACGGACCGGTCCGCGAATGCGCTCCGCGGCCCGGTACCATTTCATCGACCGGTACCGGGCCGGGTCGCTGACCACTGCCCTAAAGGACGTATCTACCCCCTGTCCATCCTGGAACAACAGGCCATGGAGGAGTATGTTCAGGAGGCACTCAAGCAGAAGTACATCTGTCCCTCAACTTGGCCAAGAAGTACAGAGGCTTGAGGCCCTGTATTGACTATCGCCACCTCAATACTCAGACCATCAAGTTCCGCTACCCACTTCCCCTGGTTACTGCTGCTCTGGAACAGCTGCGGGGAGCTCACATTTTCACAAAGTTGGACCTGTGCAGCGCGTACAATCTCATCGGCATCAGGAAAGGGAACGAGTGGAAAATGGCCTTCATCACCCCTGCAGGTCATTATGAGTATCTGGTAATGCCCTTCGGACATGATTGAAGTTGACGCCTCCTGCACCGGGGTAGGGGCCGTGCTCTTGCAGCGGCAGGGTGAGCCTCCTCGTCTCCATCCATGCGCCTACTTCTCCAAAACGCTATCCCCGGTGGAGCGGAACTACGACATCGGAAACCGTGAGTTGCTCGCCATTAAATTAGCCCTGGAGAAGTAGAGACACTGGCTGGAGGGAGCCCTGCATCCCTTCCAAGTTATCACCGACCATAGAAACCTGTAATACCTCAAATTAGCCAAACGACTCAATCCCCGCCAAGCCCACTGCGCTCTGTTCTTCACCCGGTTCAATTTCACCGTCATTTATCGCCCTGGAACAAAAAACCTCAAAGCCGACGCCCTACCCCGCCAATTCAATCCTGAGTCCCCCTCTCGAGAACCCAAACCTATTCTCCCTCCAGCCATCGTGGTAAGCGCTATTCAGTGGACCGTCCATCAGCTCATCGCGGATGCAACTCACGGGGATCCTGCTCCACGGGGGGGGGGGGGGGGGGGTCCAGAGGGTCGGTCCCATCTAGTCTCCGCCTGACCTTTCTTGACCAAGCACGTACATCTCTGGGCTCTGGACACCCAGGCAGCCAGCGTACCCTTTTGCTCCTTCAAGATCGCTACTGGTGGCCTAGTATGGCTCAGAATATCTCCCCTTACGTGGAAGGATGCTCAGTCTGCACCACAACCAGGATCCCTCGAAGATCACCAGAAGGTAAACTCCTCCCTCTACCGGTCCTTCATTGCCCTTGGTCCCATCTGGGAGTGGATTTTATGACCGATCTGCCACCATCGGACGGTAACACCTGTGTCCTGGTGGTGGTGGTGGGTTGGTTTTCCAAGGCATGCAAACTGATCCCCTTGAAAGGACTGCCCATGGCTCTGGAAACGGCCCTTTTCCAGCATGTCTTCAGACACTTCGGCCTCCTTGAAGACATCCTATCAGACCGTGGGCCCCAGTTCATCTCCCGCGTCTGGAAGGCATTCTTCGAGCTCCTCTGTGTTTCCATTAGCTTGACCTCCGGGTACCACCCTCAGAGCAACGGCCAGACTGAGCGGAAGATTCAAGAAATTGGGAGATACCTCCGTGCCTACTGTGGTCGCCAGCAGGACAGCTGGAACTGGTATATTCCGTGGGCCGAGTATGCCCAGAACTCTTTAAGGCAGAGTCCGCACACCTCACACCCTTTCAGTACTACCTTGGCTATCAACCCCCTCTCTTCCCTTGGTCAAGTGAGCCCAAAGAAGTTCCAGCTGTCCACCACTGGTTCCAGGAGAGCGAGAGGGTCTGGGACTCAGCCCACGTCCACCTTCAGCGCGCAGTTCGTAGACAGAGACTTCAGGCTGACCGACGGAGAGGACCCCAGGGGGGGGAGTCCGCTCGAGATTGTTCAGACGCCTCCACAGGCACAGCGCCACAGCCGCTTGCAGCCGTTAGCAGCAGCTCACGGACCGGTTCGCGAATTCGCTCCGCGGCCCGGTACCACTTCGTTCGCGGACCGGGGGTTGGGGACCACTGCTGTAAAGGTCTCAGCCACGCCTCCGGCACCAGACTCCTCATTCACTCCGCCCACATGTTCCACGTCACCTGAGTACTAGCACCTGCAGTCAATCACTCCCGCACCATAAAGCCAGCACTCTACTCTACCAGTGATACAAATGCTCTCCGAGATTATTCCCTCCGAGCATTCCTGCATTCTCCTCTCCGAGTATTCTCCTTGATCTCCTGAACCATTCAGAGTCTGCCATTGTCATTCATCATCCACGCTACTCTCAGTTAAGACTATCTCAGCTTTTGCATCTGCCATTCACTGCCCTGCACCCGTCTACTGTCTTGTGTTCTGCCGATAATAAAATCCTGTTCTACTTAAACTGTGTTTTGAGTCTTCTGTTATGACAGAAGTGCAAATCTTACCAGGCTTTTGGAGCGGGCTGGTGAACGCGTGCCACACGTGAAATAAACCAAGCCTCAGTCATCTCACACAGATAATCTGTCCATTCAGTTCTTATGGGACTGGCATTGCGCTCCAGAAATCAGGCTCAATCCTCACTCTGATTTGGATTATCTGGTTATACACACAACCTCATTTACAGAAAAGTTGGGGCATTTTGTAAAATCCAATGAAAATCTTTAATTTGTTAATTCTCCTGAACAGTTTTTTTAACTGATAAAAGCATAAAAACAATAGATTTCCAATGTTTTTACTGACCAACACAATTGTCTTTTGGAATATAAAGCACCTTTGATTGTTCTGATTGAATGAATAACTGCTGTATCTCTCTATATGAGTTCATAATAAAGCATTTTCCTACTGTGAACTCATTTCGTCATGGCTGTCATAGCACTGTGCTGGACTTTTCAGAAGAACAACAATACATATGAATAGTTGACTTCCAGGACACAGGAAATAAACACTCAGCTCTGCTATGCTTGCAACAATGCTTGCAGCATCATGGGTTCGATTCCCCGGGAAAGAAAGAACTGATTAGAATGTCAATGTGTTTCTCGAATGCAATGCAAGTCGCTTTGGATAAACGTGCCAGTCAAATTCAGAAATGTGAAGAAAACTTGGAAATTCTGAACGTACTCAGCATTGTTTCTACACTGCCGTGTTATTTACAACACTTGCGTACACACATACAAACACACATCTGCAGCTGAAACCTCAGCAATTATACTTCCTCATTTGCTCTCTAGAAAAATGTTTTTGAAATAAACAAGTCAAATGCTTTCCTATTTCTGTTGCACAAGGTTTAATGCTCAGCACGCGTTCCTACTTGCACAACTACTTCCAGTTAACTACTGTGTGTTAACTACTTGCACAACTACTTCCATATATATTCCGTGTTGAACCTCTATACACACAGCTACTCATGACAACACAGATTACTAATACAGGACTATTATTTAGGACTGTCAGTTGATTAAAATAATCGAATCGAATTGGTATTTACAACCAATGCTCTACTGGTTGAGTGACAGGAAAGCTACAGTCATGCTATTAGAAAACAGAAGTGCGTTATGAAGCTCAGTGCAAGTAGTTCATTGACCCTACAATTGACATAGAACTTTTTTCTTTTTACTTTTACGCTTTTAAAACAAACATAAATGAAATCAGTGAAATACACTGAAGCCTATGGTGCTACATGTGGTGTAGTTCCTCAAATGTAAGTGTATTGTAGTGATTATTGTCTGTAAGACATTGGTGTTGGTCAGGTCTCAGATTTGGCTTCGGTTTTAAAGAGCACAGAGCATCTTTCTCCCAGTGGACTGGAGCTCTTTATAAATGCTACCGTATGCCTTCCTCTCTCATTATTATTACTGTCACCAACTGGATCATTTATTTATTAGAGCGGCCTCTTACCCCTTCAGAGGACCTCCCTCCTGAGCCCACCTTCCTTTACTCAGTGCTCCATAGCTAATGAGGAGCCAGACAGACATCGTGACTGAAAGGAAGGACTGGCGAGAGGAAGTCCCTGGAGAGGAGAACAGGAGCAGGGAAGCCCTCTGAATGATAATTGTAGATTAGTGTCCAAAACGCTAGACCGCGCTAGTTAAAGAAGGATGTGTGAACGAGTTTGAGTGTACAGAAACATAAACAAGACACATGTAGGGTCAAAAGCTATTTTAAGCAGTTTATTTAGCTGTGTATGTAAGTGTTATGAGTCAGGAGAGTTTCGGGATTGGAGTTTGTTTATGCATTCGTATTGTATGTAGATCAAAAATATTTGCATACACAAGTCCCTTTAAAAAAAAAATGCATAAATGTTGTTGCCTTGATGACACAAAGCATAATATTTTACAAAAAGAATTTGGTTTCACATGAATCAACACTTTCAAACATCAGTGGAATATAGTTAATCTGATAAGTGCATCTGTGTGAGTTTATACATCCACTAGGTTTCACCAAACATAGACATGGAGCGAAAAATAGTTATTGATGTGTGAAGTTTTCTTCTTTTGTTTCAAGCACAGCTAACTCCCACATCTTCACCGTGGCCACAGTTATTAATTCCCATTCCTGCATGTGGACAGTCAAAAATGCTCCTCTCGTTTCCAGTACATCTCAGCTCATCCAGCCAGATTTTTCCAGTTCCTGCAGCACATAAACAGCACTCTGAAAACCATTGCCAGAATACCCTGAACCATTACATAAAACCCCTTCACTACAAACAGATACATCACCTGCAGTGGCTGTGTACACCTGCGTCGCTCTCTGGTAGCCCAACATCTTGCACACCACCGAACCATCCACAGTGTCAAAACTGTCATCACACACCGTTCCCCACATACTATTGTAGAACACCTCGACTCTTCCACGAGAGGGGCTTCCCACTAAACGAACCACAGCTAAACACAAACACACACATATATGAGACACAATGTTGGACTCCCTATGTGCTGCAGTATAGCACTTGCATTGCACTTAGCTAATTTCGTTAGCTACGCGTTTAGGTATTTATGCTAAAGTGACTGGTAATTTGTGGAATTTAACCTCAAAAAACAAAACAGTAGAACAATCTCTAAGAATTGAATAGATGTTAACACTAGAATTTTCCATCAATTTTTATGAAAAAGTTTGGTTAATCGCATAAAACAAAATGTAAAAAAATTTTAATAAGAGGACATGCGCATAAACTACTAAGGAAAGAGATTTGCAAATTAGATCTAGATTAGCCATTGTCTATATGCTGTACTGTACATATATATTTCACTGAACAAAATCTCAGGGGAGTTTGCCTCAATGGATCAACGGAAAGTGTGATTGGACAAACCAGTGGACCAATCGCATCGCAGCATCTCCAATGTTAGTTTGGTCTGAAATGCCAAAATCTGTGATCAGGATGATTTGGATTCATTCCCTCCAGAAAAGTCTCACATGATTGTATTCCCAAATACCAGCATACGATTGCATCAACTTTAATTTTTATTACAAATATTTTGTGTCAATTTCCCAGGAAGGGAAACACTTGGGATGAACACTTGGGATGGAAACGATGCTTCATTCTCAAATGTTTTATGCAATATTATATTTTTTTTTGCAAAAGTTAAATTCGCAACTTTGGATGGAAACATAGTGACACACAGAAGAACAGAGAACTGGATCCGTTTTTATAATAATTACCAGGCGCAGTACTGCTCGTACCCTGTGGTCCAACATCACCTTTCTCGCCTTTCTGACCTGTTTAAGACCATCATACATGTACATACAATCAATTCCCACACAAAACAGGTTAATAATCAGATAGGTGCACTCACAGATATCGTGGACACCCTAAAATTATGCCAAAACATACCTTGAATTCCCCTTGGCCCTAGGAGACAGAAAGAAAGGTAAGAAGAAAGAAAGCCAAGAAACAGACGCAGATGGATGTTGCGTTCTTGTCATTTGTAAACTTTTTAAGAAACTCACCTGAATCCCCTTTACTGCCCTTTTCTCCATTCACACCCGGAGGTCCTAGGAAACCTACATAAAACATCAAACTCAAATGACAGCTTCATGATATTGCAGGAACGATTCGGAAATCCATTGCCTCTTGTATATATTTCTTATTTGTATATATATATTATTTTCTTTTCCTTATTTGTACACTTCAGGCTATCACCTATGAAACCAATTATTAGTTAAATCCTTTCTTTACTTTTCTGTATTTTTTTATAGAGTAAGGATGAATTTTGTCAGCACTTCTCAGCAGATAGAATCAGAATCAGAATCAGAAAGAGCTTTATCGCCAAGTGTGCTTGTCACAGGAATTTGTCTTAGTGCTGAAGCTTCCAGTGCACATATACAACACAACATGAACAAACAAACAAAAACAATCACTGAAGAGCTCAAACACCGAGGCGCCATTTGCGGCGCCAAGAAATGAGTGCAGTTTAGCAAGCATACATAGCAGCAGACACAACAAAACAAACATAATATACAAACATACATTACACATAAGAACATAATACTGCAATTTAACACACACACACATAGGGATTTTTTTCGTTGGAGATTGGGGAGGGAAATAGATAAGAACAGATAGAGGCAGGACACACAGACAGGTGAGAGAGTAGTCACAACAACAGATGTTTTGAGAACAGTTCTGTGGCTTTGTCCCTGAAGGAAGATAAGGGAGACCAGGATGTCATCATGCTGGCTTCCCAACGAGAGATAGGGGCAGAAATACAACTCCTTTTTAATAATCCATTAGTTGATCGGTAATTTTGTCCGGATCATAATCAGTCAGTTCAATCCAATCAAGTTCATTTCTGGTCCTCAGCACCGTGTCCAGCCTCATAGCCAGACCGGATACCATTCGTGGAAGTTCACCGATCTGGCTCGCTGTCCGGACTGTGTTGTTACGATACAGTTCACATAGGTTACGATTCAGTTCCTCAATCTTTATCACTCGCTGATCTAATTCCTTCAGACGGTCAGACACGGCCTCGAGGCAATTCTTCATTTCTACAGACAGCGGCTGGGTGAATTTGCTCGCAGCTGTCTTGCCAATCTTTCGATAGGTCAGGATAATCCCAAAGCCAAAGAATAGGAATCCCGCTATCAGTAATCCAATCATATCCATTTCAATATTGTCAGGAGTCCAGCAAGCAGCGGGTCCGAAGAAGAACAGACAGATACTAGCGCAAGGGCAAAGCAGGTCAGAGCGGAGCTTAGGAAAACACGTCTGCAGTCACGAGAGTCAGGAAGAGAGAACATGTTATCAGAATGTTTTAAGTCTCTCTGATAGTTGGAGCCTGAGCCGAGTTCAGCCTTGGAGAAGCTCTGTATCTGTCTGTGTGTGTGTGTGTGTGTGTGTGTGTTAATATTCTCTGTATTGGTGAGGTGATTAACTGGCACCATAAGGAGACTGTAACACTGGTTCCTGTCTGTCTGGGTCTTCTTTGTCACTTCCTGTCAGTCTTGTCATTGTTTCACTTCCTGTCTATCGGGTCATTGTTTCACTTCCTGCACCTGTCATGTAATCACTTCCTCGTTAGTCTCCCAGGTGTTTGTGATTTCCCTTGTGTATAAATCACTCTTGCATTTCCCTTGTGTTTGCCAGTTGTTAATGAAGTTTATGCTGATTTGTGTGGATGTTGCCTTATCGCCTGCTGTGGTTCTTGTTTTGAGTTTACTTCAATTTAATGCACATGCATGCTTCTTTGTTTTGTTATATAAAGTCAGTTTTCAGTTTGGTAACCTGCCTCTGTCTCCTTGTTCCACATCGCACAGCAGTACCCCACTTCGTGACAGAAAAACTGACCAGGTTGGTCACCTCAAAAGACTTCCAGTGGTGACATGGAGCATCTCGGAAAGGTCCTTCAGATCGCAAGAGATCACCCCGACTTTCTCGAACTCTCATAGAAATTCACTGTTTTCGCCACTTTCTCGTCTCTTGATGATGAGATGTTGAGAATGCTGTTTTGGTTCGGGGCTAACCATCTCCAGCTAAAGGACCTCCCTGACACGACCGGACTAAGTTGGCAGGAAGCCGTTTACCAGTGTCAGGTGAGCGTCTTGTCCCGAACCAGTCAGTCAACCCGTCTGCCAGAGCCAGCGACGACCCGTCTGCCAGAGCCAGAGCCCGCGACGACCGAGTCCACCCACCACCGCCGCAAAAGGACGAAGCGGAAAGTTCAGGAGGCCCGCGTCCCAGAGCCCATGACTCTCGCCCTGCCGGCGCCCCCAGTGACTCTCGCCTTGCCGGCGCCTCAGCACTATGAACTCTTGCTTGACCCGCCTGATCTGCCCGAGCAGCCGCAGCCTAACCCACCAGATCCTTCAAACCCGCCGGCCCTGCCTGAGCCTGAGCCTGAGCGTGCCTGGTTAACCCCCCCCCCCCCCCCGGCGCCACCAGATCTGCCTGCCTGGCTCACTCCCCTGGCGCCACCTGACCCACCGGCCTTGCCTGAGCCACACTGGTTCATCCTTCCCACTCCTCCATGGACTCCATGGTATTATTTTTTTGTTCACCATGAGTTAGGAGTAGTTTGAGTTGTTTTTTTTTCTTTCATTGAGGACTGTTTATTTTTTTACATAGTTTTGGACTGTTTGACCTTGGTTCTTGTTCTGTATCCTTTGCAGTCTTTTGTCTGATTTCATGTCTGTCGAGTCCTGTTCTGTCCCCTGCACACTCTCCGCAGTTGTTGGCGCGAGGACGCGCCTACCGGAAGGGGGGCGTTATGTAACACTGGTTCCTGTCTGTCTGGGTCTTCTTTGTCACTTCCTGTCAGTCTTGTCATTGTTTCACTTCCTGTCTATCGTGTCATTGTTTCACTCAATGCACCTGTCATGTAATAACTTGCTTGTTAGTCTCCCAGGAATGAAGTTTATGCTTTTTTGTGTGGATGTTGCCTTATCTCCTGCCGTCGTTCTTGTTTTGAGTTTACTTTAATTTAATGCACATGCGTGCTTCTTTGATTTGTTTTCGTTTATATAAAGTCAGTTTAGTAACCTGCCTCTGTCTCCTTGCTCCACATCGCACACCAGTACCCCCACTTTGTGACAGAGACGGAATGACTTGTTGTTCTTGACAAGCCACGTCACTAAACCGTCAACCATGTGATCAACGAAGATATGCTTCAGACTGTCTGCTTTTGTGTGGAAAATTACTAGTTTTGTTTATCTTTCTTTCTTAGCCAATCATAATCATTTAACCGTCATCATTGACGTAGTTAGTAGCTTCTGTTAGAGTATAATTGCTGTAACCATGTTATTGTATGTGAGGTGGCCTACGAACTCCTTGTGAGACCTGAAGCTTCTGCTGATGAAACTGCAAACTAAACTTCACTAAAATTTATTTTATTGACTGCACTTCTGACTCCTGGTCTTCTTTCAACATATCTGGTCCTCAGGTCTTAACTGTAATTCCCCTACGATCTAAAACTTATGCTTATCTTTATGTTTGTTCTTATTTACCTGGAATGCCTTGAATTCCCTTTTGCCCCTGCGGTCCTGGGATTCCTGAAAACAATTATTTGCCCCAAATTATTGACAACAGCATTAGTCACTTTTATGTGCATTTGTTCTTAGCCCTCCTACAATACCTGGAACACCAACACCATTCTCTCCCTTAGGTCCAGGTGAGCCTTTTTCTCCAGGGGATCCTTGCAGGCCAGAAGGTCCCTGTGGACCAGGAGGCCCTGAAAGACCAACAAACCACAGGTTAGAACACAAACGAATGAGGACTTATGCAACGTCATAAACAGTTACATATAAAGGGTACCAGGATGATACAATGAGGTTTACACTTCATTTTAAGATGTCTTTGTGCTACTGAGTAATGATAGGTAACGTCTCGGGTTACGAATGTAACCTTGGTTCCCTGAGGGGAACGAGATGCTGCGTCAAAGCGCTAGGGGAAATAGCCTTGCGTCAGTCAAGTGAAGATCTGTGCAACCAATGAGAGACGAACTCGTGTGAATGCGTCACCGCCGGCACGTGCCTGTGACGTCATGAGGAAGAGCATAAAGCGCGCGTGAAACCCGGAAGCGGCAGCAAAAGAGTGTCTGAAGCGGGCACGGAGGCGCAAGGAGCTGAGGCAAAGACGCAGCGTCTCGTTCCCCTCAGGGAACCAGGGTTACATTCGTAACCCGAGACGTTCCCTTTCAGGGAAATCAAGCTGCGTCAAAGCGCTAGGGGAACGCTATACCAACGCCACCTCAGCGACGCCGGCATCCGGGTGTGTCCCAGCTCACTGAGAGAGCACCCTGGTTCCTGGGGCGGCATCGAGGTCCAATTGGTAAAACCTCATGAATGTGTGCGGCGAGGACCAGCCAGCCACAGCACAAACATCAGACAAGTAAACTCCGGAGAGGAGAGCCTTGGGTGCCGCCATGCTCCGAGTGGAGTGGGCCCGGACCCTCAAAGGAGAAGCATGTCCGGCCGACTCGTAAGCTAGACAGATAGCCTCGACTATCCACCTGCTTAGGGTTTGCTTGGAAGCTGGAGCCCCCTCAGGAGTCCCAAAGCAAACGAACAGTTGGTCCGACTTACGCCAAGTGGCAGTCTTGAAAACGTAATCGTCCAGTGCTTGCAATGGACAGACCTTGTTCTTGTGCTCCTGCTCATGATCGTCAAATGGGGGAGGGCAGAAGGCCTGCAGCGTGATAGACCGAGCCACATTGGTGGGAACCTTGGGGACATAGCCTGGCCTTGGGTGGAGAAAGGCTTTCGCCATCCCGGGCGCGAACTCGAGGCATGAGGGAGCCACGAGAGGGCTTGAAGATCCCCGACCCTCTTAAGCGAAGTGATGGTCAGCAATAGAAGGGTCTTAAGAGAGAGAAGCTTGAAAGGGAGCTCCTCTAAAGGTTCAAAGGGTGCCTGGGACAGTACCACAGACAAGTCCCAGGCAGGCACCCTGGTCTGTGCCGCAGGTCTCAGCCTTAGTGTGCCACGGAAGAAACGAGTGACTAGGGGGTCCCTGCCCAAGGATACCCCACCCAGAGGTACATGGCAAGCCGCTATGGCAGCCACATAAACCTTCAAGGTGGAGGAGGACAACCCTGCCACAAATCTTTCTTGCAGGAACTCCAGCACTTTGCCGACTTGACAGGTTACTGGGTTCACCTGCCTTTCACTACACCAAGACGTGAAGAGTTTCCACTTCAAGGCGTAGAGTTTCCTCGTGGAGGGAGCTCTGGACTGAAGGATGGTCTCCGCAACCTCAGCTGAGAGACCGGATTCTATGAGCTGGACCCCTTCAGGGGCCAGACCCACAGCTTCATTAGCTCTGGTCGAGGGTAAAGAATACAACCCTCCGCCTGGCACAGAGGGTCCCTCCTGACCGGAATCTCCCAAGGGACTCTGTCGAGGAGGGCCACAAGGTCCGCGAACCATATTCTGGAAGGCCAGTGGGGGGCCACTAGCGTGAGATGGACCTTGTCCCGGCGAATTTTGGCCAGAACTCCCGGAAGCAGAGCGATCGGGGGAAAGGCGTACAGGCGTAACCTCGGCCACGCATGTACCATGGCATCCCGCCCCAGAGGCGCTGGATGTACTAGTGAAAACCACAGAGGGCAGTGGGTGTTCTCTACGGAGGCAAACAGGTCGACCTGTGCCTTGCCGTATCTCTCCCAAATCTGCTCCACCACTTCGGGGTGGAGCTGCCATTCCTCTGATCTTGGCCCCTGTCTCGATAGGGCATCTGCTCCCACATTCTGGACCCCCGGGATGTACTCTGCCCTGAGAGAGAGCAGCCTCCCCTGGGCCCAGAGGAGGATCTGTCGCGCCATCTTGTACAGTGGTCGCGAATGTAGACCCCCCTGATGGTTGATATATGTGACCGCAGTCATACTGTCGGTGAAAACAGTGACATGGTAGTCGCGAAGGTCCGGGAGGAACGCACAGAGTGCTTTGCGAACCGCCAGTAACTCTAGCATGTTTATGTGCCAGGTCTGGTGCCGACTGCTCCACAGACCTTGTGAGGAGCTATCCTTCAGGACCGCCCCCCAGCCTGAGAGGGAGGCATCTGTCGAGAGAGAGACTCTCTGACCCAGAGCCCCCAACATAGGGCCTTGAGACAGAAACCAAGAGTTCTTTCACACACTCAGGGTGCGTAGGCATCGCCCCGTGACCTTGATAGTGCGAAGCGGGTTCCCCTTCGGGGAAAACCCCTTGGTCTTTAGCCACCACTGCAGGGGTCTCATGTACAGCAGGCCCAGTGGGATAATGCTGGATGCCGCTGCCATGAGCCCTAACACCCTCTGAAAGTGTTTCACCGTGAGTGGCTGGCCCAACTTGATGCTCTTGACGGCTGAACGAATGACCTGGATGCGCTCGGGGGAGAGCCGAGCAGACATGGCCACTGAGTCCCAAATGACTCCCAAGAAAGTGGTTCTCTGTGCAGGAGAAAGTACACTCTTCTTGGTGTTCAGCCTCAACCCCAGCTCCTTCATGTCTGCGAGCACAGCATCTCGATGTTGCGCTGCTAACTGCGGCGACTGGGCCAGAATAAGCCAGTCGTCGATATAATTTAAGACACGAATGCCCTGTAACCGTAGCGGAGCTAGAGCAGCGTCCACAACTTTTGTGAACGTGCGGGACGAGAGGGCCAGGCCGAAAGGAAGCACCCGATACTGGTACGCCTTTTCCCCAAAGGCGAACCTCAGGAACTTCCTGTGTTGCGGAAGGATGGAGACGTGGAAATATGCGTCCTTGAGGTCGACTGTGACAAACCAATCCTCGACAAACCACGCAGCCCGGAACTCTACTAAGGGAACCAGCCTCCCGGGGCTGGTCTCTGGTACTGTGAACATATCCACCACTGAGCCGGGGCTTCCGGAAACCCGGGTGGACTGCTCTAGGACCCTCCTTAGAGGGGGTGGTTCTCCCATGGCGGGCTGACTCTGGAGCTGCACATGGGAGACACCACCTTGTTGCGGCTTGGCGTCAGGGCCACTTAGTCTTGGCCTTCTTGGTGTTCAGGACAACCCTCAAATCACCTTTTCTACCAGAGGACTGGACTTGAACTTGGCCCGACCTTCCGGGGTTTGCCGGAGGAAGACTGGTAGCGACACTTTCTTTCTGAGCGGCCCTGTGTGAGGAGCTTTGAGACCGCGCTTAACTGGCGGTCTCACGTGGAGGGCGGCGGGGAAGAACTTTACTGAACGCCGCCTGCTGTCGTGCAGCCTCCTTGAACTTGTCGACGACGCTTTTTACGGCATTGCCGAACAAGCCCGAAGGGGACAGAGGGGCATCCAGCAAAACAAATTTATCTTTATCTTTCATAGCTGATAAATTTAGCCATAAGTGTCTCTCTGTGGCCACCAGAGCTGCCATGGAGCGGCCGACAGAGTAGACCGTCTCCCTAGTGGCCCAAAGAGACAAATCCACGGTCTGGCGCAGCTCTGCCACTGCCTCCGGACCGATACCGCCGCCCTTGTTAAGGTCCCCTAGCAACTAGGCTTGATAGGCCTGCAGCAGTGCCGTAGTGTTCAGGCATGCAGCAGCCTGGCTCGAAGCAGAGTATGCTTTCCCCACCAAAGACGATGTGACGCGCATCGGCTTGGTGGGGAGCGCCGGAGCTTTAATAGAGGATGCAGACTGGGGAACAAGGTACCCAGCGAGAGCCTCGTCCACTTTCTGCATCCCCCCATAACCATGGTGTTGACCCCCGACAAGATTCGTATACATCGCACTATGTGGTGTATGGACTCTCTCGGAGGCTGGCCTTCTCAAAGATCTAGATACCTCGGCATGTAAATCAGAAAGAAAAGGTATAGCTCGGCACGGGGGAGTGACATGAGCTGGCAGGTAGCGCTCGTCCAAAATACTCTTTCTAGGACGAGCGCTCCTGGTCTCCGCCGGCCAATCGATGTCCAGACGTGAGACCGCTCGCGCCACAACCTCAACTAACTCACCAAAAGCCAGCGAGGAGGGTGGCAAATCCTCCACGACCGGGTCGACACTAGTTAGATCCATCTCACTTTCTGAACTAGATAAAGCTAGTGCCGGAGTTCCAGCACGATCGTCTCTCGGAGAGCGCTCGTGACCAGGACCCGCATGATCTTGTGAGGGCTGAGATAAGGGAGGACCCATCCCAGCTGCCTGAGTGAGATCCATTTGTAATCCCCAAGACTGAGAGCGCCGCAAAGCCTCGGCTGCTGCAGGTCCCGAACCGCTGGGAACACTAGCTTGAGCGGCCTCGTTACAGACCGGGCGGGAGCGGAGCGTATGCAATGAGAACTTCTCGCAGTCCTCACAGCCGGTTCTCTCAAGTGCCGACCGCGCATGCTCCACTCCCAAACAGACCACACACATAACATGTGTATCCTTGTCCATTATAAAACGCGGACAAGGATAAACACACGGTCTAAATGTCTGATCATTCGCCATTCTCACACTCAAATCCCTGATTTTTAAACTAATCTTAGTTCCAAAATCACTCTCACACAGACACAGCATGCTGAAGACACTCAGAGCTGCCGCTTCCGGGTTTCACGCGCGCTTTATGCTCTTCCTCATGACGTCACCGGCACGTGCCGGCGGTGACGCATTCACACGCGTTCGTCTCTCATTGGTTGCACAGATCTTCACGTGACTGACGCAAGGCTATTTCCCCTAGCGCTTTGACGCAGCTCGAGTTCCCTGAAAGGGAACTGCACGTACTTAAAATGGGATTAGGAGTGGGCTTAGTTTTATGGTTAGTTTCACGTAATTGTACATCATTCATAGTTGTTACTCTAGTAACTACATGTTACATATGTAACAATGACACTGTAAAATAAAGTGGCACCGTTGGTGTTATCAAATCTCTAAATTATTTACAGAGTTTTGTGACTAGGAAATATATACTGTCAGTCTAGTTATATGCAGGTTTTGGAAAAACTCTTCATCTTCATCTCTCCTGATTCTGTTACACAAAAGTACAGTAAGGTATTAAACTCTACTTCTAGAAAATGAAGGACAAAGAATGTGCATAAGGCAGGTGTTGCTAAATACCTTTAAATATTGTGGTGTTCTATCATGTTTCTCACTGACACACCACTAACTCATACACTCTGGACTTGTGCTTTCAACTCATAAATATGATCTTTCTGACATGATTTGAATGCACAATATGTTTAAAACCTTAACAGAGAAATTGACTCGTTGGCAAATGAGGTTGACCCCTTCTGAATGGCATGAAGTCCGTCTGGGTAATGATCTTGGCTAAAATGTTATATTGTTTGTGTACACAATCTTTCTTACCTTGTATGCCTGGAGAACCCCGCTCTCCTCGCTCACCCTGTAGACCTGGGTCTCCTTTAGGCCCTGAGGAAGAAGATTTTAAGTGCAAGTACAAGGTGTCAAACAATTTCAAAAGTAGACCAGTCAAGAGATTTTATTTTAGTGGCCTTTCATAAAGCAAGCATCACTATCACTTCTGTTCAAACTAAACATGTTAAAGTGGTTTTGTGGTTTGTTTTATTTTTCTTGTTACTTTTACTAGCAGTAATTAGCAGCTCTAGCGATTAAATAATTAAGTTAAGATCTATCTTCAAGAAATACCTGGAGTTCCACGGGCCCCTGGGATTCCTGGCAAACCTGTCTTTCCATCTGCACCTGGACGACCGTCATTCCCAGGTAAACCTTGTGTGCGCACAGTAGTAAAACTCTTACAGCTTGGAAAAATGTGCAACCATTTCTAAAACACATATTTTCTGATTTATTACGGTATGAATTATTAAAGTGGCCTTTGATCATAATAATAAGGCACCTTGTATTCCTATTTGTCCTGGATCTCCCTTTAGTCCCGAAACACCTGGAGACACATAAATAAAGTCAGAGAGAGTTGTGGATCTGCAATACTTTTCCAGATGGAATAAGAGATGTGTGAAAGTGGAAAAGCGATTACCAGGTGGACCCGGAACGCCAGCCGGCCCCATTTGCCCTTCGACACCCGAGTCTCCTCTCTGTCCTTTTTCACCAGGAGCTCCAGGCTCACCTACTTTACCTGAAAGACAATAAAAAAATAAAATAGATTACAATACTCACATGTCCTTTTCAAGAACACACACATAACACATAATGTACACATAATATGCATAATAATTCATACAGATATCCACTAACCTGGTGAGCCAAGGTCTCCTTTCTGTCCTGGGATCCCTGGTATTCCAGGAGTACCTGATACAGATCAAAGCTGGGTTATACATACTGACAGCACAAAGCTGAGAGACAATAAAATGACAAAAATGCTATTTACACACATCTCTTGAAATATGGGATCAAAGCCATTGAAGGTCAAAACACAGGAAGCAAGGATCGAATGTAAAATCACTGCTTTAGTTCAGTTCAGTGTTAAACCCGGTTGTGACCAGCAGGGAGAGCTAAAAACACATAGATTGTGAAGGAACATGTGGAAAGTGATTGACTCTGTTCTGGTCACTGAGCTCGGCTTCTGAATTCCTGGGATGAGATTAATCATAATTAACCCCTTTTCACCTGTATGAAGAAGGAACAGGATTTGAGAGATTTCTTGCAGATGTTGGGTATCCCTATAGATTCCAGCTAGTAAGAGATGTACAGTTAAAACCTCACTCATTTGCCCTCCCATGCTGGATGACACAGAATTGAATCCTGTTCGAAACTGTATGAGTAGGATCAGTTAAAGTGGTGCCGTGACCCAGAGCGGAGTGAAGATTAGGGGGCTGAGGGTAGCAGAGGCCAGCTCATAAGAGCTGTGCAGGTAAAACCTCTAGAGAAAGCACAAGAGGCAGTTTTACACGTCCTAGTTGATGCTGGATCTGATGCTGGATATTGGTCTGAATCCCATTCCAAAAGGTGGAAGTAGGATCTGTTACATTGGTGCAGTAACCCGGAGTGGCGTGAAGTTTAGAGGAGTCTAACAGATGCCAGTGCAGGTAAAACCACAAAAGGCAGTGGTTTTACATGTCCTAGTTGATGGAGAGGTTTGAGTAGGGCCAGTAAGATTAGCAGTCTATTCAATTATCTCAAAAATTGTATATTAAATAGCTAGATTTCAAATAGCTTTTAATAAAGATGTTTTAGTAAATTGTAAACTTTTTTGAAGTGTATAATTTGATTCCTCATGCTGAGCAGCATAGTCAAGCTTTGCAATCCAAACACCACCTAATCCTAACAATGAATATTCTTTTTTTTTCAAAGCCCAAATAGTAAATTCTTCTTTTGTTACTATTGTTCAATTAGAGTAAGATGGTGACTGAGTGACAATATTTTCAAGGCATGGATCCTCATGCAGAGCCGAAGTGAAAGTACACAGTTACCTTGTAATCCAGGTGGTCCAGGTCTTCCAGGCGGACCAGATGGACCCGGTGGACAAACCATGGCTATAAAACATGAAGAAACATATTGACCTCAATTCTGTGGGAGAAAATGCTTTAAAAGGGTCATGAAAATCAAAAAGTTATTGATAATTTGATATAAAAGTTTACTCTACAATAAAATTTCTCTTTTCACAATTTCCACTTTCACAACTTTCACAACTTAAAGATAACTCCCTAGTTTAAAATATTTTTTTTTAGCTTTTCAGGATTTTGAAATTTATTTGGTGTCTTTAATTATATATAATGTACTTAGATTAAAAAAAAAAGTGTACAAAAGTGCCGTTATTGAGGTCAAGATGGGTACGTTTGGTGGTATGGATAACTTTAATGGTGGTTTAAGAGGTAAAGCATGGTAAACAGTGTAATTACAGATGTAAATACAGAAACTAATTACAGCTGTAATTACATACAGGTATGTTTTAAGTTATGAAGTATAGATTTATTTACCGTAGTTTCCCGCATATATCCCGCAGGCGCAGATAATCCGCACCCTCACATAGCCCGTGGGTTTCAGGGTTTTGTGTTAAAAATCGTTGACAAAACACACACCCATAAACTGATGAACTTTTTTGTTTAAGATCACACAAAAACTGTGTTCATTTTTCGAATTTTGCATGTTGCTCGCATGACGTAAATTATCCATAACAATATTCACACAATAAGAAAAAAAGCAAAAGCAGTGTCTCCCGCTGTGCAGCAGCATGTCCCTTAAGAAGCGATTCTACAGGTGTTGATCATCGGATGAGATGAGAAGGGCCCGCCCTCATGCAGCACAGCCAATCACGTCTTCTTGCATGATTGACTGGTCAGACAGACAATCAGCGCCAGCTGTCAGAGTGAAAGTACAAGCGCCAGAGACAACAACCCTCGCAAGAAAGAAAAACAGAAAGAAAATGCCGCAAAAAAACCCTTACGTCCTTAGGGCCTATAATATTGATATATTATTATATGTAAAAAATTTGTGATATAGATATTAAATGTAAAGATCTACATTTCATGACCCCTTTAAAAATCACGGCGTATTCTCCAAATAGTACATGGTAAACCAACAGGATTTCTCTTGTGTGTATATGTGTACCTCTTTGTGCACTAATGTTGAGCTGGTTTAGTTGAGTCCTCAGTTTTTTCAGAGTCCCATCATTCCCACACAGATCGGACAGACAATCCTGTTTAACACACACACATGCACACACAGGCACGCACACTTAAAACAGGGCTTTGTATACGCGAGTATGTGTTTTGTGAATGATGTTATGTGTGTGTACCTCATCTGAGCTGGTGCTGCCCAACTTGAATCCTTCAACAGACGTGAGTTCATCTGTTCTGGCATCATTTGAAGTACAGTGAGTGTGAACCCAAGCCTCCAGAGTGAAGACTGCATACAATCACACATCATCCAAAGCAGATTCAGTCACGGAAAACCAGAAACAAGCTGACAGCTTATATGATGCTGTGAAATACTCATGTACAGTATTTCACAGCATCATGTAAGTAGTCACAAAAAGTGATAGACTTACTGTAAAGTGCAACATTTCACAAACATTTTGCATGCAAAAACTATCTATTATCTATTGTTAATTGAGGTGTGATGAACAAAGCACTGTGCGCACAGAAATTGCTTTAAAACCAAGCAGCTTTCTATTGGTCAGTGTGTTGTACTGCATCCAAGTGAATAACTTGAAAATAAGTCAGATCTGCGTGGTGAGAATTTTTACACCTGATCGTTTGGATTCCCATTGAATTACTTACTAAGCAACTGAACAAAAAATTAACATTTATTGATGTACATGATGTGAGTAATTCAAATCTTTTTACACAACAGTGTTTGCGCTATTTGTTTGATTAAGCGATCGGCATTCATCAAATTTTTTTTTTACATACACTGTTCTGTGTATAGGTTTGCTAACAACAAAAGGAATAAGTAAAACCACCACAATAAAAATCACCTTTGATTCTTGATACAAACCTTTAATTATATTCTCCAACAATGCAAACACAAAATCACAAAAAACGTGTGGGATGCTACAGCGTGTTATCCCTCAGACGAGATCAACGACATGGAGTGAACCGTGAACGGACCGCGATCCACGTGCAAGGCAAACTCAGCGCATGCGCAGTAAACTAGGTACGCAAATTAGTCACAAATTAGGCAAATTTGTCCCTCTTTTGTGCTTGAGATATTAGATGGCAACATAAAAGAATTGACATAACCCACAAGAAAAAGCTAAGACAAATAGAGAGGTTGGCGGTTCCACTTCAAAAACATCGACACAATAGTATTGGCGAGTTAACCGTGACTCAAGATAAGTGAACTCCACTGTACAATCAAATATTTTGTGACAACTGTAAAGGAATACAGCTTTTCTCTTTGCTAAATTTCCTTTTGTTCATAATTTTTGGCTGTGGCGAGGGGGGCGAGGTCTGCAGCGGGAGAGAGAGTCGGGAGACGAGCACGGCGTAAGTGGGTTAAGTGCAAAATGACAAACACCTGTGTCAAAAGTGCACCATTTGTTTGTTTGTTTTGGTTTCACTTTCACAATAATAAACCAATCACGATTCTCAGTTAAGCCGACCCTGCCTTCTTCCATCCCGCATGAACCAACCTCACACTGGTGCCGAAACCCGGGAGGAAGAGGAAACGGCCGCTGCCATCATACAGGCTCCGTCAGGTACGCCATTTGAGGAGGTTATTCAATCGCTCGCGGGACTCCACCACCAACAACAGGCCCTCGTCGCCATGAGGGAGGATAAGGAGCATCGGTTCCAAGCCGTCCTACTGGCCCAGGAGGAGGACCGCAAGCTGTTCCGGAGCTGCCTGGACCGGGAGGTTCACACCGGAGGATCGTCGGTGAGTGCAGCCCCAGCTGGCCACATGCCCGGAGCAACACCAACAGCGGTTCCGATCACTGGACCTGGGCGAAAGTGGCCGGCCCTTCATGATGGCCCAGCAGCTCCGGGACGCCTGCCGCAAATGGCTACTGGCTGGGGATAGTGACGTCGATCAGGTCATCGATCATGTGGTACTGGAGCAGTTCATCTCCCGTCTCCTGAGGAGGACTGCAGAGTGGGTCCAGTGCCACCGCCCGATGTTGCTGGATCTGGCCATCCAACTGGCGGAGGACCATATGGTGGCGTGCCCAGTGGTCGGCGAACCCCTTCCAGCAGCCTCTGTCTCCCTCTCTTCTCCTGTATTTGCTCCCTCTTTTTCTCTTACCCCTAAACCTGTCCCTCTCCCCAGGTCCCAACCGACGGTCCCGACTCGTACGTTTCCCCGAGGGCAGGGTGCTCTGGCTGCCCCACGGATAATGCCCCAGGGCACCGGCTGGACCGGGGCAGCACCGGGGACCGCCTCCACTTCTTCGCTGTCTTCCCGTCAGTGGGTTGACCCACTTACTGCCCCCAGGGGGGCGGGGAGGCCTGGGCCGGCCTGTTGGCGCTGCGGGGACCCAGGACATTTTGTGGACAGGTGTCCAGTGATTGAGGTGGGGACCCTGATCCAGGTCCCGGACGGGCCACAGGCTGCCCCTGATCAAGCCGTGTTGTACCAAATACCTGTATTAACAGGGGTACGTATAAGGCTTTGGTGGATTCAGGTTGCAACCAAAGCCGCCTTCCAAGCATGAGCTTGCCTCCGCCAGCGGTGCAGGCTCAGCACAGAAGCACGTACCTAACCTTTCCCTTATTTTTGTCCTGCAGCCCTACCATCTGGTTCTGGCGTGAGGCTGCCTCCGCTAGAGGCGCAGGCCCAGAAACTCTGTTTATCGTCCCTTTCAACCCCTTCTGTCTCTCTCCAGGCGTCAACCCAAGCGTGAGGTTCACTTCCACTTCCTGCTCTCGTACTGTGCAGACGTGTTTTCCTCTGCTCTGCTCTGCCCTGGCGCTTCGGTATTCCGTCTATTTGTCTTTTTTTCTCTGACCCGCTGCTTGCTGGACTCCTGAAAATACTGAAATGGAATTGATTAACTGGTCAATCAGCGCGATTGATAAGATTTTTTCACAAAGAAAGGCTGCTCCGGGAGAGCCCTCCTGCCCGGACGGCACTTTTGCTGCTGGGTATGCGATGGACCCGTGGAACAGCTGGCGGGTCCTGTGCCTGGAGGCTCTGTCCGTAGAAGATGCAGAAGATCTATATATGATTGGATTACTGATAGCAGGGTTCCTATTCTTTGGCTTTGGGATTGCCCTGACCTAGCGAAAGATTGGTAAGACAGCTGCGAGCAAATTCATCTCTCAGCTATCTCTCTCTTTCCCTGGGAACTGCCTTATCTCCAAGGACAAACCATAGAACTGAACTAAAAACATCTGATGTTATGGCTTCATTCCCACAGATCCGTCTGCCTGTCTTTATCTTTCCTTACCTATCCCCTCTCCCTCCACACAAAAAATTCCAACACGTGACCACATGTGCTGTGACATGTCTTGTTATCTTGTTTGTGTTTTGCTATGTAACTTTTATCTTGTATTTCTTGTTTTTCTGGAGAGAAAACGGCGCATGCTCTGCTGCGACGACACGTCTGTGAAAACAAATTTCTCGTTAAGGGACAAAAAATTTGATTCTGATTCTGAGGTTGCCTTCGCAAGTGACTTCGGCCCTGGCCTTTTTTCCACCTAATTCTCTCCACCATGCTAAATCTCCTTTCATCCTGTTCTCTGCAATGCTCATGCCATTCCACAAACACTCCTGCTTGAAACCACCCCTGTCGCCAACAACAGTAGAACACAAATCCTCACTGAAGTTAAGGCTGCTGCCACCAGAGGCGGACCCATTCCCAACCAGTATATCAATATTCAGAGTTGATATTTCTCAACGCCTCTAAATTTCCATTCTTCAAGCCTTTTTCTCTTCAAACCACTCATTTTGGAAGATTACATGTGGAGTGGAAGAGTTCAAGACTTTCCACTCCACATATAATCTGCTTCACGTTGTCTCTATCCACCACCACCGATTAATATTGCATTTCAACAACACCAACCTCCAAGCCAGCTTCACCATGGGTTACCTAGGTGAAATCTACTTCCCTCTGCTGAAATTTAATCCTCTGCTCATCAGAGGTATCTCAAGAACTCAACCCACCAGCTCAGACACCAGACAACCAATTACGTTGGAAATCCGTGTCCCCACTCTCCGCCAAGGATTCCACCCAAATGTTGTCCGACCACTCAACGCCATGATTGAGCCATATTGGCTTCAGTTTCCTCAGATTCTATCACATCCAATCCTAATCCAAGGGAAATTATCCCACTGCAGTGAAGCTATCTTCATACTGCCTTTTCAGTTTCCTCAGATGCTCATAACTCACCATTATATCCAGCTTTAACCCAAAATGACATCCTACAAATTCCGACTTGTCAGTACTGGACAATGAAACCATTTCTTACTTCATCAAACGAAGAAACACCATTTCACCTACATCTCTGATCTTCCATCACCAATCCAACCATATCAAACCCTCCTAGCCTACCTCCATTTCAGAAACTCGCAGGCTAAACTCCCATCCGACCCACTCTCCATAGACTATTCCAACGATTCCAACCCCATGACACGTTTTGGTTCCGAACCTCTTAAAGCTATGCTACTCCAAACCGGATTCCCAACAGACCATTTATCCAGCCATTCATTTCGCATAGGCGCACCAACGACGGCTGCACAAAAGGCCTTTCCCAACAGCAGATACAAGCACTGGGCCGCTTGTCTTCTGAAGCTCAAGAGCTACATCTGATCAGACAGATCAAACATCAAACAAGCCCAACAAACTCTCATCAGTTAATATCTGCTCCTTTCCACATACTATCTTCACGGCCACAGCTTTTCCACTGCCACAGTAGTGATGTTCCAGAAGGAACCCAGCCCTGGAAACCCCTCCATTGCCGCAGCAATGATGTTCCCCCATACTCCCGCAGGAGTCAGCCTAAGGGGAAATTACTCCACTGCCGCAGCAGTGAGGCTCCCGCAGGAGCTCAGTTCAGAATTTTCTCCATTGCCGCAGCAGAACTCGCGTCACATCCAGCTTTAACCTAAAAGTACATCCTACAATTTCTGACTTGTCAGTACTGGACCAAGAAACCATCTCTTATTTTCATCAAACAAAGCAAGACCAACCTAACAAGAAAAAGGCCACTTCATATACATCTTCAATCTTCCATCACCAATCCAGCCATATCAAACCCTTTTAGCCTCAGAGACTGAGAGGCTGAGCCTGAGCCTGAGACGTTCCCTCAGCCTGAGATGTTCCCTCACAATCCCGCAGGAGTCAGCCTAAGGGGAAATTACTCCACTGCCGCAGCAGTGAGGCTCCCGCAGGAGCTCAGTTCCGAATTTGCCATTGCCACAGCAATGATGTTCCCCACACTCTCACAGGAGTCAGCCTAAGGGGAAAATCGCTCAACTGCCGCAGCAGCCAGTTCTCTCAAATTCTCCACCGCCGCAGCAGCGACGCTCCCGCAGGAGCCCAGTCCCGAAACCCCTTCATCACCACAGCAACGACATTACCTCACACACCCAAAGAAGTCAGCACTAAGGGGAAATTACTTCACTGCCACAACAGTGACGCTCCCCCAGGAGCCAATTCTCTTGAATCTCCACGACTACGGAGTCTAGCCAGAGAGGCTCCAAAAAACCTGACGACATCAGCTAGTATCCCGATAAGCGCCCCTGCTTCCACAGAGGTACCCCTATACTCCCAGGAACTAGGACTCCAAAAAACTCACCTTCTTGCTACAAGTCGAACAACAAGCACATCTCCAATGCAAAGCAAACCATCTCCTCTGTGCCTCAAGCCATCTACAACCAATTACCAGTGATACTCATCCTTTCGGACAACATAAATAACTCCCTCCCGACAATTCAAGAACTCACCCAACTTTACCTCGCCATTTTTGGGGGTCATCAACTCCTTCCTAGCGGCTGTCCGACTGGACTGCAATTTTTGGGGGAGTGCTCCAGGTTCGAGCCAAATACCGAGCTCGGAGCCCTCTCTTAGGACAGCAAGCCAAATACGCATACCTTTACTACTCCTGAATCATTGGTAAGTGTGAACTCGTGAAGGAGAATTTGCTACAGGCCCAGGACAAACAGAGCCAGCTCTACAACAGAGGTGCCAACCTGTGTAAATTTACACCGGGAGAGAAGGTACTTGTATTACTCCCCACATCCAGCTCCAAATTACTCGTCAAGTGGCAAGGGCCCTTTGAGGTCACACAACGAGTTGGAGATCTCAATTATGAAGTCCTTTGATCGGATTGGAACGGGGCACGTCAGATATACCACCTCAAGCTCCTTAAAAAATGGAACGAGGCAGGGTCAGTGATGCTGGCGACGGCCGTGAGTGGGGGAGGAGGATCTCGGGCCAGAGGTGAACACCAAAAGTCAATCTCTCGCTTTGGCCCCTGGGGAAGATCACCTCTCGCCGTCCCAGCTCACTGACATTGCCAAGTTGCAAGTAGAGTTCGCTGACATGTTCTCGTCCCTACCTGGCAGAACGAATCTCATTCAGCATCATATTGAGACTGAACTGGGCGTAGTGGTCCGTAGTCGTCCATATCGACTGCCTGAAAACAAAAAGAAAGTTGTCCAGGCCGAATTGGAGGAAATGCTCGATATGGGGGTGGTAGAAGAGTCCCACAGCAATTGGTTCCTAAAACAGATGGCTTGATTCGGTTCTGTGTTGATTATCGCAAGGTGAATGTCGTGTCAAAGTTTGACGCGTATCCAATGCCGCGGATTGACGAGTTGCTTGATCGGCTCGGTACGGCTCGATTTTATTCGACATTGGATTTGACAAAGGGATATTGGCAGATCCCCTTATCTCCCTTTTCCCTTGTCTTCACAACACCGTTCGGATTGCACCAGTTCGTCACCCTTCCCTTTGGGTTGTTTGCAGCGCCGGCCACTTTCCAGTGCCTCATGGACCAGGCGCCTCATGGACCATCTGGATGACATTATCATTTACAGTAACGACTGGCAGCAGCATGTGGGGCACCTGCTGGCGGTCCTGCAGGCGCTGAGAGGAGCCGGCCTGACTCCCAACCCGAGGAAGAGTGCGATTGGGCAGGTGGAGGTCAGGTATCTGGGTTTCCACTTGGATCATGGCCAGGTGCATCCCCAAATTGATAAAACTGCAGCAGTTGTCCGCGACCCAAGACCAAAAAGGAGGTGAGGCAGCTCCTGGGGCTGGCGGGATATTATAGAAGGTTTGTACATAAGTATTCGGACCTCACCAGCCCGCTGACTGACCTCACTAAAAAGGAGTGCCCCGGCCTGAGATGGGCGGTGGGGGTTTGTGGCGAGGGGGGTGTGGTTCAGCGAGGTCTGCAGCGTGAGAGAGAGAGTCAGGAGATGAGCATGGCATAAGTTTAAGTTAAGTGCAAAATGACAAACACCTGTGTCTCATTGCAGTAACTGGTGGGAACAGACTGGATATAAGCCGCCAGGTAGTGGAGAACGGGGAGAGAGAGAACGACTGAGACTCGTGTGCCCGGCAAAGTCATGGAACTGTAAAGAGACTGAGGATTATTGAGTGCTGAGTGCTGAGTGCTGAGTGCTGAGCGCGGAGCGAGCGCACCGTTTGTTTGTTTGTTTTGATTTCACTTTCACAATAATAAAGCGTTCACAAGTCTCAGCTAAGCCGACCCTGCCTTCTTCCTTCCCGCATGAACCAACCTCACTACATTGGCCTATACATTTTAATATGGTGTGTCAGTTCTGCTCAAGTTCACACAGGAGTCGTATCAGAGAAACCATAGGTGTAGAAAATCCCTTCATCAACGTTTTCTGACAACCACAAACGGTCACAACGCTTCTTCAGTTTGCTCAGTTTATTCATAATTTCAAAATGTATAAATTTATACCTGAATTTCGAAATGTGAATTTCTTTCATCTTACCTTTATAGGCCAGAACAGAATTCAGTGCAATCAGCAGCAGGAGAAACACTATGAGAACAGGAATACAGTGGCGTATCTTCGCTGGTTTCTTCGTCGTTCGCTCTGTAACAAACAATGCAGAATCTGGATAAAAATAAATAAAAATAAAATGATTAAAGCTCATTATGAATGTCATGATATGAGGGAAATTAAAGTTGCACCATTTTAAGAATTTCCATAGACAACAAAAGTCAATGTTAAGAATCAGACCGCTGAATGTCACATTTGACCAGAATGAAAAACAACATTTTTGAAGCATGTTTGAATGTGAACCGTGTCCCTCACCACTGTGCTGGAAGTCGTAGCGCTCGGCCTCGTAGAGCTTCATGTTGTTGTCATAAAGAGAGTTTGCCTTGCTGAATACAGAGGCCTTGCCGTCAATCCTGTCCACTTCTGTCTCCATCAGTCACTCCACACACACTGACCTGTACACAGCCTGAGTGACACTTTAAAATACAAGACCAATGAACGCACCCCCCAAAAACTTCTGCTGGCTCATCAGTCATCTGACAACAGAGATGCAGCGGAAATGGTTCCAATGAGTTTTCCAAAGAAAAAGGAAGTTGTATTTTGTTGACTACAGTAACATAAACTGCTTTTCATGATCATTTTCCTTTCTAATAATAACTAAACAGAAGAGTTCTCAGTGTACGCTTCACCAAAACTACACCATAGTCACATTTATAGTGTGATATGCTGATCTGGCGATCAGTTATTGTCAATGATGGTGCTCAATTATGAATAACAGTTCTTACTATTATCAATGTTGAAAAATAACACAATTTACTTAAAAATAGAAATCTTTTGTAACATTATAAATGTCTTTAATGTTTTGATCAGTTTAATGCATCCTTTCTGAATAAAAGTATTAATTTATAATAATTACTTTTCTTTTCTTTTTGAATGGTAGTGTATAATGTTTTCAACTGATAATACAGCTCTTTTTTTTACAATCGTTAGTACACATTTCACAATTGTTAGATCACATTTTCTCTCTCTCTCTCTCTCTCTCTCTCTCTCTCTCTCTCTCTTTCTGTGTGTGGTGTGTGTGTGCACGCAAATAGTTGCACATTCAAAGTTTGAGTGTGTGCGTTGGCCTTTGTCCTTCCATTAAGAACGACAAAAAGTCACTTTGTGTGAGTGTGTGTTCTTGTCGGTGGGTAAACTGGTTGGTGATCAGGCCATCTGTTTAGACCGAAAGCTATGAACAGAACCGCAGTGCTGCCCCTGACCTCAGATCAGCTCTAAACAGCCCTCTGTGCTCACACTTAACCTGCGCTGACAGAATGACCTTGTTTACTGTACTCCGTGTTTTGTTTATTTGTTTGTTTGATGACCACACCACTCAACTGCTGATGTATGTGTTTTAGGGTGATTGATGACCTTGTGTGACCCTGTCAGTGTGTATCAGACACTCTCTCTGTCTCTTACCCATCGGTGTCTTGAGTCTCACGGAGGAGCGGAGACATAAAAGGAGGAGCGACGACAGTGGAAGACAAGAGAGGACCAGGCCTGGATTTATGTTGTGTTTTGTGTGGGCTGCAGTCTTCCGCGAGGGACTGCCGCCATTACTTTTATTTTGAGTTTATGGTTTATTTATCATTAAAGGTCTCTGTGAAATGTCTGCCGGTTCCCGCCTCCTTCCTCAATATTGAACATTGTTACACTGGTGCCGAAACCCGGGAGGTTGGAGGGACACGCTGTCGGAAAGCCCTCACTGCTGGGAGGAACCACGAGCCACCGCATGGCGCCGCGAGGAAGTCTTTCAGTCAGGCGAGTCACCGTGTCTGGGAACCGGACCAAGATTTATTTATTTTTCCTCTTGCCTCCGTTGCCTTTTCCCTTGCCTCATTTGTCCTTATCCCCAGGTACTGCGGCCGACGTGATGCCCCCCCTCCCCCCGGGAGTACCCCCGGCCTGCAAAGGGCGTTGGGGGTATGTGGCGAGCAGGGCGGGGTCGAGGGACCTTGAGAGCGTCACGAGAGCCGGTGGCGTGATTGATAATGAGCGACACCTGCGAAGCCACTGGTGTCTCGAGTCTTACGGAGGAGCGGAGACATAATAGGAGGAGCGACGACAATGGAAGACCAGAGAGGACCAGGCCTGGATTTATGTTGTGTTTTGTGTGGGCGGCAGTCTTTCGCGAGGGACTACCGCCATTACTTTCATTTTGAGTTTATGGTTTATTTATCATTAAAAGTCTCTGTGAAATGTCTGCCGGTTCCCGCCTCCTTCCTCCCTGAATATTGAACATTGTTACAGTGTCCTCTCTACATAGAGGCGCTTAAATTCGTCACTGTAAAATACAGTCGATATGTTTAGATTTTATTTGCACGTAGTATCTGTGCATTTGAGTTTTTAAAGGAGCATCATGTCCATTTAATCTCATTCTGTTTCAGTAAATCCACCAAAACACCTTCATTGATATGTTCAGGAAATTTGTGCAATTGATTCCCTCCATTATAATACTATATTCCATCCATTATAAATAGCAAGGATACGTTGGAATGTTCTTATTAATGTTATTAATATATTATAAATATATACATTATACAATTTTATTAGTCTTGCAAAAACATGGTGTGTGCAATAAAATAAACCAAATAAAAATAAAGGTTGTAAAATAGGGTTTTCACAGCAATGCCATAGATTCCTTTCAGTTCTTAAAAGAACATTTTAAAAGTCAAAAGCTCTTTTTTGGAATAAAAAGGCTCCATTGACGTTAAAAGGTTCTTCATGGGATCTTCAACGGCGAAAAATAACCTTTATTTTTTGCTGTCTGATGTTGAATTGTGTTGTCTCAACGTAATTTAGGCAAATGGAACAGAAGAGCAAAATGTATGTTTAATCAATGAGACCAAATCATTTTAATTTGAATTGTCTTGTGGAATTTACTTGTAAACTATTTAATCTTGTTGCGCCAATAAATCTGAACTATTTAATATAGACAACTAAACATTAAGTTGACTGAAAACTTTACTTTCAAAAAAGAGTAAAATGAGTAAGTCGTTGGTTTAACTTAACTTTATTATGACACATATTTCCATGCATTTGAATGGTGTCTCAACTTTTTATTCAAATGGAACAGAAGAGCACAAAACAGACACAAAGTCACAAACCTACCTTTTTACCTTCTAGTTTTGTGGTTCAGAGTTCTTGAGTAAACAAGCTATTTCAGAAATTACACAAACAACTGTACAAAATGCACAAAATCCTACAATTTTAGTGACTCAACAAAGAATATTTGATTTGTAGATACTTTAAATCCACAATTATGAGGCCTGTGTGTTATTGTTATGCTATGTAATGTCTCATTTTAGACATGCATTTGTAATTTACTATTATAAAGCAGTAGTATATTCAGTAACAGAAAATGCAAGCATCATGCAATGACTAACAGTAGCTATGCAGGTGCTATTTCAACGTGTAATGCGTAATTGTTCGTTATTTGCTCAGGATTTGTCTGCATTTATTGGGTAAATAAGCATCTATAACAGAGGGGCTCACAGGCAGAGATCCAATTGCTTTGTCTTTATTAAGAGTGGTCGTACGGGCAGAAGGCCCGGGCAAACAGAGATCATACATAGACGGTAATACAGGCACGGATCACAAAGGCAGGCAGGCGGAATCAGGATCGTGGTACAGGCGGTAGTCAAGACAAGCAGTTATCAATCATCAACGTTATTCCAGGCACAGGTCAGGGCAGGCAGAACAGGATCAAAACACAGGCAAACAGGCAGAATCAGAAACAGAATAAACAGGCAGGAATTGTAACGCTTAGAAATGACAACCGGGGCAAATCAAGACTTCGCCCTGAGCCGTGGGGAAACCAGGTTTAAATAGTCTCTGTGAATGAGTAACAGCTGGAGTGACAAACAGTCCTGATGGTGTTCAGCTGGTGTGTACAATCAGTCCAATGTTAGGGTATCTGGGTAATGTAGTGTGTAGTGGAGTGTCAGTATAAATGTGAGCTTATACTCATAGCTTATACACTCATTCCCAATCACGCCACCGGCTCTCGTGACGCTCTCACGGTCCCTCAACAGCGCCCTGCTCACCACAGACTTCAAATCCAATTCACATGCAAAGACAAACGCCAACAAACATGCTTGTTGGGTTTTGTTGGATCACTGTGTTACTCAACAGGTTCAATCAGCGTTTGTCGTGTCTTTTGGAGCAGTGTGAACATGACCGTTAATTTTCAGAACTTGATTGTTGGTGTTTGTTGCTGTTTTTCTGTGCAGTGTGAATTGGCCTTAATAAGCACAAGAAAAAATATTGTTGATATAACAAAATTATACAGGAAGTTCAACTTGTTGCGTAACTTGTTTGTCTTAGATGGTGAAACCGTGGAATTTCTCTTCCTCATTGAGGATAGAAAATAAATGTTTTAACTTGAGGATGAGAGGTGATGCTGTGGGTTATTTTCAGTGATGACCCTCTATAGAACCATCTGTCCATATTTCTGCTTTCTCAGGAGGAACACACAGAAAAGTGTGGCGAAACATTTCTGCAGTTTCAAGCATATTTAGGGGTTACTGCAAGTCTTATGTAAGGATTGTCTTTAAAATGGATAAACCTTGAATTCTCCTTCCTCCTATACCTCCCAGTAAGGGAAATTATTGTTAAGAAGTTAAGGGTGGAAAGTAGAATAAAATCAAGAATGAATATGATCTATTAAGCTAGCCTGAAAAGACTTGCTTCTTACACACACTGCACTAAAACAACAACAACAACAACAACAACAACAACAACAACAACAATAATAATAATAATAATAATATTAATAATACATTTTATTTGTAGTGCGCCTTTCTTAAACCCAAAGCGCGGATTACAATATGAAATTTGTAAACAACAAGGAAAAAATAAAATAAAACAACAAATAAAGTAAAAATACACATGTAAATGCAAGTAAAAAGTGAATACACAAGTTATACATTAAAAGCTTAACTAAAAAGATGTGTTTTGAGACACTGCTTAAAACAATCCAGAGAGTTTGCATTTCTAACAGGGGCAGGAAGTGAATTCCACAACTTTGGTAAGAAAAAGCCCTCCCATTCATAGATTTTAATTTACAGCGAGGCTGATACAAAGTGAGAGCGGAGGGAACGAGAAGGAACTGATGGAGTAACCAAGCCATAGATGTAAGCAGAAGCCAACCCATGTACTTCCTTGTAAGTCAGAATCAGAATTTTTAAATAAATATGCGACTGAACTGGTAGCCAATGGAGTTGCTGAAGCACAGGGGTGACATGATGGTGTGATGAAGTGTTAAAACAGGTGCAGCAGAGTTTTGTATGTATTGCAATCTCTTAATACAGCTTGCTGGTAAAACTGTAAAGAGAGAATTGCAATAATCAAGCCTCGATGTGATGAAGGCATGGTTAAGCCTCTCAGCATCAGGCTTAGACAAAAGAGGTCTGATTCGAGCAATGTTACGAAAATGGAAAAAAGCAACCTTGGTTATATTTTTAAAATGAGAATTAAAAGTCAGATGAGCATCAAATATCACTCCCAAATTGCATACCATGACAGACGGGGACAATCGGTATTGGCAACTGAGAGTTCAATATCATTGCACTTTTTCACATTCGATATAGCCTATTAATAAAATTTCAGTTTTGGACGAGTTCAGTTTCAAGAAAGTTGTTCTTCATCCATGCCTTGATCTCCAGCAGACAAGCAGAGAGACTTGAAGAGGAAGATGTGAGATCGGGCTGAGTACTAATATAGGTCTGGGTGTCATCGGCATAAAAATTACAGTTCAGTCCAAACCTCTGAATAATCTGCCCAAGAGGTAGCATATAAATACTAAATAAAACAGGACCCAAAACGGACCCCTGAGGGACACCCTGACACAAAGGAACAGTCTGAGATCTATTAGTACCCAGGTAAACAAATTGGGAGCTGAGAGGTAAGATCTGAGAGGTAAGATCTAAACGAGTTTAACACATTACCTGACAGACCAATCCACCCATGCAGCCTGTCCAATAAAATGTGGTGACAAATGATGTCGAACGCAGCAGTAAGATTAAATAAAACCAAGATGCCACAAGCCCCAGAGTCAGCTAAGGGAAAGAGATCATTTAAGACCCTAACTAGGGCTATCTCCGTACTATACCCAGACCTAAACCCAGATTGAAAGGTTTCCAGCAGGCTGTTCGTAGAAAGATGGGTATGAAGCTGACCAACAACCAGACGCTCAAGAACTTTTGCCAGAAATAGTAAGTTTGAAATTGGCCTAAAATTAGACATGACTGAAGCATCACTCCCTGGTTTTTTAAGAACTGGCGCAACTGCTACCATTTTTAGAGCAGGAGTGACAATCCCTGAATTGAGTGATGCGTTGACTATTGCAGTGATGTGGGGAACAAGAACTGGCAGACAATTTTTCAAAACAGTAGTTGGGAGGGGATCAAGCATGCAGGTAGTCTAATTCATTGACGAAATGTGTTTAGCAATAAAATCAAAATCAACAGCATGAAAACTTGAAAAAACAAGACCAGAAAGATTGGGAGGAATCAACCCAGAGAATTCTGAAACATCATCACCGGAGATATCACTGTAGATATTCTCAATTTTGGAAGTTAAATAGTTGAGAATCTCATTACACTGCTCAGTGGTGGAACTGTTGATGTTACTGTGCGGTAAAAGCAAGGCGACGAGACCTCCGTCACTGAAACATCAGATCTGTAAATGACAGCAAGACCGCCACCTCTACAGGTGGAGCGCGGCCGATCAATATAAGTGTAGCCAGGCAGAGCACACATATTTAAATTAAAATAGTCATTTGTCTGATGCCATGTTTCACACAGGCAGAGAAAGTCAAGTTCTTTGTCCACAACAATGGTGTTCAGATGCGCAAACCTGATTTTGTCAAGGCAAACATGACTCAATCCAGTAGACTTTTGGAGGTAGGAAAAGTTAGCAGGACAGGCACAGTGCTGAGGTAGATGACGGCGAAGATCCAAATGCCTTTGAGACCAAACTGGGATTTTACCAGTACCACTTGCAGACAGATTCCGGTGGGATCCACGATGAATGTATTTTGGCCGTCGGAGTAGATGTTGCAATCGCAGCTTTCCCAAAACGCGAGTGGCAGGTGGCGAAGAGTGACCAAACTTTAAAAGTTCCATGGCAGAGTATTTAGCATGGTGGAATCAGAGTAATCAAGGTGAGTCTTGTAATAAAATCCATGTGATTCCAGTAGGAAAATTAGCAGAAACCAGCAAGGCCGCATATTAGCAGCAGGTATATTCCAAAATAACAGACAGTAGTCCAGGCGCAGTGAACATGAATAAACAACAACACGTTGCAGCAGACAGTTCAACGCACTAATGGAGAAGCAGCAGCCACATGTGGCGCCAGCATCCTCTTCCAAAGATCAATGTCAATAATATGTGTGTTTATGTCTGTGTATACACAGGCTACATATTCTGATATCACAGTTCAATGTAGTTGGTAGTGAAGGACTTAGTAGTGAATGTCAGCCGAAACTACAATTCTGTATTAATGCTACATAACAAAAAAAATTAATTTATACCTAAATAAGTTGGTTCAGACATGATCTTAAATTTGATTCACTTAAAAGTATAGAAATCAAAGAATAAATATCAATGTTGTAAAACTCATTATGCATCGGGGCATGCATGCTTCATAATGTTGCATTTTCACCAGTTCTCCAGCTGTATTTACACTGTTTTAACATTGCTTTTGTTATTGGGTTTAGAAACTTGCTGTTTTGTGACATCTGATTAAAATAATTTTGAGGTAAACAACATTAGGCCTATGCCACAAGTGCGGTTTGAGCGAGTGCTACCTTATTTTCAATGGATATTTTGCATTATATCATCAACCCTGTTCGTTATTCCAGAATCTTCAGAGAGAGAGAGAGAGCGAAATAGAGAGCTTTTCTAACACCCTGTTTTATTTGTCAAGATTTGTCATTTGTCTAGAAACAACCTATTTCCCTCATGGACAACAAATCAAACATTATCAGGGGAGAGTGTGGCTGAAAATTTAAAGTGTGTTTTTATCTCCTTTTGTTTTTAACTCTTTACACAAACCTTCTACGAATGACTTTGTGTGTGTGCACATTTTCACCGAGCCTCTTGGTGTCTCTTTACATTCTGCTTAGCTGGGATTCGGGTTCTCACTCTGACCTTGTCCTCTGTCAAGATCTTCTCCTGCTGATCATCTTAAACACAGTGGCACACCAGGCATGACTAATGATTCAGGCATGATTCATGAAGAAAGGGAGGGGATATACAGTGGAGTTCACTTATCTCGAGTCACGGTTAACCCGATCCTATTATGTCGATAACCAGCAGGTCTCTACTGATTGAGCTTTCCTGTAGCTCAATCAGTAGAGCATTGGTGCTTACAACGTCAAGGTCATCGGTTCAATCCCAGGGAAAGCAAGAAGTGATTCAATGTGTTCCTTGAATACAATGTAAGTCGCTGTGGATAAGAGCGTCTGCCAAAACATTGCATAAATGCAAACGTTGATATTTTGAAGTGGAACCACCAAACTCCCTATTTGTCTTAGTATTTTCGATTCTTTAATGTTGATTCGTTAATGTTGCCGAAATCTAATATCTCGAGCACAAAAAGGGACAAATTCACCACTTCACATGGTTATTTCGCGACTAATTTGCGTATCTAGTTCACTGCGCATGCCTTGCACGTGGATCGCGATCCGCTCACAGTTCACTCCCTGTCGTTGATCTCGTCTGAGGGATAACGCGCTGTAGCATCCTGCACATTTTTTTGTGATTTTTCTTAGCAATCTTTGTGTTTGCATTGTTGGAGAATATAATTAATAGTTTGTATCAAGAATCATAGGAATCAAATTTATTGTGGTGGTTTTACATATGCCTTTTGTTGTTAGCAAACCTATACACAGTAGGCCTACAGTGTATACATATTTTTTTAGATGAATGCCGATCGCTTCATCAAACAAATCGTAGCAACACTGTTGTGTAAAAAGACACCAAAAACTCGAGCATGTACATTCTCATTTAATAACTCACATCATGTACATAAGTAAATTTTCATTTTTCTTTCTTGCGAGGGTTGTTGTCTTTGTTGTCTTTATGCCAACGATTTTTTACACAAAACCCAAAACCCGCTGGCTACATGAGCGTGCGGATTATCTGCTTCTGCGGGTTAAATGTGGGAAAATATATGTTAATATATTAGATATGGGTTATCTCGCTAAACGGTTATCTCAATGCATTTTGCAACCTCCGAGGCCGTCAACATAACCAAACTCCACTGTATATCCCACAGGAACATAAGAAGGGAGGGCACTTAAAATAGTTTCAAATGTTAAAATGAAAAGAGGCAAGACTTCTTGGAGCTATTTGTGCATGGAGGATTGCACTTGTGTTTAAAGAGTAAAAGCACAGGTATACTTAGGCGAAACTGAAGGATAACTTCTCTTAGGATATTTTCCGGCTCAAGGGGCTCTAGAAGGAACCTTGATGAATGTCCTTAGTGTGGCTTAGCATAACCACCAGGTCCCTTTTGATATAGTCGACCACTGATGGACAAGGACATGATGGTCCCTGAATTCTGGGAGAAAGACTCGAGAGTCAGAAGGACAGACATCATTTCTAGGAGATTTATGTGTTAAGAAAGCTGGTGTCCCCTATGCTGAGCGATCCCCCAGGACTGTCTAGCTTTATTCTTATTACCGCTGATAGGATGGCTTCGATGCCCATGGATAAAAGATCATCCCATGCTATGCTTAGGAAGGTGGTCCTCTGTAGAGGAGAAAGCACACTTTTCTTTGCGTAACCCCATCTCCTTCATGTGAGCAAGAATGACATCTCGATGCCAGACTGTTAACTTTCACGACTTAGCTAAAATCAACCAATCGCCGATGTAGTTCAGAACGCTAGCATTAGATGCATTTTGATATGTCCATCCATTTTGCGGGATGATAAAGCTAGACCGAACTTTGCACTGCCTTGCCCTTGAAGGCGAACCTCAGGAACGTCCTGTGTTGTTGAGGAAGCTCTATCATGACAAACCAGTCCTCGGACCTGATCTGTGACACAATGTGTCTCAGGGTTAGAGTTTTGAACTTGAATTGCATGACTGTTTGATTTAGCTGACACATATCCAAAACGAGACGCAACCGTCAATCCTTTTGTTTGGAATAATAAAGTATGGGAGAAATACATACTTGATGGCCCCTTTCCCCAGCAGATATTTTACTTTTTGCTCCATTACCAGACCCTGCTCAGGGCCAACCACTGTGCGCAGGACCCCTGTGAACCTGGGAGTCCAAACTTAAGCCTTTTCGATAATGTGCAGGACCCAACAAGAAATATTCATAAGTAGATTCCATACTGCAAGAAATTGAATATATTAAATATATGAAAATATTCTAATTGAATTAGCATGACTATTACAGGTGATGCTCCCTCTCCTCTTCCTCCGGATCACCAGAGGGAGCTATCACCAGAATATTGACTCACCATTTAAACTACATTTCCCACGTACACCCAGAACTGGAACTGATTGCATGCACACCTGCAGTGCATCACACACACCACTATATTAGCTCAACACACACACACGCCTTTGCGAGGTCTTGATTTACTGAAGTGGTCATTTCTGAGTGGTTTTCCCTGGAAGTATTCTTGTGTTTTTGACCCTGGACTGTTTGCTGATTCTTTGCCTGTTTGCCGCCTGCCTCGACCCTTGCCTGTCCCTGTTTATGATTCTGCTGTATCCCTGTTTGTACTCTGCCTAGTTGCTGAAATAAAACTGCAGATGGATCCTTCTTCGGCTGATTCTCTGTTACAATGACAGAGTGATCTCCAGTCTTCTCCAGGTCAATCAATCGCCCTTTCCAATTGTTTGGAGTATATGGAAAAAAGCTTGTTCAGAGAAGAAAAGGTGAGCGCTACCATCAGTCTTGTGTCATGCTAACATTAAAGCATCCTGAGAGCATTCATGTGTGGGGTTGCCTCTGAGTCAAGGGAGTGGGCCCAATCACAATTTTGGCTAAGAACCATGAAGCCATGATTAAAGCAACTTCTCCCAATCATCCAAGAACAATTTGATGATGAACAATACATTTTCCAGCATGATGGAGAACCTTGCCACAAGGCAAAAGTGATAACCAAGTGGCTCAAGGAACAAAACCCTGACATTTTGGATCCAGGAAACTTCCAGACCTTGATCACATTGAGAACTTGTGGTCAAACCTCAAGAGGTGAGTGTACAAACAAAACCCCACAAAGTCTGACAAACTCCAAGCAATGATAATGCAAGATTGAGCTCCATCAGTCATGATGGGGCCCAGAAGTTGATTGACAGCATGCCTGTGCGAATCACTGTTATGAATACGAGCTCTGGCCACTGGAGGGAGTTCACATATATACTGACACACACATGCACTACATTTCTCACCTGCGAACCATTGCACATTCACAGAGACTATTTAAACCTGGTTTCCCAGCAGTTCAATGCGAAGTCTTGTTCTAGCATTGCTGACATTACTGAGCGGTTGTATCCTGGCTGTTGGTCTTTGTCTGACCTTGCTGTTACCTTTTACCGAATCTGTCTGCCTGCCCCGACCTGCGCCTGGAATATTGCTTGTGTATGTTATCTAGTGATGGCCAAATGAGGCTTCCTGAACCAAATTGTCATAGTGTGGGCACACCCTTTTTCTATTGCCTGTGTATTAAATAAAGTATTTTACTCTGCTTGTATTAACCTATGCTCACACAACTTTGTGTTCAACTATTCAGTAAATCTTTGGATTAGTGATGACAGTGAATGCTCCGAATGGCTGTAAAGAAATTATTGTGAGTGCATTATGGTCCAAGCTTATGGGACTGGGATTGCAATAGTGCAGTGCTTATGGGACTGGGATTGCAATAGTGCAGTGCTTATGGGACTGGGATTGTGGAACAGAAACTGCAACAGGGATGGGAAAAGTGTTTACTGGTTTTTATTTAGGAACAAAAACGTTTTAACAGTATTTGGTCTGAGACGGTTTCTCTTTATGGAAACAACCTCTCCAGCCTTAGAAAACACCCTTTTCACAGGGCACCGATGATGCTGGACAACATAAGAACATTTGCACTAGACCAACTTTCTAAGCTTTCCCTAATACAGTCTAGTCTTATAGTAATAATATATAATAACAGTACTACTAATATAGGCTATACATATAATAATAATAATAATATTATAGGTATTACAACTAGAAATAGGCTAATCTACTGAACTTTATATAACTTACTCTAATAATCTACTAAACTAAGTATAATACAAGCTATGATATAATGATACTATTCTACTACAAACACACTACTATTCACTACTACTCGCTACTACGAACAACCAACACCTCAACACCAATGCAAACACCCACTGCAAACCCCACAAGATGCGCGAGGTTTCAAACCACTTTTATCCGGAAGCGATACTCAGTATAAAGCAATGACGTATTCAACAGAAACCGAGGTATCGTTTGTCATCGTCACGTGATTTTCACAGAAACGATACAAGCCTCGAATCGGAGCTTCATCTGGAACGCCCCTTTTTGCTGGACACAAGCTCCGGAGCCTCGCTTCAGATGTCCCATCACTAATGTTATCTACTTATCTTGACTTCCCCGCCTGGACTATCGTTTATGTATGCTCTCTCTTTGTCCTGACCATCTGCCTGTACGACCACTCTTAATAAAGCCACGCATTTGGATCTCTGCCTGCGAGTACAATTTGTTACAATTACAGATTTCTTGAAAGAGAACCTTCAATACTGCAAAAATTTACTCTGCCATAACGTAATGTAATTGTCAATAATAGCCTTTTACACTCATGAAATGCTTGTAATTATACTTTAGCAGAACAAAGGAACTTCTGACAAAAAGAACCAAAAACACTAAAGTAGATTGTGGAAATTTATATTTGTGTCATTCTCAACTTTTGGCAACGGCTGTACAGCTAAGTATTAAAGTATATTGTTATAATATTAATAATAATAATTCATTCATATAGCGCTTTTCATGACACTCAAAGCGCTTAGTTATAGGATGCAACGTTTTCAAAGTTTTGCATTTGAGATAAGCCAAAGGTATTTTTGAGAATGTAAAATAATATTCATGGTATATTGCTTGTGTGTTTTGAAGATTCAACTCAATGATTTATTCAATTGGTAATATACTTATAACACAAATAAAGTACACTTTAATATCCAAATAAAGCAAGTAATTAGTCCCTACACGGCTGTCACCTTCTTGTCCCGTTGTTCACATCAGGCTCCCTTTTACGTATCTTCCATGTCCTTCACGCACCTGTCCACGTCTAATCACTTACCTTAAGTCTCGTCAGCTGTTTCCCTCCCGTGCTTGTTATTTATACTCTCCTGTGTTCCCTTGTCTTTGTCAGTCTTTGACTACTATGTGGATATTTTTATGTGTGTGGATGCAGTTTCCGTGTTCCTCCTTGTTCGCACAATGAGTGCTGGTTTTGTTTCCATTTTTTGTTTTTGTTTTGTTAATAAAGAGTTAATGCAGCTGTCAGGGTTCTGTCACTTCAGTTTGGGTTTCTGATGTGGTGGTTGACAGAGCTCTGACACTGCCCCTTTGTTGGGTTATGTGATTGTGTAACCCCGCCCATCTTGTTTCCTCGTTTGCCTTAATTGATCCTATCTGTTTCTGCTTGTTACCTTTCCTCATGAGTTCCCTATTTAATCCCAGTGTCTTTGCTGTCCTGTGTCGTTGTCTTACATGGATTGTTCTGAGTGTTTGCGGCCCTGGATGGTTTCCCCTCTCCTTAACAGAAGCAACGTCATGTACTGAAAGAGTACGGTTATGACCCTATGGTTCTGTATTATGACATCTCTGTTTTTCTGTTAGTATCTCTGTGTGTTTTTGTGTCTGTCTAGAAATCTCATGCTGATTGGTAGTGATGGCGAAATGAAGCTTTGTGAAGCACCGAGGCTTTCCCCTCAACTGTATCGTAAAAAGGTTCATTACTCGAAGCTTTTCAACACGGCGCACACTAACGACATCTTGTGGTCAAAGTTTGAAGAGCAGCTTGTGCCAGAGGATCTATTCATTTTTTTTGGACTGTTTCGTGTAACAATTCACTTTGAGAAATCCATAAAAGCAATAAAAAAAATTGTTTTTGTCATTTGTTAATTTGATAGGCTACTTACAACATGTGAACAAATTAGCCTATTAATGAATTTATGAAACAAAATAATAAATGGGACAAATTAATGTGTATAGAAACTATTTTTATGAATCTGCTTTGAACAACACATGCAGCCTTATTTCCATACACTTTAGCCTTAGTCCTAAACCTATGAATTCATAGGCAAGGCTCATGTAGGCATATACAATCAAAATAAAAGAAAAGAACTGTGGAATGGTGAAGTGCTTGTGAACTGGGGAGTTTTTATTTTGTGGGAAATTGAAGAAATGAAAGGTTTTATTAAGTAACAGAACTTGTTCAACAGTGCGGGGGCTAAGTCTATTTCTTTTTTTTATTTACTATTTCCCCTGCCTTTGAAAATATTCTCTCACATGGGACTGAGGAGGCAGGAGTGCATAAAAATTCCAGGGCAAGATGATGAAGATGTGGAAAGACAAATTATTAGTAAAGTACATAAAAGTATTCGTGTAAATATTTATTCATATTACTATTAGCCTAATTCTTATAATTATTTATTATTTTACAATATAATTCTTGATATTAATAATAATAATAACAACAACAACAATGAGCTTACTTTATTTGTTACAACATGAAAATGCTGCCAGACTACCAAACGGCCTCTTTTCTTGGCTGGTGCCATGCTTAAAATTTAAAAGAGCTTATCCTCTGTTTCGAGTCAGTTCACTACCGTTTTACCGAAGTGCATGACACTCAAAACCTGCGCAAGTGGTTCGCGCTACATTTGAACCAGATTGCGAAGCAGTCACGTGGTTGAGGGAGAAAACGAAGCTTTGGACGTCACTGATCACGTGGTTATGGCCAAACGAATCACGCTCCGATACAGTGCTTCACTGTGAGATGTTTCGTTTTTTGCTTCGAAGCCTCGGTGTCAAACGTCACATCACTACTGATTGGTTCCTACAGATTAATTGATGCTCTGTCCTGATTGGTGCACAACCCATTAAAAGAAGCATGTCATCACTTCCTCTAGAGAGATATTGTTGGAGATATTGGAGAGAGGTTGTTTTTGGTGCATGTGGTAGAATCTGTGTTTGTGTTAAGAGAGTTGAATTTGTTAAGAGTGTTAAACTGTGAGTAGTATTTGTTTGTACTTGAAGAGTTTGTTATATTTGCCTGTTTGACGCAGATTTTTTGATTGCCCTTTCAATTTTGGTTGCCTGATTGGAAATACTTATTTTGGGAAAGTACGCCATTTTTGTTTAATGTAAGCTGTTTGATCTTTGTTTTTTTGGTTAGGGTTGTACATTGTATTTTCCTTTCTGTGGCGTTAGGGTTTAAGAAAGAGAGGTTTTAAAACAAGGAGTTTTTGTTTGTTGTTTTGGCCCAGTCGGCTCCTGAATCATATGTCCCAACATTGATACATTTATTAATGTTATTTTTTTTTTTAAATATTACTTGTCTGTATTTTTCATGTTGCACCCTTTTCTTTAGACGGGGCTTAACAATACTTGAAGTTGTTCCATTTCAGTACATTAAAAGTATGCTTTAGTAAAACTAAAATACACTTATTTTTTTTCTCCAAAATATCAAACATAAAATTAACTAAACATTAACACATTTGAAGTATACTGATAATTAGTCTGGCTGCAAGTATACTCAGCATATTTATTTTTCAGCAGAGTTGGATCAAACTCAGTATTAAGGAGTTGAGAAACCTTGGCATAGTGCATCCTGCTTCCATCCCTTCACACATAAACAACACATATTCTCACGACCCTCCACTTGACCAAAATATAAAGCATGATTTATAAGACTGGGCAACCCATTTCTGCATCCTGGTCTAGTTCTGATGTTCACATAGCCATTGTAGGGGCTTTCTGTGGTAGACAGGAGTCATCATGTGCACTCTGACCGGTCTGTGGTTAAGCTGCCCCATAACTGCCATGCACTGTTTCACCAATTGTCCTTTCTTGCACTACTCTTAGTCAGTACTAACTACTGCATACTGGGAACAACCCACAAGACTTGACTCTAGTCATCACTTTTTAGCCCTTGTCAAATCATTCCGATTTTGATGCTTGACAATTTTTCCTGCTCCCAACACATGGAATTCAAGAACTTTCGGTTCATTTTTTCCTATTACTAAAACTAATAACTTCACTTGTCTGTGGTTAAAACGTTGTGGCTGATCAGTGGATAAATGGAGGGAGTTTGACAACTGACTAATTGCAGACACTGAAGAAGGTGCTTGTCTGGAACACACAGAGGGAAGAACCTTGAAAGAACCTCAGAGATAAAGAACAGAGAACCTTAGTTGGTACAGAAAATCTTGAATATGAGCGGCACACACTTGATCGTTGTTGTTTCTGAACTCCTTGTAATTCCCTTCTTGTGGAACTTACTCGATTCTCTTGTGTTTGAGCTTCAGAGACTTTAAAAAAAAAGAATGCAACAAACCTTTTTTTATACAAATATTTTTAATTCGTTTAGAGAGAACCTTTTAATCCTTCAATAGCATTAAACATGAAATTGAGAATTAGGTAAAACATTTAATATTTGTGTTGCTTTATCTTACTTTGTCAAATAAAAAAACAGCCAAAATATATTTTGTGTACTTTTTCATATGTGGTGTCATGAGAGTAAGTGTTGTTCATTGATTACGTTACCTGTATTGTAGCAATCCACAATATGTCAGATCTTATTTTGTCCTTGTTTTTCATTGTGTTCACCTTCTGTTTTTAGTTGCACCAGTTTTCCCATGCGTTTCTTTGATTCATCCCATTCTCCTGGCCCTTGTTAATGAATTCATTAGTTCCCTTATTTAATTCTAGTATAAGTGCTCCCTGTTTATTTTTTGTTGTTGTTTTGTTTATTGTCCTGTCTTATTAGTGTGTGTGTGTATGGTGTGGATTCACCTGCCTTTGTTATATAGCATGTGGATTAACAAGTAAAGACTTAGTTGAACTTCATTGTGTTTATCTACACTACATTTACATTTTTTACATTTATGCTTTTGGCAGACGCTTTTATCCAAAGTCACTTACACTGCATTCAAGGAGCACATTGAATCAGTTCTTGCTTTCCCTGGGATCAAACCCATGACCTTGGTGTTGTAAGCACCACTCTCTACTGATTGAGCTAGAGGAAAGCACTATCAGATTGTGATGCAGTAAACAGGGTAAATGTGCTACCACATCACCTCAACTCTCAGACAGCACACATTTAGACATTTTGCAGAATGTTGTAACTGTCTAAAGAAAGGATTGTCCCTTGGCTGGTCAGTCAATACTCAATTGTAGTCTTGAATATGTAATTCTTTGTTGTAAAGTCAGTGTTGTACAGGGAGTCATGCCTTTTCTTCAATATGAAAAGATCTTAAAATGAAAACTAAACATTAAATTTGTGTAATAGTGTCCATTTACACAGAACAGACAATTTTTAAAAATTTTAACAATAAAATCTATCCATATTGTTTGAGATGGTATTATTTAGTAGAAAGGCAGAATAAGTGGGCTATTTAACAAATAACTGACCTGTAATAAATGGTTAGTACAGATGCAATTTACTATATTAATATGAAGTAGTAGTATTAGTAGTTATAAGTATTGTACTGTTACATTATATAAATGTTCTTTCACAAATGTTTAGTGGATAAAATGCTGATAAGGTCAATATTTCTGAACTTCTCTTAAACAAATGACCTCGGCATTGTGGGCATGCTGACAATTACAGTTTTGTTTTAGCTTTTAGTTTTGTTTCCTCTGAAATTAGCTGTGAAATTCTACATGATTCTCACAGATTTCCAAATTGTGACACTATAAGGTATGTGTCAATTTGGGGACCTGCACAGGACAAAGAAGGTTGTAGTGAATGCCAATGAATAAATACATTTATTTTCATTTTTCATACAGTATATCAATCATTTTAAAGGTATGATGTACAAAATAGCTTATAAACAAGAAGTGTAGCATTTATCACTTATCTTTCATTGTGTCAGGGATCGGAAAGGGATCGGGGTCGAGGGACGTGAGAGTGTCACGAGAGCCGGTGGCGTGATTGGTAATGAGCGTCACCTGTGAGCCACCGGTCTCGGATCTCATGGAGGAGTGGAGGCATAAAAGGAGGAGCGATGACAGTGAAGAACGAGAGGGACCAGGCCTGGTTTTTATGCTGTGTGTTTGTTGTTTGTGTGGGTGGCAGTCGACCATGAGGGGCTGATGCCAGTACTTTTATTTTGTATAAATGTTTTATTTCATATTAAAAGTTTGTTTAATGTTCCCGCCTCCTTCCTCCCTGAACAAAGAACTGTTAAATTTCCGCTCATTACCAATCACGCCACCAGCTCTCGTGACGCTCTCACGTCCCTCGACCCAGCCCTGTTTACCACAAAGAGTTCCGTTTTCAGGGTTGTACACAGTTTATTGGAGAACAGGGGTTCCTACAACAATATCGACAGAATGAGGAGCAGCAATGATGAGCAACATCTGAGAAACATATATAGTTACTTCCCTCTGCTAGGACGGTCGGACATTAGAGGAGTATGTGGTGGAGTGTTTGGAGCTGGCCCAGCTTGTAAGGATGCCATGCTCAACTGCTGTTTCTGGATGAGGCTTGGCGATGACGAGCTCTTCCTGGTTATTGCTTCAGATGACTACTACCAGCCCATAGCAGGCTTCCTCAATTACATCCTCTAGTTAAACGGATCACAATTCATTGTAGATGAGGTTGAGGACCCCGCCAGCAGTTAGCCCCATCTGGTAAGCGTTTGAGCTCCCCAGATCAACAAACACCAACCATCCTGCCAGCTCCAACAAACCCAGCCCTCCTCGCTGCTCCAGTGCGTCCAGAGTGTGTCAGGGAGACACACACTCAGATTGTCTCCTTCGCTCCCTATTCTTCAGCCTGCACCAATGAGTATAAAAACTGAGTGCCTACCAGAGGAGTGGGTGCCAGCCATTCTGGCCACTGTGCTGTTGTGTGTGTGGTCTGCACAAACAACAGCTGATGAACTCATTCCAGCCAGTAAGCCCATTCCTGAACTCTTCCAAGTCTCAGAGCCTGCTCCTGTGCGCCCTCTAGTCCCCAAGCATGCCCTTTTTCTCTTATTGTCTCGTCAATAAACACCTCATTAGTCTTGTCAGCTGTGTCTTGTTCCCTCATCAGCCTTGTGTATATCAACCCTGTGTTTTCCTTCAGTCTTTCTTAGTTGTCGTCTATGGTACTTCATGTTCTGTCGCTGTCTAATCCTGTTCTCTTGAATTCATACCATTTGCATGATACGTGCTATTTTGGTTGTGTTTTGAGTCTGGTTTTTGAGTTTTGATTATTAAAGACATTTAAGTTGATTCCTGTGCCTCCTCGCCTTCAGCCTGCACCACACAACCACGACAGAGAGCGAACCAAGCTTGGATTTTATGTTGTGTTTTGTTTGTGTTCATGTGAGCGGCAGTTGTCCATGAGGGTTGCCACCATAACTTCATTTTACTGTTTATTTATTTGATTACTTAAAGTGTTTGAACGTTCGCTGGTTTCCACCTCCTTCTTCCCCGAACTTTATGTTTTGTTACAGTCACTGATGTTATTCTCAAGTTAAGTGTTCTCCTTGTTTTATGCAGTTTCCTGTGTTCACCACCTACCATCAATAAACACTAATTCTGAGTTCATCTGCCATCTCTGCATGTGTTAATGTGTGACATCAGTTTTCTTCAAAATGGGTTGGTCTCATGTGATCGTTTGTAAAAATAACATTTTTTGCCAGACAATGTAGCAGAACAGCTGCATAGTTACTAAAGCTACTTTTTATGCTTGATGTGTGAAGCTGTCTACTGCCACACACACACACACACACACACACACACACACACACACACACACACACACACACACACACACACACACACACACACACACACACACACACACACACACACACACACACACACACACAGAGACAAAGAGAAAGAGAGCAAGAGAGAAAGAGAAAGAGAGACACACACATGCTCACACACAATGCGGTCATGCCTCAGCACTTGAATTAATTAAAGCTCAATAGATTCTTCTTTTACTCCTCCATCAGTCTCTCAGAAACTCTCGATTTCATCAGATGTTACACACGCGAATCTCTTTCAGTGTGTGCGGAAACACCCGTGAACTTCAGGCTGTGGATATTCGTGTTGTGAACAAACTCTGATACACTAGCTGTTTTTAAAAACATGTTAATACGAGTCAAATATGAATTCAGCATAAGGTTGTTTCTTGTGTGCTTGTAAAACTGACCCGCCTGTCTCGAGTCCCGTAAAATAAAGATTAAATCAAATAAAATAAAAAAACATGGACGAACCAAACCGCGGGATTAAAATATTTTATGTGTAAAAATATGTGTTGAAACCAGCTTTCATGAGAGTGCGTGAACTATATTTCTGTGATGTTACAAATAAAAAAATTATGTTTCTTTCACGAATCGCACATCTCGACAAAAGTAATTCACATCAAAACCAGAAGAGATGTGGTTGATTTATGATGATGATGATTCATACGATCTTCCTCGTGCACCAAAACACAAAACAATGAAAAGCTGAATGTGCGAGAGCAATAACAGCATAATTGCACATAATAAGAGTAAAAGCTTAAAACTAAAATTTTAACTCAATTTACTTTTTGATTGAAATTTTAATTCCGTCATTAAATTGTAAAATTAAATCGTTCGTCATTTTTTAGATTTCATTAATTAAACAATTAAATAGTTTAGTTTTGGTTCTTGCACGACGGTCATATAACGATTATTATTAAACGGCGTTTATTTCACTTTTTCCAGGATGATGATGATGATTATCATTACTATTATTATTATTGTCGCTTTCGTTTTAAAATGTTAGTCTTAAATTCAACAAACTTACCGATTGTTATTTAAAACATCTAGCTTCTACAAACCTACTCTCTAGTTTTTATATTTATATTAATTTTATTATTGTCGTTGCCTTCATTACAGTCAAGGGTTTCTTAACTGCATTGATGAAATGATTGATGCAATATATATCATTTTACAGTGCAATATTAGATTATCTCTAGATTGTGGTGTGTCTTTTTGTTAGGCTTGAAATCGTAAATGAGGAAGGCCTGTGTGTGTGTGTGTGTGTGTGTGTGTGTGTGTGTGTGTGTGTGTGTGTGTGTTTTCCTCAGCTCGATTATTGAAAAGTAAAATGAAAGTAAAATTGCATCGGTCGAAATGAACAGAAATGAAAGAACATGTAATGTTTTTGATTGCATGTATTTGAATGCATGAATGAAACACTGAACAGAAGTATAAATGTATTATTTGTTACCAGATGAAGGGCGATCGGAGTATCTCGTGCAATAAACCCAGGCGGGCCACAGGGCGTCTTTCCCGGGCGAGGCTCTTCCAGCCGGACCTTTCCGAGCAGCGGGTGACGCCGAGGCGATCCCAAACACCCCCGCGTCTCCTCCATCGGCCTCCTCTCCCCTGGGACGCGCGCTGGCCGAAGAGGACACGGTGGACGAGGCGGAGGAGGACGCGCCGTCGCTTCTCCGCGCGCGTCTGCAGCCGAAGTCCGGTCTAAGGATGTTGTCGATGAAGAAGCTGGTGTTTGTGTGCGGAGGAGCGCAGTCTTCCTCACTCGGATCCCGCTGCTCCTCCATCCCAGCGGACGCGCGCGGAAATATACCAGCAGACGGGACAGCGCTATCTGGGGGTCTGTGCCCGCGCGCTAATTGAGCTCATTTTGTAAGTCAACTTGTTGACATAACGCTCCCGTGTTTGAGCGCGTTTTGAGAGGACTGACAGCGCGCAGCTTCCGTACACTCTGTGCATTTCCAGACCCGAGTTTGACACCTCTCTCTCTCTCTCTCTCTCTCTGCTCGTGCACACCCACTCGTCGTGGCCGGTAACCGGAAACACATCAGCTCGCACAGATGAGTGTGAGTCTATCCATGACAGAGGAGCGCCTCCGTTCCGCGCCCGTGCGCACAGATTCAGCTCTGCCTGCGGACGCGCGCGCACGTTCACACACTATTACCGCTGAACACACAGACTTGCAGATCCCAAACACACACAGACTTCACAGCCAACGACAAATGAGCCTGACAAGTGGAGAAGAGAGTCTCCTAAAATCTATAATTTAAATTAATGCTGTCAAATCAATTTACACACACGCGCACACACAGCATTTGCACTTAATTAAATTGTAATTAGGACAGCATTACTGACTCATTGTGAGGCGCGTAAAATGGGCGAATAATCCGCGATCCTCGCGCAGGACGAGCCTTGAGAACCAACGAAGAAACATCATTACAGGCTTTAATGAGCGCTTTCAGTGCACTGACATGAGTGAATACAACGCACGCACACACACACACACACACACACACACACACACACACACACACACACACACACACACACACACACACACACACACACACACACACACACACACACACACACACACACACACACACACACACACACACACACACACACACACACACACACACACACACACACACACACACACACACACACACACACACACACACAGACGCTGGAAGCAAAATCTCTATTTGCACAAATGTCCGAACTGACAGTAAATGCTCTGATTAATTGAATCGCTCATATCATGTATTTGTTCATTGTCAAGGCAAATGTAAGCGCAGTAACTGCAGTCAAACTGAGATCAGTGTCTTACTGACAACTTAGTGAAAATATTTAGATTTCATGGCTCACAGATCAAACATCAGAGCAATAATCACAGGAATATTCTCAGAACCGAACTTCTGCTGGGCTCTTCTACAACTCCCAGAGCTTCAGTAGTTGCAATAACTGTTTTATGGTAATCAGTCTTTATATTTTTAGAGCACAATATAAGAAACGCGTCTCTAAATCCTGCTGGAATCAGGCGACATGAAGAAGCGCATGGCGGATAAACGCATCTTCACGTGGAATATTGTTTGTCAGGCTAAACTATTTTGTGGGAAAATCTCAATACGTTTCCAAATCTCATGGCTGTAAGACGGAGTTTTATTAAATCAGTTCAACAGAACATCAGTTTTAACAAAAACAAAACAAAACCACCAAACCTCCTGTTGGAGAGACTTTTGGACTGTCAAGGTTTATAATAGTTGAGTAAACCCCCCTGGGTGCCGGTCAGAGCACAAATAATGAGGAGACAGGTGATCACTGAACACGATGTATTGTTGTTGGATGGATGAGGTACAGATAATGACAGGGATGTACATATATAGTTTTAAGTCATTGACTAACATCCTTGGTCATGCATCTGTATAGGAGTGTAGGATATTCGGTATTAAATGGCTTCCCGACCAACAGTTTGTAACCGATCACGCAGATCACGGCAGCTCAACTGGCTCTGCTGCGCACCACCACAATATTGCCATGACGCGGTTTCATAATAAAAGTCCCTATGAAATGAGCCTTTAATACAGCCGCCCCCAAAGATGTGGAGCATCTTTGCTTCTATGAAAGGCGACTCAACTACTCAGGGTTGGGGGTTTTAAGTCCATCCGTCGGTACGGCAGGCAATCTGACCAGGCGGGCTACTGATCTAGTATAAACTTGGCCCTTTATCTCCACATCGGCTGACCATATGTGACCATCCAAGCTTCGGTGAGTCTTGACGACCTGTCCCACAGGCCATAAGCTCCGAGGTAGTTGGGGATCTATAATCAGAACAATTGTTTTCTCCTTCAAGTCGGGTGGAGAAGCTTGCCATTTTTGCCGGGTCTGTAGGCTAGGAAGGTAATCCCTTATGAACCTAGACCAGAATCTGTCTGCAAGGATCTGTGAATGTCTCCAGGGTCGACAACTTAACATCTCGGATTCTGGGTAAATAACTGGAGGTTGAGATCCATCAGGCCGCCCCATCAGAAGACTATTTGGCGTAACTGGATCAGCATCCGCCACATCTGATGACACATAGCTTTCCTTGGGATCCTGGAGAAGAAAAGACGGCCCTTGACACCATCGGTTTGGTGCGGTAAGATATTGAAGTGGTTTCCCTTTTGTGAGGTCGTCAGCGGGGTTGTCAGCAGAGTTAACATAATACCAAGAACACTTTTCCGTCAGCTCCTGGATCTCAGCAATCCTGTTTCGCACAAAGACCTTGTAGCGACAGGACTCTGAATTCAGCCACTGGAGGACAGTGGTAGAGTCTGTCCACAAAGAAGTAGACTTGATGCTTAGGGTCAATTCATTGTGAAGCAACATTGCCAACTGGGCTGCGACTAGACTTCCACAGAGTTCCAATCTTGGAATAGAGTGGGCTCTTTTAGGTGTAACACGAGAGCGTGCTATAATGAATGACAGGTAAGTTTGACCGTCCTGGTCGGTAGTCCGGAGGTAAGCCACCGCTCCATAGGCTTGTCCAGAGGCATCTGAAAAGATATGTACCTCATGTGTTGCTCCACCCCTGTCCACCTCTGGAGGAATGTAAGGCCGTGGAATGGTGATACAAGGAAGGTATCGCAGTTCCTCCTCCCACGCCTTCCAAGACTGGAGGAGTTCAGGTGGCAGGTTGGGGTCATCCCACTCTCTCTGTTTGTTCCACAACTGCTTTATAATGACCTTTGCACGAGTCGTATAAGGTAAAAGCCATCCCAGAGGGTCATACTGTGTAGCAAGGACCTTATAGATATTCCTCAAAGTGAGTGTGTTATATATCACAGGTCGGTGTTTGTAGGACAATGTGTCTGACTGCCAGTTCCAGCTCAGACCCAGCGTAGACTCAGGCATGTCAGAGTTCTCTTGTGTCAACCACATTTCCACACTTGCAGCTTGGGCACTACTTGGCAGGTGGCTCAGTACACTGGGATCGTTGCAGGCCCACTGGCGAATGTCAAATCCAGCTCCAGAAAGGATACACCATAGTCGATCGATCAGGCTTCGTGCTGCATCAGCAGTAGGTAGGCTCTGCAGGCAGTTATCGACATAGAAACACTTTTCCACTGAAAACCGGATCGCTTCATCCATCTGGGGGTGTTGCCGTACTTGCCGTTGTAGTGCATAGGTGGCACAGCATGGACTAGAGGTTGTACCGAAGGGTAACACTTGCCACTCAAGAATCTTAGGTGCCTCATCCATCTTCAAGTCCCGCCAAAGGAAACGGAGTAGATGACGGTCCTATGGTAAAAGACTGACCTGGTGGAACATGGCCTTTATATCTCCACTCACTGCTACAGGATGTTCTCTGAAGCGTATAAGGACGCCCAAAAGTGAGGCCCCAAGGGTGGGTCCAGGTAGCAGGTATTGATTGAGACTTTGTCCTTGGTACTGATGGGAGCAGTTAAAGACAATGCGAAACTTTCCATTGTGACTAACAATGTGATGAGGAATGTGCCAGCATTCATCCGAATCAGGTAAAGAGTCAGTCACTTCACGAACTGCTCCTGTCTCAATGAGTTTCCTAATTTCCTCTTTATAGATCTCAGCTTTTACAGGATCCTTCAGCAGACGCCTCTCAATACTGCGAAGGGAAGGTAAGACAGATTCCTTAGGGGCCTTCCACACAGGCATATCCTTTCGCCGCAGCAAGGGTGTAGCCAACCTGTTGATGCCGTCCTTTTCCAGGATGCAAGTTTTAGTTTCGAGTAGCTGAAGAGCCTCCTTATCTTGTTTGAAACGAGTGACCTCTTTAACCTCCGACTGCGGAACCATATCCAACTGCCACAGTCGTTGAACGTTTTGGAAAAGTTCATCCTGAATTGGAGCCACAGAGGTTAGCAGACATTGCCTTGTAGCAGAAGGCCAACTGAAGGAAGGTATAGGGCCCTGGAGAGTCCATCCTAGACGCGTATGAACTGCAGATGGTGCACCTGGGCCACCCCATCGAATAGGCTTTGTAGGAGTGATGAGGTGAGGTTGATCAGAACCGATAAGAAGTAAAGGTTGGACTTCATTAAGTGGATGGATTGGAAGACCACGTAGATGTCTGTACTTCTGTTGTAGTTGTTCTACAGGGTAAGACTGGCGTGACAGGTTAAGATGGTCTGCAGTAAAGGCATGATCGATCTTAAAACTGGTTTGAGGTTTACAGAGGGGAGAGATCTGGAAGGATATGGAGGAACCATGAAGGACTTGAATGTCATCTCTTACAGTCCGCAATGGAAGATCTTCAGAAACACCCTGGATGCCCAAGGCCTGAACTGCAGTAGAGAGCAGAATAGTCCTCTCCTAACCATCATCAAGAAGAGCGAAGGTGTCTAAGGTGCGATCTTCATAATGCTGAATAACAGGAACCACTTTGAGCATAACTCGACCTCCAACAGATGGTTTATCCAGAAAGAACCTATCTGAAGAAGAATTGGTCAGGCAGCTTTTCTCCGAGTTAGCTGAATCATCCCTCTTCGATGTACTGACATTCACCTCATGAAGAGGGCGGAGATGGATGCCTTTGCAAATGTTGCAGGGTTTTTTCAGATCACACTGAGCGGCATGGTGAGCTCTGGCACAACGCCAACAACGATTGTTACTACGAATCCAGGTCCTGACCTGGTCGGAGGTAAGCTTAGCAAAGGATTCACACTGGCTTAGGTAATGTTCAGTCTTATCACAGAAGGGACAATAGCGTTTCCCTTGGCTTCCCTTGGAAGGCTTGGTCGGTGGAACAGGACCTTTCCAATGAACAGGACTCTGGGATTCTCCAACACCATGCAAGATTGTCACCGTTCTCTTTCCAAAGTCTGCCTTGGGATGTGATACTTTAGATGTCAGTTCAGCATCATAGCTGTGGCACAAGGTTTCGTAACGGAGCCAATTTGAAAGGTCAACCAGATTAGGAGTGGTGCCGGGTTGGTGGAACATATGACGGCGAAACTCAGCACGCTGCTCTGGGGGTAGCTTGCTCAGAAGGCGTGCGACATGAGACCCACAACTCAGTTCCAACTCACCATCACGTCCTAGGGTTCTTAATAGGCCTACTAGTGACTGCACCTGGAGAGAGAACCTCTGGAAGGCAGAGATATCACCTCGCTTGATGTCAGGACTCTCCAGAACAATAGCGATCCTCCTTAAGGCTAGCTGATGTGGTTGGCCAAATTTCTCATGGAGTGCAGCCATTGTATCAGTAAATGGGGTAGGGGAGTTCAAATAGGCATCTGTGATCATTGTAGCCTCCTCAAACTTAAGATGATCTACTAATATCTGGTTTTTGAAAAGTTCAGTCCCATTTGGGGGAAGCAGGTTTTCCAAAGCTATCCGGAGTCGGGCAAATTCTCCTGGGTCAGGCCGACTGAATTTAGGGATCATAGGGGTAGGTCCTCGGTACACAAATTCAGAACCAACATGAGGTGCTACAGGTCGTAGATTGGGGTCTGTCTTTAGTGTTATGGCTGGAGGACAAGAATAAGCAGGCACTGATCTGAATATTGGTGAGTTAGGCGCTACCGTGCGGTTGGTGGATAAAGGCAAGGCAGCAGGTGTTAGCAACTCTAGCAGCTCTTTAGGGGTAGGAGGGGGAGGAAGTCCATAATCAGCAGAAGCATAAGGCTGAGGAGGGCGTGACTGAGCGACTGTGGCAACAAAGGGATCCCTTTTAGCCCCGAGCTTAACAGGTTGATAAGTCGTGGCACCGTCATCTAGCACAAGGTCACTCACCCGTGTTCTCAGGTCAACATCGGGCTCAGGCCATGGCGGTGGAGGACATTCAGCAAAGTTTCCATCTTCTGCTAAGGTTGTGGATGCAAACTGCTTTGCCCAGGGGCTGGATAACTGTGATGCTGAAGGCTGTGCTGGGGAGAGGATCTGGCCTCTAGCTTGATTGAGGTCAGCTCTAAGGCCCTGAGCCACTTGAACTAATTCTCTGACTTCTGCATGGACTTCTCTCAATTCTTTTAAGTCTTTTTGGAAAGCCTGATGGGTTTGCATTAGGTGTGCATGCTCACTGCGCAGATTCTGTAGTTCACTGTTGTGTGCAGAGGCAGGAAAGTCAGCAGCTGGAGGCAAAGAGAAGGAATGCCAAGGAGATACAGCATTGGGTGGGTGCTTATGACTCAGGGACATGACATGTGAGCCATCAGAATAGACTAGGTCACCACCAGGATGAGTGGCGTAAGTCTGGAAGGATGGGGGAAATGTCCGATGTACAGGTGCTTCCCAGGTGTGTGGAACATCATGCTCAGTGACAGGTCGACCTCGAGGATATGGTACCTCATACTGCTGCAGGTAAGCTGGAGGACGAGTATGGCGCTTAGGGCCAGAAGCTCCAGTAATCTCCTCATCAGAGTCCATAATGTCAGAAGGGAATACTCACTCCGGCTCGAAGGACCAATTTTGTTGGAGAGACTTTTGGACTGTCAAGGTTTATAATAGTTGAGTAAACCCCCCTGGGTGCCGGTCAGAGCACAAATAATGAGGAGACAGGTGATCACTGAACACAATGTATTGTTGTTGGATGATGAGGTACAGATAATGACAGGGATGTACATATATAGTTTGAAGTCATTGACTAACATCCTTGGTCATGCATCTGTATAGGAGTGTAGGATATTCGGTATTAAACGGCTTCCCGACCAACAGTTTGTAACCGATCACGCAGATCACGGCAGCTCAACTGGCTCTGCTGCGCACCACCACAATATTGCCATGACGCGGTTTCATAATAAAAGTCCCTATGAAATGAGCCTTTAATACACCTCCTGACTCCGAAAACAGATCATTCTGAACCCGATCCGCATACTTGTTGAGACGCATGAATATGAGGAAATGCAATATTTTGCGTCCTCTCGTGGGCGGATGGAAAAGTGACGTGGATCTGGAGGCAATGCATGAACTGGTGAGACGTAATTCATATGCTATACGGTGAGGTCATTCGTGACGTAACTAAATCCTCGAAGAGGGTTTATTTATTTATTCATTTTATTATTATCATGTATATGCCATTAAAGTATAAAGCCATTGTATTCTATTTTTTTGAGGACAAAAAATGTTGGTAAAACAATAGGGCTAGATTTAATGTTTTTAAGTCCTGAAGTTGTCAGCCCAACTTCTTCAGTCATGTCAGTCACAACTTCAGTCATGTTAGGGACAACCGTCGCGAACAACACGAACAGGGCTGAGAAGTGCCGATCTTCGGCAACAATCAGGCATACGAGACGTGGCAGAACATATTAGAACAGTGAAACACCGATGGGCAGCCCACGTCGTTAGAAGAACTATTGATCGATGGTCTTACCGCACGACTTTCTGGTACCCAAGGGACGTCAAAAGAACACCAGGACGTCGCAACACGTTGGAGCGATTCGATGAAGGCTCTAAATCAGGGATGGGCAAACTACGGCCCACGGGCCATATCCGGCCCGTTGGGCTTTTTAATCCGGCCCGCCGAACTTGTGTCGCAAACCCCTCCACACCCCCCCTCCCTGTCAACAATCGCGAACCGCTCACTATGTTACGCTCTGTACCGAGTCTTCGGAGCGTGTGCCGAGAAATCCTGTAAGCTTTTAGTGAAGCGCGTATCGAGGCTTGTATCGGTTTAGACCGATGACGTCAGAGATGACGTGTGAAGCCTCGCTTCCGCCAGAGTGGTTCAGTAAGCGGTTTGAATCTTGCCGCGAAATTTTGATTGATATTGTTTTATTTGAAATTATCTTGCCGAACCAAATATCGGGCGATTGGAGGACCCACTTCAGTACTGGGAGAGACAGAAAGTTATATTTGCACATCTGTACAGGCTTGCTGCCAAGTATTTATGTACCCCGGCTTCATCTGTGCCTTGTGAAAGGGTTTTTTCAAAGGCAGGAGAAGTTAAGTAAAAAAAAAATCATCTTAGCCCTAAAACAGTTGAAAATTAACATTCTTGAATAAAAACTCCTAAAGTATATCCTTCTCATTATTTTTCTTGTTTCCAAAAATCAGTCCAAGATACATGAGCACATTCACTGTCCACTGCCCAGTTAAACCCAGACACTTATAAAATTATAATTTTGCCCCGTCTGCCTATGACCAAACAATTGATTTACATACATTTGATTTATTTATTTATCCTTTATTTATCGTGATAAATAAATAAATAAATCGTGCCACATCAGGCACGTCTGTAATATATCTGATTGTTTTATACTCTTTGGCCACTAGATGGTTTTGTGAGCAAATGAGGCTTCGAGAAATGAACCCTTTTGTGAACCACTTGACTGAAAAGATTCAATGCTTCATGAGGCTTCATCTCGCCATCACTACCGCTCACACCGGCCCGTCTGTCAATTTTAAGAAACCAATGTGGCCCGCGAGACAAATAGTTTGCCCATCCCTGCTCTAAATCCACTAGACTCAAGTCGCTCAACATCAAAAGAAGTGGAAGGAAGTGTGCGCCCGTCACCGTACCCCGGCTGACTAGCGGGCAACTAAGGATCTAAGTAAGTAAGTAAGTCCTGAAGTATATTTAAAAAAGTTAAACACATTTTCAGTGATTTCTCAAGAAAACACGTCACCAACTTGCTGGAAAAAAAAAAAAAACGGAAGAAATTTATTCCACTACAAATACCATTACAAACATTAAAACCATCAACTGTTGGCCATGAAAAAGCATGTTGAACATTAAAAGCACGTTTTGTGTGTGAGGGGCCTTCGAGCTTCTGGTTCAGATTGTACATCACATATTAGTAAACATTAATAATTGGCGTTCACATCATATATCTGATCATTCTCACATTCGGTTATGAATGTTTTCCTCAACTCTTCTCCCTCTTTCTCATTACACTTCTTGTCTAACAATCACACTTTCCTCTGTTGCATAATGGGCATAATCAGTTGATTGAAAACCTTTCAGAAGACCAGAGAACTGACCTCACACACAGTCCATGACGTCACGTGATGTTTGACTCTGTTAACACATTGGTTGGACTTGCTCATCATCTGTGAACGCCAGAAGGGGGCAGTGAAAGACCTGATAATGTCCATCTGCAGACTGTTTAAAGCTTTCTTCTTGATCAGCAAGAAAAACTGTGTCCCAAACAGTAGAGGGAGACACTGGCAACGTCAAGGTTATGGGTTCAACTCCCAGGGAAAGCAAGAACTGATCAGAATGTCAATTTTATCTTGAATTCACTACAAGTCGCTTTGGATAAAATGCATGAATGTAAATGATAAAATAGGGTCTTTAGCACATCTGAAGAATCCATTTAATTCTCTTTAAGCTGATGTTGTGATAACTTCCACTCACTCTGCGATGATTTGTGATTCAGAAACTTGCAAATTTAACCACCTCTCTTTTAATGACATTTAAAATGTTCTGCATTTACAGTTTTGATCTCCACTGAGATGTTGCACAGTTTTATCATTTGATTAATAACTTCTGCTTTAATTATTCTCATGTGTTAGTCATTCTGGATAAAAGCGTTCTGTAAAACGAATGCTTGTTGTGATGAAACTTGCGTTTACAATATACAGTCATGGACAAAATTGTCGGCACCCTTGAAATCTTTCCAGAAAATCAAGTATTGCTCACAGAAAAGTATTGCATTAACACATTGTCATACAACGGGGTGCTGGCGTGTGATGCGGAGAAACGAGGAAACGAGGATGCAAACAGAACTCAGGTTTATTGCAACGGATAAACTGAAAACACTTTAAATATAAACATAAATGCACTTGATGGTGCAAACCGCAAACCTCAAGGAAACACTGGGGAACACGGAGGAACATCTACACGCGGGGAACGACCGAGGAACTCTGACGAACACCGACAAATACAAAGGGACACAGGAGGGTATTTATAGAGACGAGGAAACTACACACAGCTGACGGGACTTGGGCAGTGATTAACGAGACAGGTGTGGAACAATCTAGAAGACACAGAAGGATCCGGAATGTGGGAGACGTGACACACATGTTTTGCTAGACATGTATATTCCCTTTGTGTGTATTGGAACAAAAAAAAGTAGGAAAAAAGAAAAACTATTTTCACATAATTTCACACAAAACTCCAAAAACGGGTTGGAGAAAATTATTGGCACCCCTAACTTAATATTTGGTTGCACACCCTTTGGAAAAAATAACTGAAATCAATCTCTTCCTACAACCATCAATAAGCTTCTTACTCCTCTCACTCGTAATTTTGGACCACTCTTCCTTTGCAAACTCCTCAAGGTCTCTCATATTGGAAGGCCGCATTTTCCCAACTTCAATTTTAAGATCTCTCCACAGGTGTTCAATGGGACTTAGATCTGGACTCATTGCTGGCCACTTCAGACTCTCCAGCGCTTTGTTGCCATCCATTTCTGTCTGCTTTTTGAAGTATGTTTGGGTCATTGTTCTGCTGGAAGACCCACGGTCTTGGACACAAACCCAGCTTTCTGACACTGGGCCTACATTGCAGATTTCATGATGCCTGATGAAGGCAACCAGTGCCAGAAGCAGCAAAACAACCCTAAAACATCTTTGAACCTCCACAATATTTGGCTGTAGGTACTGCGTTGGATTTTCTTTGTAGGCTTCATTCCGTTTTTGGTAAAAAGTAGAATGATGTGCTTTACCAAAAAGCTCTATCTTGCTCTCTGTCCACAAGACGTTTTTCCCAGAAGGATTTTTGCTTACTCAAATACATTTTGGCAAACTAGCTACAAATAACAAACTAACAAATTAGCTACAGTGCCATGGGCTGCAAACTTCTTGATAATGTTGCGCATTGTGGACAAAGGAACATCTAGATCTCTGTCTTCATCTGTCAATGTTTATGTTAATGCCTATGTGAGATGATCTGAGTTGCATTTCGCCCGTTGGACTGCTTTTCCTGTTTTGCACAAGATGTGCCCTTTTGTTTTTGCAAATTGAAAGTATTTTGTTCTGAGTTTTATAATTAAAAAGGTTTGCAGTTATTCCTGTCTCCATGCCTTCCTCATCCCACCGCACTACACACCTAAAACTCATGGTCCCTAATCAGGTTTACTTATTTTTGCAAAAGAGTCTTATGTGGTATCATTCACATTCAAAGTTATTTTATAACTACAATAAAATAACAGCCTAGTTAACAATTACAGTACTTATGTACAAAGGATATATGAAGTATTTTTTCAATTATAAAGAATTTTAAAACTATTTCTGCTGAAATGTCACCTTTGTCTCAACTCCTGGAATACATGAAAACCATTTTCCCCTAATTTCTGTCATTATTAGCAGAACACATTTTACACATTCTAAAACCAATTGTTTAGTTAATAATTCAAGAAGGCCCAGACATTTAGTACCGTATAAAAAACATATAGTAAACTATAGTATTGTCACAATAAGGATGCACTGTTATTAAATCTATTACCACTAATGCCAATGTTAACCATTTTTTTATTTTTGTAATCTATAAATAGCAAATCATTTTTGTTTCTATTTTTTTTATGAAACATTTACACTAGCAGTTTACGCTATAGGTACAACATATTGTCATATAAAATTTTAGTGAAAAATCGAATCCATTGACAGATAATCTATTGATGGTATGTGTAACGGACTCAGCCACACCCCCGGCACCAGACTCCTCCTTCACTCCTCCCACTCGTTCCCTATCACCCGAGTACTGACATCTGCAGCCAATCACCCCCACACTACAAAGGCAGCACTCACTCTGCACTCAGTGTCTGGTCTCATCACTGTTACCCAGACTCTCTCAGCGCTACCTCACTGAGACAAATTCTCCGAGCTTTCCACAAGCTATACTCCACGGAATTCCTCCAAGCCAACCTGTTTCATCCCTAGTTTGCCTTCGTCAGTCATCACTTCGCTACCCTCAGTTAAGACTGTTTGTTATCCTTTGCTTCTGTTCAGCCTGCCATTCACTGCACTGCAACCGTCTACTGTCTTGTGTCCTGCCGATAATAAATCTGTTCAACTCACCCAGTGTTTTGAGTCTTCTGTTATGAAAGTATGAGTAGTCATCAATAGTTAAAAAGCTTTGCAATTTATATAATTAGTGCAGGATGATATTTTCCCCCTTTCATCAGTATTTTTAATTATGTAATGTGGCTGTTGCTGTGGCCAGCGGGGCGTGATCTAGAGGCTGCTGCAGGCGGAGGAATGGTTAAGGGACACGCCTCTGTTAACGAGATCTAACAGGTGTACTCATTTTGCAGTGACTCGAGAGACAGGATAAAAGCCGGGCCTAGAGAAAGAGAATAGGCTGGTGATCGTGGCAAGACCACACGCTGGTGTTTGGGAGCCTGCTGAAAAGTATTTTTATTGTTTTTGCTTCTGATTTATTTTGTGGTTCTGCCAATAAAACGCTTGTTCTCCTGTTTTGACAGCTGAAAAGTGTCACAGTGGTGCCAAAACCTGGGACCTCTCACAGGGATCTGGCATTTTTATCATGGAGTTGGTGCCCTTCAGGGGAATTTGTGACATCCCTTGCCAACCTCAATCATGCGTAGCACCAGGCCCTTATAGAGCTCAGGGAGGAACATGACAGGAAGTTCCAGGCCCTGATGGAACTCCAACAGGAGGACCGCCAGCTGCTGCGAGACATGCTGACCCACGGCCCTGCGCCCACCCCACCCTCAACGAACCCACTGCCGCCTCAGGTTCCCCTGCAGAAAATGAGGCCTGGGATTGACCCGGAGGACCCCCCATAGAACTATTTGAGCACACTGCGGAGGCCTGCCACTGGCCAGAGGGCGAGTGGGCTGTGCCACTGATTCCTCTGCTAACGGGGGATGCCAAGCTTGCAGCGCGGGAGCTGTCAGCGCAGAGTTTACTCCACTACTGAGACCTGAAAAGGGCTATTTTGCAAAGGGTGGGGCGCAGCCCGGAACAACACCGGCAACACTTTCGGTCCCTCACCCTCCAGGAGTGTGGGTCGCCCTTCGCCTTCGCTCAGCGGCTGCGGGGGGCCTGTCGTCGGTGGCTGCTACCAGAGAGCCGGGATGTGGATGGAGTGATTGAGGTGGTCGTCCTAGAGCAGTACTGTCGCCAGTTAATGAAGCGGACTGTGGAATGGGTGCAGTGCCACAGACAAACAACACTGGAGGCGGTGGTCCAGTTGGCAGAAGACCACTTGGCCGCCTACGGGACAGCGGCCAGCCCCTCACTCTCTCCCTCTCTCTCTTCTCCCCTGTCTGTGCCTACACCCTCTCCATCTGTCCCTGTTTTCAGGTCCCGGTAGGACGACGACCTGTGCCAGCTCCGAGAACCCAGCAAAGGGCACCCGCGCCATTCCCGACACAGCGGGTCAGCTCCTGGGGCCCAGCTCCTGGGACGTCAGGCTCTAGCCCGGTATCCTTTGCAAACCCCCCCCCCCCCCCTCTCGTCTCACCTGCAGGAGGCTGGTTCCGCTGCCACCAGTGTGGAGGAGAGGTCTGGGCCGCTGGCGTTGCGGGGAGCCGGGACATTTCCGGGATCAGTGCGCCTCGATGGAGGTGGATACGCTGATCCAGATCCCCGAGACGCCACCCAGTGCCCCCGATCGAGCCGGGCAGTATTATGTACCAGTAAGTGTCGGGGGAAATACCTATCAGGCTTTGGTGGATACAGGCTGTAACTAGACCTCTATCCATCAAAGACTGATTCAACCCGGGGCATTGAATACGAGCTGTGAGGTGAAGGTGTGGTGTGTCCACGGGGATGTTCGCGAATATCCACTTGCTTCGGTCACAGTTCAATTGGGGAACCAAAAGCATAGAGTGGAGGGAGGCAGCGGTTAATCCCCACCTCAGCCACCCGGTGATCTTGGGAACAAATTGGCCATTATTTTCAATGTTATTAGGGGGACTGTTCAAGGGTGGCGCCTGCAAAAATCAAGCGAATCCGGAGGTGAGAACCACTGGGGCGGCGAGGGAACCCCAGGTCCACCCGAGACTGTCCCGGGGGTTGAGGCCCCGTCGGGGGAGGGGCCGGTGGCCTTTCCCCCCCTTGGGGACTTCCCCCTGGAGCAGTCCCGGGATGAGACCCTGCGACATGCCTTTGACCAGGTTCAATCATTTGATGGTCGCCTCGTGGAGCCCGGGTGTGTTCTCTCCTACCCATGTTTTGCAGTAATCCAAGACAGGTTATATCGCGTGTCGCAGAATCAGAATCAGAATCAGAAAGAGCTTTATTGCCAAGTGTGCTTGCACACACAAGGAATTTGTCTTGGTGTTGAAGCTTCCAGTGCACATATACAACACAACATGAGTTTACATAGCAAATAACAATAACAATACATAACATACACAGTACATGTGGTCACATGCTGGGATTTTTTGTATGGAGTGGGAGAGGGAATAGGTAAGGACAGAATGTCAGCCATAACATCCGTCTGCATTGTTTTTCTTTCCCTGCGCTCTGCCCAGCATTTAATCTCTTATTAATTCAACTGTTCAAGAGTGAAATAGCCTGTGGAAAGAAACTGTTCCTGTGCCGAGATGTTCTAGTGGCCAGTGATCGGATTCGCCGTCCTGACGGTAACAGTTCAAACAGGGTGTTTCCAGGGTGAGCAAAGTCTGTGATGATTTTACCTGCTCTCTTTTTCACTCTGGAAGAGTACAGGTCCTGGAGGGCTGGCAGGGAAGCACCAATAATCCTCTCTGCAGTCCGGATTGTGCGATGTACTCTCGATGTCAGATTTGGTAGCTGAACCAAACCAGACAGTGATGGAGGTGCACAAAACAGACTCAATGACGGCCGAGTAGAACTGGATCAGCAGCTCCTTTGGGAGGTTGAGCTTCCTCAGCTGACGAAGGAAGTACAGTCTCTGCTGGGCCTTTTTTTACAATGGAGTCAATGTGATTGTTCCACTTCAGGTCCTGAGAGATGGTGGTGCCCAGGAACCTGAATGACTCCACTGCTGCCACTGTGCTGTTCATGATGGTGAGTGGAGGCAGAGCAGGGCTGTTCCTCCTGAAGTCCACTATCATCTCCACCGTTTTGAGCGTGTTGAGCTCAAGGTTGTTATAACTGCACCAGACAGCCAGTTGTTCAACCTCCAGTCTGTAAGCAGACTCGTCACCGTTTCGGATGAGGCTGATGACGGTGGTGTCGTCTGCAAATTTCAGGAGCTTCACAGAAGGGTCTTTAGAAGTGCAGTCATTGGTGTACAGGGAGAAGAGCAGTGGAGAGAGAACACACCCCTGGTGGGCACCAATGCTGGTAGTGAGAGACCTGGATGTGAGTTTCCCCAGTCTCACTCGCTGTTGCCGGTCTGTCGGGAAGCTGGTGATCCACTGACAGATTGAGGATGGCAAGGAGAACTGGGTCAGTTTAGCTGTAAGAAGATCAGGCATGATGGTGTTGAAGGCCGAGCTGAAGTCCACAAATAAGATCCTTGCATAAGTCCCAGGTCTGTCTAGATGTTGCAGGATATAATGCAGTTCCATGTTGACTGCATCATCCACAGACCTGTTTGCTCTGTAGGCAAATTGGAGAGGATCCAGCAAGGGTCCAGTGATGTCCTTCAGGTGGGCCAGAACCAGTCTCTCAAATGACTTCATGACCACAGATGTGAGAGCGACAGGTCTGTAGTCATTAAGTCCAGTGATTTGGGTTTTTTTGGGGACAGGAATGATGGTGGAGCGTTTGAAGCAACGGGGAACTTCACACTGCTCCAATGATCTATTGAAGATCTGCGTGAAGACTGGAGCCAGTTGGTCAGCGCAGGCTTTCAAACAAGCAGATGAGAAGCCGTCTGGGCCTGAAGCTTTCCTTATCTTCTGTCTTTTGAAGATTTTGGATACCTGCTCCACACAGACCTTAAGCTCTGGTTGGATGGCGGGGGGGTGGAGAGGGGGTGCAGGAGGTGTTGGGGGACGTGTGAAGTGCAGATCAGACTGGGTGTGCGGTGTGAGATTGGGTTTCTCAAACCTGCAGTAAAAAGTATTTAACTCATCCGCCAGATGTTGGTTCTCAGCAGGTCGGTGGGTTGTTGACTTGTAATTGGTGATATTCTTCAGGGCTGACCAGACAGCAGCAGAGTTGTTGGAAGAGAACTGGTTTCTCAGCTTTTCACCATAACTTCTTTTAGCAGCTCTTATCTCCTTTGTCAGTCTGTTCCTGGTCTGTTTGTACAAAACACCATCCCCACTTCTGTAAGCGTCCTCTTTGTTGTGACGAAGCTGTTTGAGTTTCCCAGTAAACCATGGTTTATCATTAGGAAATGATAAGAATGTCCTTGTAGGAATGTGTGTATCCTCACAGAAACTGATGTATGATGTTACAGTATCCGTTATCTCATCCAGATTAGTGCTGGCAGTTCCAAAAACATTCCATTCCGTACAATCAAAACAGGCTTTGAGATTCTCCTCTGCTTCATTAGTCCATCTTTTCACAGTCTTTTTTGCAGGTTTAGCTGATTTCAGTTTCTGCCTGTAGGATGGTATAAGATGAACCACACAGTGATCAGAAAGCCCCAAAGCTGCCCGTGGGACGGAGTGATATGCATTCTTTATTGTGGTGTAGCAGTGGTCAAGAATATTATTGTCTCTGGTGGGACATGTAATGTGCTGTCTGTATTTTGGCAGTTCACAGGAGAGATTTGCTTTGTTAAAATCCCCCAGAATGATTAAAAGAGAGTCTGGATACTTCCGTTCAGTCTCAGCTATTTGTTCAGCCAGCTGTTGTAATGCCGTGCTGACACACGCGTCTGGAGGAATGTAAACATTCACGAGAATAAACGAGGAAAACTCACGCAGTGAATAGAAAGGTTTACAGTTTATGAAGTGAGTCTCTATGTTAGGAGAGCATATCTTCTTCAGTGTTGTTATATCTGAACACCAACCTTCGTTGATGTAGAAACACAAACCTCCACCTCTTGTTTTCCCGGTTAGCTCCGTGATGCGATCTGCTCGGAACAGCTGGAAGCCCGGCAGAGATAGTCCATTGTCCGGTGTGTTCACATTTAGCCAGGTCTCAGTGAAGCACAGAGCAGCAGAATTGAAAAAATCCTTATTAATCCGGGTGAGGAGAAGCAGTTCATCCATTTTATTAGGAAGAGAACGGAGATTAGCAAGATGAATACTGGGGAGAGGAGTGCGGAAGCCCCGTGAGCGGAGTTTGACTAGTGCCCCGGCTCGTTTCCCACGCCTGCGTCTGGCTCAGTTTAAAGAGACAGTCGCGACTCCAACGAGGATATCGAGTAAAACGTCTGAATAATCAAAAAACGCAGAAATATTGTCTGGAGTGTGATCCCTAATGTCCAGTATTTCGTTTTTGGTGAAAACGATCGGAAAAGAATGACTAAAAGCAGAGCAAACAAACAAAGACAGGACAATCACTGTAGAGCTAAAAACCGAGGCTGCCATCCGCGGCGCCATCTTGTTCAGGACACGCAGACAAAAGAGGATATAACCCAGCTGTTAGTAACGAAGGGCCGCCGGGAAATGCTATTCCAGGCGGCCCACCACAATCCAACGACTGGACATTTAGGGCAGGAAAAGACACTTAACCATCTCATGGCCCGATTCTATTGGCCGGGCATTCACAGAGATGTCCGCAGGTGGTGTGCGGCCTGCCGCGAATGCCAGTTGGTTAATGCACCGGCCGTCCCAAAAGCGCCATTGCGGCCCTTACCACTCATGGAGGTCCCCTTCGAAAGAATTGGTATGGACCTCGTCGGGCCATAAGAGCGGTCAGCACGGGGGCATCGCTTTGTATTAGTTCTCGTGGGCTATGCAACTCGATACCCGGAAGCAATGGCGCTTCGCAACATTTCGGCGAAGAGTGTTGCGGACGCCCTCTTTCGAATTATCTCCCGGGTGGGGATCCCGAAAGAGATCCTCACCGACCAAGGCACAACTTTTATGTCACGTACACTATGCGAACTATATGAATTATTGGGCATTAAATCCATACGCACAAATGTCTACCATCCTCAAACCGATGGTCTGGTAGAACGGTTTAATCGAACCTTAAAGAATAAGATTCACAAGTTTGTTCACGAGGATGCAAAAAATTGGGATCGCTGGTTGGAACCCCCGATGTTTGCAGTGTGCGAGGTCCCCCAAGCCTCCACTGGGTTTTCGCCCTTCAAGCTTCTCTAAGGTCTTCGGCCCCGAGGGGTGCTTGATGTCCTTAGGGAAGTTTGGGAAGACGGACCTACTAACGCGAAAAACGAAATTCAATACGTACTGGACCTGAGAACAAAACTCCACACACTGGGGCGGCTCAAAATGGAGAATTTGCTCCAGGCCCAGGAACGTCAAAGTCGAGTCTACAACCAGGGTACCCAACTACGCAAGTTTGCACCGGGAGAGAAAGTACTTCTTTTACTACCCACGTCAAGTTCAAAATTACTCGCCAAGTGGCAAGGGCCCTTCGTGGTCACACGGCGGGTGGGGTATGCCGACTATGAGGTAGTGCGGCTGGATAGGGCGGGGACACATCAAATTTACCACGTCAGCCTCCTAAAACCGTGGAGAGAGGTGGGTTCGGTGCAACTGGCCACGACAGTGGGAGAGAGGGAAGAGCTTGGGCTAGAACCAAACTTAAAACCTGAATCCGCAGTTCCAGTCTTCTGTGGGGCGCATCTCTCGTCTGACCAGCTGGCCGACGTAAGTTACAGCACGACTTTGCCGACATGTTCTCCCATCTGCCCAGGCGCACGAACCTCATAGAACACCACATCGAAACGACCCCCGGGTAGTGGTGTGGTCCCTACCCTATCGATTACCTGAACACAAAAAGAAAATAGTTCGGGATGAATTAGAGGCGATGCTTGACATGGGGGTTGGGGTTGGTAGTTGAGGAGTTGCACAGTGACTGGTCCAGCCCGATAGTCTTAGTACATTTACATTTTACATTTACTCATTTAGCAGACGCTTTTATCCAAAGCGACTTACAATTTGAGGAATATAGAAGCCATTTGTCCAAAGGATACAAAAACGCATAAGAGAGCTCACAATACAAAGTTTCAAACATTTTGAACACAAGTAGCACAAGCATGGGGAATAGAGAAAAGGAAATTTTTTTTTTTTTTTTTAAGAGAGTGTTTGTGTGTCATATTAGGTGCTCATGGAAGAGGTGCGTTTTGAGTAGTCTTTTAAACTTCGACAGGGAATCTGCATTCCGGATGAGGACAGGGAGGGCGTTCCACCAGCCCGGGGTGGTGAATGAAAATGTTCTTGTGATCGTTCTTTTTCCTCTCTGTGATGGAACCACGAGTCGCCGCAGTAAGGCTGATGGCTCAACCAGATTCTGTGTGGATTACCGAAAGGTAAACACAATTTCAAAGTTTGATGCATATCCAATGCCTCGGGTTGACGAGCTGCTCGATCGGTTAGGCACTGCTCGATTTTACTCGACATTGGATTTAACGAAAGGGTATTGGCAAATCCCCCTGACGCCAATGTCCCGAGAAAAAACGGCCTTTTCCACTCCGTTTACATTTACATTTACATTTACTCATTTAGCAGACGCTTTTATCCAAAGCGACTTACAATTTGAGGAATATAGAAGCAATTTGTCCAAAGGATACAAAAACACATAAGAGCGCTTACAAAACAAAGTTTCAAACATTCTGAATAGAAGTAGCACAAGCATGGGGAGTAGAGAAAAGGGAATTTTTTTTTTTTTTTTTTTGTGAGTGCATGTGTGTGTCATGTTAGGTGCTCATGGAAGAGATGCGTTTTTAGTAGTTTTTTAATCTGCATTCCGGATAAGGGCAGGGAGTGTGTTCCACCAGCCAGGGGTGGTGAATGAAAATGTTCTTGTGATCGTTCTTTTTCCTCTCTGTGATGGAACCACGAGTCGCCGCTCGTTGATCGATCGAAGGTTTCTGGTAGGTGTGTAGAGTTGTACCAATGAATGGAAGTATGAAGGTGCTGAGTTTGTGTAAGTTTTGTATGCAAGAGTCAGTGCTTTGAATTTGATGCGTGCTGCGAGAGGGAGCCAGTGTAGTGAGATGAAGAGTGGAGTGACATGAGACCTTTTCGGTTGGTTGAAGACCAGACGAGCTGCTGCATTCTGGATCAGTTGCAGGGGTTTGATTGCATTTGCAGGAAGCCCAACCAGAAGAGCGTTGCAGTAGTCCAGTCTGGAAATGACCATGGCCTGCACCAGAAGTTGCGTAGCTTGCTCAGTTAGGAATGGCCTGATCCTTCTAATGTTGTACAGTGCAAACCTGCATGATCGAGCCGTCTTTGCAATGTGGTCCTTGAAGGTCAGCTGGTCCTCAAAGATCACTCCAAGATTTCTGACAGACTTTGAAGGGGTAATCGTGGTAGCACCAATCTGGATAGTGAAATCATGCTGTCGGGTTGGATCGGCAGGAAAGACTAAAAGCTCCGTCTTTGCCAGGTTGAGCTGCAGATGATGCTCTTTCATCCATGTCGAGATGTCCGCGAGGCAGCTTGTGATTCTCGCAGCCACCGTTGGATCATCTGGTTGAAATGATATGTAGAGCTGAGTGTCATCTGCGTAGCAGTGATAGGAGAAGCCGTGTGCCTCTATGATGGGACCCAGTGATGTGGTGTACATGGAGAAGAGAAGTGGTCCAAGAACTGAGCCCTGTGGAACACCGGTGATCAGTTGACATTCTTTGGAGACCTCCCCGCACCATGCCACCCTGAAGGACCTATCCGTGAGATAGGATTCAAACCACTGAAGGGGAGTTCCGGTGATGCCTAGTGACGAGAGGGTAGATAAAAGGATTTGGTGATTAACAGTGTCAAAGGCAGCAGAAAGATCCAAAAGAATGAGAACTGACGATTTTGAATCAGCTTTTGCACTCCTTAGAGCTTCCGTGACAGATAGTAATGCCGTCTCGGTTGAATGGCCCTTCTTGAAGCCAGACTGGTTGATGTCCAACCGGTCATTCTGAGACAGAAAAGAAGATACTTGGTTAAAAACAACACGTTCAAGAGTTTTAGATATGAATGGTAGGAGAGAGACAGGTCTGTAATTATCAACGAGTGATGCGTTCAATGTGGGTTTTTTGAGCAGTGGGGTTACCCGAGCCTGCTTGAATGTGGTGGGGAAGGATCCCGTGTGAAGGGATGTGCTGATGATGTGAGTTAGTGCTGGTAAGATTGTAGGAGAGATGGCTTGTAGAAGGTGTGAGGGGATTGGGTCTAAAGGGCAGGTGGTTGGATGGCAGGAAAGGAGAAGTTTAGATACGTCTACCTCAGTGAGTGGAGAGAAGGTTGAGAGAGTGTTTCTGGTTTCAGAGGGCAGTGTACATTCGTGTGAGAGTGGAGGTGAGAACTGGCTACTGATAGTTGCAGTTTTGTTAATAAAGAAATGGGCAAAATCATTTGCAGTTAAAGAGGTAGAGGGTGGTGGTGGAGGGGGAGAGAGTAGAGAGTTGAATGTTTTGAAAAGTGCATGCATGTTGGAAGTGCTGTTGATCTTGGTGTGGAAGTGTAAAGATTTAGCAGTATGGACATCAGTAGAAAAGGTACAGAGAAGAGATTTATACAAACTCAGGTCAGATGGGTCCTTTGACTTGCGCCATTTTCTCTCAGCTGCCCTTAGCTTGGCCCGGTGTTCACGAAGAACATCAGTTAGCCAGGGGCTAGAGGGAGTAGCACGTGAGGACTTGGAAGAGAGTGGACAGATATTATCTAGGCAAGACGTTAGAGTAGAACATAAGGTATCTGTTGCTGTATTCGCATCCAGAGTTGAGAACTGTTTGTGAGAGGGAAGAGAGGATGAGACGATAGAGGAGAAATGAGAAGGAGAGAGAGAGCGCAGGTTACGCCTGAAAGTGACTGGAAGAGGGGTTGGTGTTGCAGGATTAGTAAGATGCATATGAAATGTAATGAAAGAGTGGTCAGAAACATGCAGTGGTTTAACTAGAGTGTTGTCTGTGGTGCAGTTGCGTGTGTAGATCAAGTCGAGTTGATTGCCCGACTTGTGAGTACCTGTGGTGATGAGTCGGTTGAGGTCAAATGAGGCCCACCCCTACCAGACTGGCGAGGAGTGTGGGAGAAAGAGAAATTGTTAGAGAGAGCAGCGGGGGTTGCTGAGTCCTCTGGACGAATCCATGTCTCAGTCAAACCTAGGATATTAAGAGCAGAGTTAGTAGCAAAGGCTGGGATAAAGGTAGCCTTATTGATTGCTGACTGACAGTTCCAGAGACCTACAGAGATGGAGAGAGGTGCATTAGAGGAAGGAACAGAATACAAGTTGTTAATGTTGCGCCGCCTTCGGCGAGTGTTAACAGAGCGATGTAGAGAGACGACAGGAATATCCTGAAAGCACATGATAGCAGAGAAAGTGTAGTGTGAAAGTAAGAAAAAGGAAATAGAAATATTAGACAGACTTTCCGGTGTCGTTGCTCGGTGGAGTCGCGCAGGTAGAGTCGAACGTCTTTACACTCGTCTGTCTTCACACGAGGACGCTGAAACGCTTTCCGTTTGGCTTACACCAATTCGTCACACTTCCGTTTGGGTTGTTCGGGGCTCCAGCTACGTTTCAGCGCCTCATGGACCGCGTCTTACGGCCCCATCAAGCGTATGATGCTGCCTAATTGGATGATGCTATTATCTATAGTAATGATTGGCAGCGGCATATGCAGCACCTGAGGGTGGTCCTGAGGTCGCTGCGCGTGGCAGGGCTCACAGCCAACCCGAAGAAGTGTGCAATTGGATGGGTGGAAGTACGGTATCTGGGGTTCCACTTAGGTCACGGACAGGTGCTGCCCCAAATTGATAAAACCGCTGCAATTGCGACCTGCCCACATCCCAAGACCAAGAAGGAGGTGAGACAGTTCTTGGGGCTGGCTGGCTGCTACAGGAGGTTTGTACCCAAGTTTTCAGAGGTCACCAGCTCCTTGACTGATCTCACTAAAAAGGGAGCCCCCGACCCGGTCCAGTGGACGGAGCAGTGCCAACAGGCTTTTACCTGCATAAAGGTTGCAATGTGTAGTGGGCCATTATTACACTCTCCTGACTTTTCTCTCCCTTTTGTCTTGCAGACAGACGCGTCGGACCGAGGGTTGGGAGCCCGTGTTGTCCCAGGTGGTGGAAGGGGAGGAGCGATTGAGTACGATTGAGAAGGAGTGTTTGGCCATCAAGTGGGCGGTCCTCACCCTCCGGTACTACCTCTTGGGATGGGCTTTCACCCTCTGTTCGGACCACGCTTCGTACCAGTGGCTCCACCGCATGAAAGACACCAATGCGCGGATCACCCGTTGGTATCTGGCGTTGCAGCCATTTAAGTTTCAGGTGGTCCACAGGCCCGGGGCGCAGATGGCTGTGGCCGACTTCCTCTCCAGAAATGGGGGGGGGGGGGAGTGGGTGGCAGGCCGGATGGCTCCCCGGCCTGAGACGGGCGGTGGAGGTATGTGGCCAGTGGGGCATGGTCTAGAGGCTGCTGCAGGCGGAGGAGGAGTTTGGGAGGGCTGATGGTTGAGGGACACGCCTCTGTTAACGAGATCTAACAGGTGTATTCATTTTGCAGTGATTTGAGAGACAGGATAAAAGCCGGGCCCAGAGAGAGAGAAGGGGCTGGTGATTGTGGCAACACCACATGCTGCTGCTGCTGCTGGAGGACTGCTGAAAAGCATTTGTATTATTTTTGTTAAAGCCCTCGTGCTTGTTTATTTTGGTGTTGCTGCCAATAAAAAAGCCTGCCAAAAAAAGTTTACCTGCTCTCCCGTTCTGACATTCTGAAAAGTTGTCACAGTTGTCTACTGTGAAGACTCATTTCATTATGGCTGTCATAGCGCTGTGCTGAACTTTTCAGAAGAACAACAATACGTATAAATAGTTGCCTTCCAGGACACAGGGAATAAACACTCAGCTCTGCTGGGCTTGCAACAACACTTCCAACATCATGGGTTTGATTCCCAGGGAAAGCAAGAACTGATTCAATGTGTTTCTTGAATGCAATGCAAGTCGCTTTGGATAAACCTGTCTGTCAAAGGCAGAAATGTGAAGAAAACTTGGAAATTCTGAACGTACTCAGCATTGTTTCTACACTGCCGTGTTATTTACAACACTTGCGTACACACATACAAACACACATCTGCAGCTGAAACCTCAGCAGTTATACTTCCTCATTTGCTCTCTAGAATAACGTTTTTGAAATAAATAAATGCTTTCCTTTTTCTGTAGCACAAGCTTTTATGCTCAGTATGTGTTCCTTAAATCCTTGTGTTAATGAACCACTTCCATGTTCTACTTATTCCATGTTGAACCGCCATACACACAGCTACTCATGACAACACAGATTACTTCTAAAATTTAGGACTTTCAGGTGATTAAAATAATCGAATGCTCTGTGTTAACATGAATTATAAATTTTTCATTATGAATTATCATTCTCTCTCGTTTCATGTATAGTATTATACTTTGTAATGGTGAACAATATTATAGGTCCCCTGTAATGGTCCTTTTGGGCTTTCTTTGCGTTAACAATCTGATGGATTTTTAAAGGCAGCAGAGGTGAATCCTTCACTGGCTTTGATATCCCACTATCCTGTGCTGAGCTAAAAAATAAAGTTGGCATCTGAAACAAAATCAAACATCTGAAATTGGTGTTTACAACCAATGCTCTACTGGTTGAGTTACAGGAAAGCTATACTATTAGAAAACAGAAGTGCAATACAAAGCTCAGTGCAAGTAGTTCATTGATGCTGCAATTGACGTAGAACTTTTTTCTTTTTACGTTTACGCTTTTAAAACAAACATAAATTGAATCAGTGAAATACACTGAAGCCTATGGTGCTACATGTGGTCAAGTCAAGTCACCTTTACTTATATAGCGCTTTTTACAATACAGATTGTTTCAAAGCAGCTTTACATTGGTCACATGAAAACATTATAAACAAAGTTTGTTTGGCTTAACGGCAGCATTAAAAGAGCAGGCGAATTAATACAATTGATGAATATTAAGTGCTAAGTTATGATTATTGATCAATTTGATTGATTGATAGTTTGATTATTATATTGATAATTAAAGTCTAATATTAAGTCTAATTTGGTCCGATTGGAGATGGGTTCATAATCTACACCGGGGAGGGTTTAGTAGAGTCACGGTCTCCACAGACACTTCAGGGCAGTGCTGTGCTCGTGTCCAGGTGCAGGTCCTTCATCTGATCTGGATATGGTCCGGATACGGCCCGGATCCAGCTAACCATGGTAACCTCGGAATAAACAGAGAATAATATCAGCATAGATGCCATTCTTCTTCTGATGTATCGAGTACATCAGATGTTATGAGAATGTTCCCGGTTCCGGCTGACCTAAATTATGCAGCCTAACAATCATTTTACATGATTTGGATAAAAAATGTATGTATAATGTGTTATGTGTATGCCAGGTTGAAGAGATGTGTTTTTAGTCTAGATTTAAACTGACAGAGTGTGTCTGCTTCCCGAACTGTATTAGGAAGACTGTTCCAGAGTTTAGAAGCTAAATAGGAAAAAGATCGACCGCCAGCAGTTGACTTTGATATTCTAGGTATTATAAGCTGGTCAGTATTTTGGGATTGCAATAGGCGTGAAGGACTATAATGTGTTAGGAGGTCGCTCAAGTACTGTGGAGCTAAACCATTTAATGCTTTGTAAGTAATTAGCAAGATTTTAAAATGTATTCGGTGTTTAATAGGAAGCCAGTGCAGGTTTGACAGAACTGGGCTAATATGCTCATACTTCCTGGTTCTAGTAAGAACTCGAGCTGCTGCATTTTGAACCAGCTGGAATTTGTGTATTAAGCGTGCAGGGCAACCACCTAGTAAAGCATCACAATAATCTAGCCTTGAACTCATGAACTAACTTTTCCGCATTTGTCTTTGAGAGCATATGTCGCAATTTAGATATATTTTTAAGATGGAAGAATGCCGTTTTACAGATGCTAGAAACATGGCTTTCAAATGAAAGATTGGTATCAAAGAGCACACCCAGGTTTTTAACTGACGACGAAGACTTGACAGAAGAGCCATCAAGTGTTAGGCAGAAGTCTAGATTATTACGTGCAGAACTTTTTGGTTTAATAATTAGAATCTCTGTTTTTTCAGAATCAAGCAGTAGAAAGTTATTAGTCATCCAATTTTTTATATCAGTTATGCATTCTGTTAATTTAGTGAATTGGTACGTTTCATCAGGATGAGAAGAAATATAGAGCTGAGTATCATCAGCGTAACAGTGAAAGCTAATGCCATGCTTCCTAATAATTGCACCCAAAGGAAGCATGTATAGGGTGAAAAGCAATGGCCCTAGTACTGAACCTTGAGGAACTCCATACTGAACCCGTGATCGATATGACATCTCCTCATTTACTGCTACAAACTGATAACGGTCAGATAAGTATGATTTGAACCAGGCTAATGCAACTCCACTAATGCCAACATAGTTTTCAAGTCTATTTAGAAGGATTTTGTGGTCGATTGTATCAAATGCAGCACTAAGGTCCAGTAACACTAACAGAGAGATACAACCACGATCGGATGATAAAAGCAAATCATTTGTAACTCTAATGAGAGCAGTCTCAGTACTATGATATGGTCTAAATCCTGACTGGAAATCCTCGTAGATGCTGTTTCTTTCTAGAACGAAACATAGTTGTGAAGATATTGCCTTTTCTAGAATTTTTGACAAAAAAGGTAGATTTGATATCGGCCTGTAATTAACTAATTCTGTAGGATCAAGTTGTGGTTTTTTAATAAGCGGTTTAATTACGGCTAGTTTAAAGGTTTTTGGTACGTATCCTAATGACAAAGATGAATTAACAATATTAAGAAGAGGATCTATGATCTCTGGAAGCATCTCTTTCAGTAGCTTAGTTGGTATTGGGTCTAGCATACATGCTGTTGATTTTGATGATTTAACGAGTTTAGATAATTCTAACTCCCCAATAGCAATGAAGGAGTGGAGTTTTTCTTCAGGGACACTAAAATTTACTGTATTTTGTGATATTGTAGTAGACGGTTGCATGGTTATAATTTTCTTTCTAATATTATGAATTTTGCAATTAAAGAAGTCCATGAAGTCATTACTGCTGTGCTGTTTTAAAGCATCTGGGGTTGAGGCTTTATTTCTTGTTAGTTTAGTCACTGTATCAAATAAATACCTAGGGTTGTATTTGTTTTCTTCTAAGAGGGTAGAAAAGTAAGTAGATCTAGCTGATTTTAAGGCCTTTCTGAATGCAATAGAGCTGTCTTTTCAAGAAATGCGAAAAACCTCAAGCTTAGTTTTTTTCCAGCTCCGCTCCATTTTTCTGGCTGTTCTCTTGAGGGCCCGTGTGTGTTCGTTGTACCTCGGTGTTGGACTATTTTCTTTAATCTTCTTTAAGCGCAACAGAGCAACAGTGTCTAAAGTGCTGGAAAAGAGAGAGTTAATAGTTTCTGTTGCAACATCAAGTTCTTCTAGGCTATCTGGGATGTTAAGCAGATGAAACTGATCAGGAAGATTATTTATAAAGCTATCTTTTGTGTTAGGAGTGATAGTTCTACTATATTTATAACAGGGAGTTAGTTTTTCGACTTTGGCTAATGGTAATCTACACGCAACTAAGTAATGATCTGAGATGTCATCGCTCTGCTGCAGAATTTGAACAGTATCAACATTGATCCCATGCGACAATATTAGATCTAAAGTATTATTACGAGAATGAGTGGGTCCTGATACATGTTGTGTAACTCCAATAGAGTTTAAGATGTCTCTAAATGCCAATCCCAATGCGTCTTTTTCATTATCTACATGCACATTAAAATCACCAATAATTATGACTTTATCTGCAGACAATACTAAGTCTGAGAGAAAATCAGCAAATTCTTTGATAAAGTCTGTATGGTGCCGTGGTGGCCTGTATAGAATAGCCAGAACAAAAGTTAAACAGGAATTATTACTTGCACTAGATAATTTTACATTAAGGATCATCACTTCAAAAGAATTATATTTAAAATTAGATCTTTGAGCAGTACTGATCGTGTTACTATAAATTACAGCAACACCTCCTCCTTTACCTTTCAGACGAGGCTCATGTTTATAATAGTAATCTTGAGGGGTGGACTCATTTAAAGTAATGTAATCATCTGGTTTTAGCCAGGTTTCTGTCAAACACAGCACATCTAGTTTAAGATCTGTAATTATATCATTTACAATAAGTGCTTTTGAGGAAAGGGATCGTATATTCAGTAACCCAAGCTTTATCATTTGTTCATTTGTGTTATATCCGTTCTTAGTTGTTTGTAAATCAATTAATTTTTTACCCTTAAACGGTTTTGAGAATTTTTTGTATTTGCCAATTCGGGGAACAGACACAGTCTCTATAGAATGATATCTGGGTGAAAGAGTGTGTAATTATGTGTTGTAATTTATCTGACCTCTGTGACGTGAGACAGCTAGCAGACGGTCGGTTTAGCCAGTTTGTCTGCTTCCTGACCTGGACCCCAGTTAGTCAAGGTTTAGCTCTAAGACTATGTGCCAAATTACTAGAGAGAAGAGTGGCACCATCCCAGGTGGGATGAATACCATCTCTTTTCAACAGGTCAGGTCTGCCCCAAAAACTTTTCCAATTGTCTATGAACCCTATGTTATTCTGCGGGCACCACTTAGACATCCAGCCATTGAGTGAGGATAATCTGCTAAGCATCTCATCACTCCTGCGCATAGGAAGAGGGCCAGAGCAAATTACAGTGCCTGACATCGTACTTGCGAGTTCACACACCTCTTTAATATTAGTTTTAGTGATCTCCGACTGGCGAAGTCGGACATCATTAGCGCCGACGTGAATAACAATCTTAGAATATTTACGATTAGCCTTAGCCAGCACTTTTAAATTTGCTTTGACATCAGGCGCTCTGGCTCCCGGCAAACATGTGACTATGGTGGCTGGAGTCTCTATTTTCACATTCCGAGTAATAGAATCGCCAATCACAAGGGCACTTTCAACAGGTTTCTCAGTGGGTGCGTCACTGAGTGGGGAGAACCTGTTTGATGTTCTGATCGGAATGGAACAGTGGTTTTTTGACCCACGGTTATGCCGTCTCACAGTCACCCAGTTGCCCTGCTGCACGGGCTCTACAGCCGGGACCGAACAATGTACAGGGTTTGCTAAGCTAGTCGCATCCAAAGCAGTATCTAAAGCCCTTGCATTCTTATTATCCTCGATTAAAGTTTGGATGCGTGTCTCTAATTCTGAAATCTTCTCTGTCAGCCAAATATGTCCCTACATTTATGACATGTGAAGCCTTCACAGCTGACAGTTCACCAGTTCACCAGTTGTTTGATGTTTGATGAACTCGGGAAAAAAGGCGCCAGCGAGAAAACGCTGTATGCACAATGCTAACGCGTTAGCGCGATAGCACAATGCTAACGCGTTTAGCGACTAAGATTAAAGATAATGATTACAGTTGTGACGGGTCTCCCATTGCTGTTGCCGACTGGTGGGTGTGGCTGAGAGACTCATCGGGAGAATGATGTACACCTGGACAGACTCCTTGAGCCAATTATGTGCACCTGTTCCTTCCCCTATTTAAGTTGTCTTAGAGAGTCATGGAGGGAAGATTCAAGGACGTTGAGAGGGAGCGGCACCTCGTGTTAAACAGCTTCATGAGAATGCTCCCAGTTGTTCGTTCCCATTTGGTTTTGTTATGGTTTCGTTTACTTTTGGATTCTGTCTGACAGATTAACATCATTTGTCAGACACTGTAGTTATTTTGGTATTGATTTAATGTTTAATCTATTTTATTATTTATGTTAATAAACCTTATGTTATAAAAAACCTCACCAACCGACTATGTCCTCCACTTATTTGTTGCGGCTTTGAGCCAGTCGTGACAAATATGGGGGCTCGTCCAGCCAATTTGATAAAGATTTGACGAAAACTTGTTCATGTTAATTTATAATAGCGTTTGGGTTGCTTGATTATGTTTGTCTATCTGTTTTGGTTAAAAATAAATTTGAGAGTTAATTTTGGTTTGGTTTAAAGTAAATGATTTGTTAAAATTCGTTTTTCTTTGATAATTGAAACATTCTGGAGGTTCATAGTGGTTGGTTCAGTGTTTTTGTTGTTGTTGATCGTTTCGTGGGAGGTTCAAATGGGTAAGTATGGCTTTTCTTTGTCTATTTGAGGGAGGAATTGTTTTGGATTAAGCTTTTCCCTGGTTAGGTTTAGTGGGATATCCTTAACTGGATGCTCCGATCTTTTTTATTTTAGTTTGTTTTGTTTGTATGGTGAAAGCAGTTGGAGCAGTTGTCTCGGGAACACGTCCGTGTTTTGTAATGGTGACTCGTCAAAAGGTTGCTATTGCAAGCACTGGGTTATAGTGTATAAAAACCCGCTGCAAGTAACTGTACGAAGACTAGGGTTGAGTTTAGTTAGTTTGTAAATTGAGTTAGAGGGAATTGCTTATCCAGTTTCTTTCCCTCGAATAGTTTTGTAAATTAAATAGCCTTATATTGTTACAATGGCCTCAAAATTGGAGGAATTTGTTAGTGCTCCGTCGGTAGATTTATTGAGTGATTTTTCTAAAGATCAGTTGATAGAACTTGCAACTCATTACAAAATTAACTTATCATGTCAGGATAAACGTGTGAAAGATCATCTTAAAACAGTGATAAGGATGGAGTTGATTGATCGCGGAGTTTTAGAATCTCCAATTTTGCAAGAGGAGTCAACTTTTGATAATGCGACATCAACACAGTCTCGTTTAACTTTTGAACAACAAAAACAATTGTTGTTAATTCAGTTCGAAATGAAAGAGAAAATGTTAGTTGCACAAAATAACATTGAATTACAGAAAATCAAGTTACAACAACAGCAGATTGATTTGGAACGCTATCGTTTGGATCTAATAAGAGACGATAAACTTTCCATAACTGGAGAACAGCTACGTGATTCGCCTTCACAATTTGATGTCGTGAGTAATTTGAAGTTGATTCCTAAATTTGACGAAAAAGAGGTTGAGCGGTTTTTTTTATTGTTTGAACGCGTTGCGGTTGCACGGAGTTGGCCAGATGAAGAACGCACACTTATGTTGCAGTCTGTTTTCACAGGCAGAGCCCAGGAAGCGTATTCCTCTCTTAGTTTAAGGGACGCTTCTAACTATCAAGCGGTAAAAGCGGCAGTGTTGAAGGCTTATGAACTGGTTCCAGAGGCCTATAGACAAAGATTTAGGTCCTGGAAGAAAACAGAAACGCAGACATATGTTGAATTTGTACACGAGATTTCGGTTCATTTTAATCGCTGGTGTCTAGCTTCTGAGGTAAGAACACTTGACGATCTAAAAGAATTAATGATGCTTGAGCAATTCAAGAGTTCAGTTTCAGATCGCGTTGCAACTTACATCAACGAACGTAAACCTGACACCGCATATGAGGCGGCTGTCATGGCTGATGAATTTTCTTTGACTCACAAGACTGTTTTTGGTTACAGATCTGCTGGAGAGAATTTTCAAAAAGAACCATGGCGAAAATCTGAAGGATATTCCAGGTTTGTTCCTGATTCGCCTAGCACACAGTGGCACACGTCTTTTGAAGACGAAGTAAATAGGTGTAACTATTGTCATGGGTTTGGTCACTGGAAAAATGAATGTCCATTATTGAAGGCAAAAGCTGATCGTTCTAACATGAAATCTCATAATTTGTCTCCTGTAAGGCCTGTTGCTTTGGCCGTGACTGCCTTAAACAATATGCAGGAAAATTACATTCAGAGTGTTTCAGCTTTTACTCCATTCATTACGGAGGGGTCTGTTAGATTGGTAGGTGCCACCAAAAGTGTACCAGTAAAGATTTTACGTGATACAGGATCATCAGAAACCTTTGTGTTAGAGTCTATATTACCCTTTTCAACTGATTCTTCTACTGGAAGTAATGTGCTGGTTAAGGGCATTGGTTTGAATGTTATGTCTGTCCCAGTTCATAAAATGATTTTGCAGTCAGAGTTGATTCAGGGAGAAGTGGAAGTAGCTGTTCGTTCCTGCTTGCCTGTGGAGGGGATACACGTAATTCTGGGGAATGACTTGGCTGGTGATCGTGTCTGGCGAAACGATTTACCATGTCCGAAGACCTTGACACCAGATAGTGAGGAAAGTTTGACCTGTCCTTCGAATGCGTTACCGTCTTGTGTGATAACCCAATCTATGAATAAAATACAAGATGAGGGAAAACTAAGTCAACCTTTGAAGTCTGACCCTGGTCCAATTGCAGTCCTTAGTCCACCATTTGAACATCTTATTGTAAATGGTGTTGGGCCATTAAGTCTGTTGGCTGTTCGATTTGCGGACTGGGAAAAGTCTGATCCGCCGAAAAATTTGTTGTCATGTGTTAGTGATTTTCGTAGAACTTATGTGGCTTGTCAGTTGGCAAATTCTTCTTTAAACGAAGCTCAAGATCGAATGAAACGATTCTTTGATCTTAGAACAGAGTTGTGTTTGTTTCAACCTGGAGACCCGGTACTGGCGGTGTTCACCGCTATAGGCTAAGTTGTCAAACCGTTTTCTGTGGTCGCTTACTACGTCAGATTTCTAATCTGAATTACTGGATTACACAATATTAAAGAAATAAAGAATGTAACTGCGGATGCCTTGTCTTGTATTGATGTGATTTAATTGTTTGAATTTACTCTAATTTTGTCTGTTTCTTTTTTAAGAGTGCTTCTTGGGAACCAGGTTGCTGAAAGTGACCGAGTTGACGAGATTGGGTAGAATTTACAAGTTGGACTTACTGTTTCCACAGGGAGTATTTGAAGTTGTAGGATTTTTTTTAAGACTCTGTGCTCCCTCCTTTTTAGGGGGGGTGTGTGACGGGTCTCCCATTGCTGTTGCCGACTGGTGGGTGTGGCTGAGAGACTCATCGGGAGAATGATGTACACCTGGACAGACTCCTTGAGCCAATTATGTGCACCTGTTCCTTCCCCTATTTAAGTTGTCTTAGAGAGTCATGGAGGGAAGATTCAAGGACGTTGAGAGAGAGCGGCACCTCGTGTTAAACAGCTTCATGAGAATGCTCCCAGTTGTTCGTTCCCATTTGGTTTTGTTATGGTTTCGTTTACTTTTGGATTCTGTCTGACAGATTAACATCATTTGTCAGACACTGTAGTTATTTTGGTATTGATTTAATGTTTAATCTATTTTATTATTTATGTTAATAAACCTTATGTTATAAAAAACCTCACCAACCGACTATGTCCTCCACTTATTTGTTGCGGCTTTGAGCCAGTCGTGACACAGTTTATTAAATAATCTAGTTTTGTATTGTATTTGGCAATAAGAACGAACGTCGAGTTTAAAATCTAAAATAAAAACAAGTTTATATGACGCAAACAAAAGCAATCCACTCGAGCAAACAGGAAAACAGCCAAAACAGGAAAACAGCCTGTGGTGTATGTGGTGTAGTTCCTCAAATGTAAGTGTATTGTAGTAATTATTGTCTGTAAGACATTGGTGTTGGTCAGGTCTCAGATTTGGCTTCGGTTTTAAAGAGCACAGAGCATCTTTCTCCCAGTGGACTGGAGCTCTTTATAAATGCTACCGTATGTCGTCCTCTCTCATTATTATTACTGTCACCGACTGGATCATTTATTTATTAGAGCGGCCTGTTACCCCTTCAGAGGACCTCACTCCCGAGCCCACCTTCCTTTACTCAGTGCTCCACAGCTAATGAGGAGCCAGACAGACATCGTGACTGAAAGGAAGGACTGGCGAGAGGAAGTCCCTGGAGAGGAGAACAGGAGCAGGGAAGCCCTCTGAATGATAATTGTAGATTAGTGTCCAAAACTCTAGACCGCGCTAGTTAAAAAAGGATGTGTGAACGAGTTTGAGTTTACAGAAACATAAACAAGACACATTTTAGGGTCAAAAGCTATTTTAAGCAGTTTATTTAGCTGTGTATGTAAGTGTTATGAGTCAGTATAGTTTCAGGATTGGAGTTTGTTTATGCATTCGTATTGTATGTAGATAAAAAATATTTGCATACACACAAGTCCCTTTTAAAAAATGCATAAATGTTGTTGCCTTGATGACACAAAGCATAATATTTTACAAAAAGAATTTGGTTTCACATGAATCAACACTTTCAAACATCAGTGGAATATAGTTCATCTGATGACTGTATCTGTGTGAGAAGAACTGAGTTTATACATCCACTAGGTTTCACCAAAACATAGAAATGGAGCGAAAAATAGTTGTTGATGTGTGAAGTTTTCTTCTTTTCTTTCAAGCACAGCTAACACCCGCATCTTCACCGTGGCCACAGTTATTAATTCCTACTCCTGCATGTGGACACTCAAAAATGCTCCTCTCGTTTCCAGTACATGCCAGGTCATCCAGCCAGATTTTTCCAGTTCCTGCAGCACATAAACAGCACTCTGAAAACCATTGCCAGAATACCCTGAACCATTACGTAAAACCCCTTCACCACAGAGAGATACATCACCTGCTTCGGCTGTGTACACCTGCGTCGCTCTCTGGTAGCCCAACATCTTGCACACCACCGAACCATCCACAGTGTCAAAACTGTCATCACACACCGTTCCCCACATACTATTGTAGAACACCTCGACTCTTCCACGAGAGGGGCTTCCCACTAAACGAACCACAGCTAAACACAAACACACACATATATGAGACACAATGTTGGACTCCCTATGTGCTGCAGTATAGCACTTGCATATTGCACTTAGCTAATTTTGTTAGCTACGTGTTTAGGTATTTATGCTAAAGTGACTGGTAATTCGAGTTGAATGTCGAAACAAAAAACAGTAGAACAATCTCTAAGAATTTAACAGACATTAACACTAGCTGTTTCCATCTAAAGTGGAGTTCGGTTATGTCGCCTTGGGGGTTGCAAAAAAGCATATACACAGTACAGTGTATGTTTGCTAACAAAAAAAGGCATGTGGTTTTTTATGTAAAACCACCACAATAAAAACCACCTTCGACTCTTGATACAAACCTTTAATTATATTCTCCAACAATGCAAAAACGTGCGGGATGCTACACCGTGTTATCCCTCAGACGATCTCAACGACAGGGAGTGAACCGTGAGCGGACCGCGATCCACGTGCAAGGCAAACTCAGAGCATGTACAGTGAACTAGGTATGCAAATTAGTCACGAAATAACCATGTGAAGTGGATGTGAATTTGTCGCTTTTTTGTGCTCGAGATAATAGATTTCGGCAACATAACAGAATCAACATAAGCCACAAGAAAATAATAACAAAAATAGGGAGTTTGGCGGTTCCACTTCAAAAACGTCAACATAATAGTATTGGTGAGTTAACCGTGTCTCGAGATAAGTGAACTCCACTGAATTTTGGGTTATTGTATAAAACAAAATTTTTAAAATTTTAAACAAGAGGAGATGCGCATACCATACTAAGGAAAGAGATTTACAGATTAGATCCCTTGATGCGTTTTATGAATATGAGCTCTGCGCTCCCCTCTCTGACCACCGGAGGGAGCTCACACTTATACTGATACACATACACTACATTTCCCAGAAACCCACACATTGGACTGATTGCACACACCAGCTGTTAACCATCACCTGGACTATAAAAGACTCTCATGCATGCACACACATCGCGAAGTCTCGATTTACTACGCTGATCATTCTGAGCGTCTATATTCCTGTCTGTTTATCCTGTTACCTGTTTGCCTGTGTTTGATTCTGTTCTGCCTGCCCTGACCTGTGCCTGGATTAACGCTTGTGAATGTTATCTGCCCGTCTTGACTTCCCTGCCTGGATTAACGTACCTGATTCTGTCTGCCTGCCTTTCTGACTCTTGCCTGGATTATTGATCACGTATGCTCTTTGTTTGCCCTGACCTTCTGCCTGTACGACCATTCTTAATAAAGACAAGCATTTGGATACCTGCCTGTGAGTCACCTTTGTTACAATTCCAACAAAATCTCAGGGCACTTTATTACAAATATTTTGGGCCAATTTCCCAGGAAGAGACGATTTTGTACTCTTGAACACTTGGGATGGAAGTGGTGCTTCATTCTCAAATGTTTTATGCGATATTCAAATTCTTTGCAAAAGTTAAATTCACAACTTTGGATGGAAACATAGTGACACACAGAAGAACAGAGAACTGGATCTGTTTTTATAATAATTACCAGGCGCAGTACTGCTCGAACCCTTGGGTCCAACATCACCTTTCTCTCCCTTCTGACCTGTTTAAGACCATCATACATGTACATACAATCAATTCCCTCACAAAACAGGTTACTAATCAAATAGATGCGGTGCACTCACAGATATCGTGGACACGCTAAAAATAAGCCAAAACATACCTTGAATTCCCCTTGGCCCTAGGAGACAGAAAGAAAGGTAAGAAGAAAGAAAGCCAAGAAACAGACACAGATGGATGTTCTTGTCATTTATAAACTTTTTAAGAAACTCACCTGAATCCCCTTTACTGCCCTTTTCTCCATTCACACCCGGAGGTCCTTGGAAACCTACATAAAACATCAAACTCAAATGACAGCTGCATGATATTGTAGGGATGATTTGGAAATCCATTGCCGCTTGTATATATTGCATATATTTCTTATTTGTATATATATATATATATATATATATATATATATATATATGTATATATTTTTTTTTCTTATTTGTACACTTCAGTCTATCACCTATGTAACCAATTATTTCTTAAAACTTTTCTTTACTTTTCTGTAGTTTTCCATAGAATGAGGATGAATATTGTCTGCACTTCTCAACAGATAGAACATGTTTTCAGAATGTTTTGAGAGTCTTTCTGTTGAGAGTTGGAGCCTGAGCCGAGTTCAGCCTTGGAGAAGCTGTGTATCTGTGTGTGTGTGTTAATATGGTCTGTATTGGTGAGGTGATTAACTGGCACCATAAGGAGACGGAATGACTTGTTGTTCTTGACAAGCCACGTCACGAACCCGTCAACCATGTGATCAACGAAGATATGCTTCAGACTGTCTGCTCTTGTGTGGAAAATTACTAGTTTTGTTTATCTTTCTTTCTTTCTTTCTTTCTTTCTTTCTTTCTTTCTTTCTTTCTTTCTTTCTTTCTTTCTTTCTTTCTTTCTTAGCCAATCAGAATCATTTAACCGTCATCATTGACGTAGTTAGTAGCTTCTGTTAGAGTATAATTGCTGTAACCATGTTATTGTATGTGAGGTGGCCTACGAACTCCTTTTGAGACCTGAAGCTTCTGCTGATGAAACTGCAAACTAAACTTCACAAAAATTTATTTTATTGACTGCACTTCTGACTCCTGGTCTTCATTCAACATATCTGGCCCTCGGGTCTTAACTGTAATTCCCCTACAATATAAAACTTTTGTTCTTATTTACCTGGAATGCCTTGAATTCCCTTTTGCCCCTGCGGTCCTGGGATCCCTGAAAACAATTATTTGCCCCAAATTATTGACAACAGCATTTGTCACTTTTATGTGCATTTGTTCTTAGCCCTCCTACAATACCTGGAACACCAACTCCATTGTTTCCCTTTGGTCCAGGTGAGCCTTTTTCTCCAGGGGATCCTCGCAGGCCAGAAGGTCCCTGTGGACCAGGAGGCCCTGAAAGACCAACAAACCACAGGTTAAGGCACAAATGAATGAGGACTTATGAAATGTCATAAACAGTTACATATAAAGGGTACCAGGATGATACAATGAGGTTTAAACTTTATTTTAAGATGTCTTTGTCACACTGTAATTATACATTTATGTACTAAGTAATGATAAGTAACTGCATGTACTTAATATAGAATTAGGACTGGGGTTAGTTTTATGGTTAGTGTCATGTAATTGTACATTATTTATAGTTGTTACTCTAGTATCTGCATGTTACATATGTAACAATGACACTGTAAAATAAAGTGTCCCCGTTGGTGTTATCAAATCTCTAAACTATTTACAGAGTTTTGAGACAGGGAAATAGATACTGTCAGTCTAGTTATATATAGTTTTTGGAAAAACTCTTTATCTTTGAAAGCATACACATGTACATTCTCCTGATTCCATTTGTTTTTCCTGTATAATGGAATCTGAATCTGAATCTGAAACTGTTGTGCACTGAGCTTTATTCAGTATTGAGGCATCAGCTATTTCAGATAAACTAATGTACACAAAATGTTATGCCAATTATCATAAATTTCTTACCTTGTATACCTGAAGAGCCTCGCTCTCCTCGCTCACCCCGTGGACCTGGGTCTCCTTTAGGCCCTGAGGAAGAAGAGTTAAGTGCAAGGTGTCAAACAATGTCAAAAGTAGACCAGTCAAGAGATTTTATTTTAGTGGCATTTCATAAAGCAAGCATCACTATCACTTCTGTTCAAACTAAACAGGTTAAAGTGGTTTTGTGGTTTGCACTGCAGTGTAAAAAAATAGCTTTGTATTGTTTCATTTTTCTTGTTATTTTTACTAGCAGTAATTAGCAGTTCTAGCGATCAAATAATTCAGTTCAGATCTATCTTCAAGAAATACCTGGAGTTCCACGGGCCCCTGGGATTCCTGGCAAACCTGTCTTTCCATTTGCACCTGGACGACCATCATTCCCAGGTAAACCTTGTGTGCGCACATCAGTAGTCATTAGAGCAGTAGTAAAACTCTTACAGCATTGAAAAATGTGTAAGCCATTTCTAAAACACATATTTTCTGCTTTATTACGGTATGAATTATTAAAGTGGCCTTTGATCATAATAATAAGGCACCTTGTATTCCTTTTTGTCCTGGATCCCCCTTTAGTCCCGAAACACCTGGAGACACATAAATAAAGTCAGAGAGAGTTATGGATCTGCTTATATACTTTTCCAGATGGAATGAGAGATGTGTGAAAGTGGAAAAGCGATTACCAGGTGGACCCGGAACGCCAGCCGGCCCCATTTGCCCTGCGACACCTGAGTCTCCTTTCTGTCCTTTTTCAGCAGGAGCTCCAGGCTCACCTACTTTACCTGAAAGAGAAGAAAAAAAATTCAAATAGACTTCAATACTCACATGTCCTTTTCAAAAACACACACACTGTACAGGTAATATGCATACTAATTCATACAGATAAACACAGATATACACTAACCTGGTGAGCCAAGGTCTCCTTTCTGTCCTGGGATCCCTGGTATTCCAGGAGTACCTGATACAGATCAAAGCTGGGTTATACATACTGACAGCACAAAGCTGTGACACAATAAAACGACAAAAATACTATTCACACATATCTCTTGAAATATGGTATCAAAGCCATTGAAGGTCAAAACACAGGAAGCAAGGATCGAATGTCAAATCACTGCTTTAGTTCAGTTCAGTGTTAAAGCCGGCTGTGACCAGCAGGGAGAGCTAAAAACATATAGATTGTGAAGGAACATGTGGAAAGTGATTGACTCTGTTCTGGTCACTGAGCTCGGCTTCTGAATTCCTGGGATGATATTAATCATAATTAACCCCTTTTCACCCGTTTGAAGAGGGAACAGGATTTGAGATTTCTCGCAGATGTTGGGTATCCCTATAGATTCCAGCTAGTAAGAGCTGTACAGTTAAAACCTCACTCCTCTGCTCTCCCATGCTGGATGACACAGAATTGAATCCTGTTCGAAACTGTATGAGTAGGATCAGTTAAAGTGGTGCCATGACCCAGAGCGGAGTGAAGATTAGGGGGCTGAGGGTAGCAGAGGCCAGCTCATAAGAGCTGTGCAGGTAAAACCTCTAGAGAAAGCACAAGAGGCAGTTTTACAAGTCCTAGTTGATGCTGGATCTGATGCTGGATGTTGGTCCGAATCCCATTCCAAAAGGTGGAAGTAGGATCTGTTACATTGGTGCAGTGACCCGGAGTGGCGTGAAGTTTAGAGAAGTCTAACAGATGCAAGTGGTTTTACATGTCCTAGTTGATGGAGAGGTTTGAGTAGGGCCAGTAAGATTAGTAGTCTGTTCAATTATCTCAGAAATTATATATTAAACAGCTAGATTTCAAATAACTTTTAATAAATTAATTTTTGTAAATTGTAAACTTTTTTTGAAGTGTACAATTTGATTCCTCATGCTGAGAAGCATAGTCAAGCTTTGAAAAAGTAAATCATATTATTTTTTTCAAAGCCCAAATAGTAAATTCTTCTGTTGTTACTATTGTTAGAGTAAGATGGTGACTGAGTGGAAATATTTTCAAGGCATGGATCCTCATGCAGAGCCGAAGTGAAAGTACACAGTTACCTTGTAATCCAGGTGATCCAGGTCTTCCAGGCGGACCAGATGGACCCGGTGGACAAACCATGGCTATAAAACATGAAGAAACATAGTGACCTCAATTCTGTGGGAGAAAATGCTTTAAAATGATCATGAAAATCCAAAAGTTATTGATAATTTGACATATAAGTTTACTCTCCAATAAAATCATACTACAACTTTCACAACTTAAAGATAACTCCCTAGTTTAGTGTCTTAATGTACTTACATACATTTTTTTTTTTAAGTTTTAAAAAGTGCGTTATTGTGGTCAAGATGGGTACGTTTAGGAACAGGTTTGGTGATATGGATAACTTTAACGGTGTTTTAAAGGATAAAGCATGGTCAACAGTGTAATTACAGATGTAAATACAGAAATGAATTGTAGGTGTAATTACATACAGGTATGTTTTAAGTTATTGTAACGCCATGCCTCGCCACACCACCAGGGGGAGGCCAAGGATCACTCATGGACTTTGCGACGTATTGCTTGGGCTGCCCACCACTCTATGGGCAGTACCGCTTTACTAGCCATGTTGTCTTGTCGTCATGCTAATGCTATGCCTGGTTTCTTGCTTTGTCATGTTGCTGTGCTTAGTTCCGTGTCATGTCATGTTGATCAGTACTGTCTGTGGTATTACCGTAACCTTGCTGGTAGCACAGCCCTACTATGCCTTAGCTAGTACCGCTAGTTGTATTGCCAGCAACCTTATTGGTAGCATAGCTTTCTGGACCATGTTCTATGAGCTGATGCCATATTTAGCCTTTGCCATGTCTCATAGTTGTCTAGTCTAGTCCATGCCATGTCCTATTACCTTGTCCATGCCATGCCCTGTTTTATGTACTGTTTCATGTTTTGCTGACCTCACGCCTGGAATATCGTTTCTGATCTGGATTGTCCTAAAATAAATCTGCACTTTGATTCTATTCGCCTTAACGCCTCCCATTCATTACAGTTATGAAGTACAACTTTATTTAGAGTATTTTCCCGAATATAACCTGCAGATGCAGATAATCCGCACCCTCATATATCCCGTGGGTTTTGGGGTTTTGTGTAAAAATGTTGTTGGTATAACCTGCAGCTTTATATAACCCATAGATTGATGAACTTTTTTGTGTAAGTTAACAGTTCGAATGTTGCTCGCATGACGTCAATTATCATAACTGTTCAGGCTTGTTACACAGTGCTTGTGCGCGAAATTCACACAATAAGAAAACAAGCTCAAGTCAGAATCAGAAGAAAAAGAGAGAGCAGTGTCTCCTGCTGTGCAGCAGCTCGTCCCTTAAGAAGCGATTCTACAGGTGTTGATCATCGGATGAGATGAGAAGAGCCCGCCCTCATGCAGCACAGCCAATCACGTCTTCTTGCATGATTGACAGGTCAGACAGCCTATCAGCGGCAGCAGTCAGAATGACAGTACAAGCGCCAGAGACAACAATCCTCGCAAGAAAGAAAAACAAAGAAAATACAGCAAAAAAAACGTACGTCCGTAGGGACGTAACAAATGTATTTAAATATCATATGTAAAAAATGTGTATGCAACCCCCCCCCCCCCCCCCCACGGGTTTGTAACATCTATTGATGACAAAAGAGAACACATGGGGAACAAACAATGAGAGGACAGATCCATAACAATATAACGCTTGACATTAAATGTAAAGATCTACATTTCATGACCCCTTTAAAAATCACGGCGTATTCTCCAAATAGTACATGGTAAACCAACAGGATTTCTCTTGTGTGTATATGTGTACCTCTTTGTGCACTAATGTTGAGCTGGTTTAGTTGAGTCCTCAGTTTTTTCAGAGTCCCATCATTCCCACACAGATCGGACAGACAATCCTGTTTAACACACACACATGCTCACACAGGCACGCACACTTAAAACAGGGCTTTGTATACGCGAGTATGTGTTTTGTGAATGATGTTATGTGTGTGTACCTCATCTGAGCTGGTGCTACCCAACTTGAATCCTTCAGCAGACGTGAGTTCATCTGTTCTGGCATCATTTGAAGTACAGTGAGTGTGAACCCAAGCCTCCAGAGTGAAGACTGCATACAATCACACATCATCCAAAGCAGATTCAGTCACGGAAAACCAGAAACAAGCTGACAGCTTATATGATGCTGTGAAATACTCATGTACAGTAGTCACAAAAAGTGATCAACTTACTGTAAAGTGCAGTCACATCAGCAATATTTCACATCTATTATCTATTGTTAATAGAGGTGTGATGAATAAAGCACTGTGCGCACAGAACTCACTTTAAATCCAAGCAGCTTTCTATTGGTCAGTGTGTTGTACTGCATTCAATGAAAATAAGTCAGATCTGCATGGGGAGAATTTTTGCACCTGATCGTTTGGATTCCTATTGAATGATTTTATGAAATTTTACCAAGCAACTGAAATACCTTAAGGCTGCAATCATTTTACAACCAAAAATTTTGTGACATCTGTATAGGAATACAACTTTTCTCTTTGCTACATTTCCTTTTGTTCATAATTTTTGGCCTATCCGTTTTAATATGGTGTGATTGTTAGTCAGTTCTGCTCAAGTTCACACAGGAGTCGTATCAGAGAAACCACATGTGTAGAAAATCCCTTCATCAACGTTGTCTGACAACCACAAACGGTCACAACGCTTCATCAGTTTGCTCAGTTTATTCATAATTTCAAATTTCATACTTTTTAATTTCTTTCATCTCACCTTTATAGGCCAGCACAGAATTCAGTGCAATCAGCAGCAGGAGAAACACTATGAGAACAGGAATACAGTGACGTGTCTTCGCTGGTTTCTTCGTTGTTAGCTCTGTAACAAACAATGCAGAATCTGGATTAAAAGAAAAAAAGAGAAAAGAACAAAACATACAAAGTTGCACCATTTTAAGAATTTCCATAGACAACAACAGTCAATGTTAAGAATCAGACCGCTGAATGTCACATTTGACCAGAATGAAAAACAACATTTTTGAAGCATGTTTGAATGTGAACCGTGTCCCTCACCACTGTGCTGGAAGTCGTAGCGCTCGGCCTCGTAGAGCTTCATGTTGTTGTCATAAAGAGAGTTTGCCTCGCTGAATACAGAGGCCTTGCCGTCAATCCTGTCCACTTCTGTCTCCATCAGTCACTCCACACACACTGACCTGTACACAGCCTGAGTGACACTTTAAAATACAAGACCAATGAACGCACCCCCCAAAAACTTCTGCTGGCTCATCAGTCATCTGACAACAGAGATGCAGCGGAAATGGTTCCAATGAGTTTTCCAAAGAAAAAGGAAGTTGTATTTTGTTGACTACAGTAACATAAACTGCTTTTCATGATCATTTTCCTTTCTAATAATAACTAAACAGAAGAGTTCTCAGCGTACGCTTCACCAAAACTACACCATAGTCACATTTATAGTGTGATATGCTGATCTGGCGATCAGTTATTGTCAATGATGGTGCTCAATTATGAATAACAGTTCTTACTATTATCAATGTTGAAAAATAACACAATTTACTTAAAAATAGAAATCTTTTGTAACATTATAAATGTCTTTAATGTTTTGATCAGTTTAATGCATCCTTTCTGAATAAAAGTATTAATTTATAATAATTACTTTTCTTTTCTTTTTGAATGGTAGTGTATAACGTTTTCAACACTGATAATACTGATTGATACAATACAATAGATCACTTTCTCTCTCTCTCTTTCTCTCTCTCTCTCTTTCTGTGTGTGTGTGTGCATGCAAATAGTTGTGCATTCAAAGTTTGAGTGTGTGCGTTGGCCTTTGTCCTTCCATTAAGAACGACAAAAAGTCACTTTGTGTGAGTGTGTGTTCTTGTCGGTGGGTAAACTGGTTGGTGATCAGGCCATCTGTTTAGACTGAAAGCTATGAACAGAACCGCAGTGCTGCCCCTGACCTCAGATCAGCTCTAAACAGCCCTCTCTGCTCACACTTAACCTGCGCTGACAGAATGACCTTGTTTACTGTACTCCGTGTTTTGTTTATTTGTTTGTTTGATGACCACACCACTCAACTGCTGATGTATGTGTTTTAGGGTGATTGATGACCTTGTGTGACCCTGTCAGTGTGTATCAGACACTCTCTCTGTCTCTTACCCACTGTGGCTGTATGTGTCCTCTCTACATAGAGGCGCTTAAATTCGTCACTGTAAAATACAGTCGACATGTTTAGATTGTTTTTGCACGTAGTGTCTGTGTATTTGAGTTTTTAAAGGAGCATCATGTCCATTTAATCTCATTCTGTTTCAGTAAATCCACCAAAACACCTTCATTGATATGTTCAGGAAATTTGTGCAATTGATTCCCTCCATTATAATACTATATTCCATCCATTATAAATAGCAAGGATACGTAGGAATGTTCTTTTTAATGTATTAATATATTATAAATATACATATTATACACTTGTATTATTCATGCAAAACATGACGTGTACAATAAAAAAAACAATAAAAATAAAGGTTGTAAAATAGGGTTTTCACAGCAATGCCATAGATTCCTTTCAGTTCTTAAAAGAACATTTAAAAAATCAAAAGCTCCTTTTTGGAATAAAAAGGCTCCATTGACGTTAAAAGGTTCTTCATGGGATGTTCGAAGGCAATTGAGAAGCTTTACTTTTGTGCTGTCTGATGTTGACTTGATGTTGATTCAAGAATGATACATTATACACAATAAAATGATTATATACATTATCCAATTGCATGTTATTAGAAAGTCACAAACCTACCTGTTTACAAGCTGTTTCAGAAATTCCACAAGCAACTGTACAAAATGCACATAATGTACTAAATCCTGTAATTTTAGTGACTCAACATAGAATATTTGGTTTGTAGATACTTAAATTACACAATTATGAGGCCTGTGTGTTATTGTTATGCTATGTAATGTCTAATTCTGTTTATTCCGAGGTTACCGTGGTCAGCCGGATCCGGGCCGTATCCAGATCAGATGAAGGACCTGGACACGAGCACAGCACTGCCCTGGGGTGTCTGCGGAGACCGTGACTCTACTGGACCCTCCCCTGTGACGATCATGAACCCATCTCTAACCGGACCAAATTGGACTTCATATTGGACTTGAATTGTTGTATAATAATCATGCACGGTTTGGCTGTTGGCCAGAGGAGAACTGGTCCCCCGACTGAGCCTGGTTTCTCCCAAGGTTTTTTCTCCATTCTATTCTTCATTCGTTACGTCACCTGCCGGAGTTTTGGGTTCCTTGCCGCTGTCGCCTATGGCTTGCTCAGTTGGGGAAACTTAACACTTAAAATCAATTGTATTGATTCGCCTGCTCTTTTGGGGCTTCTGTTCAGCCAAACAAACTTTGTTTATATTGTTTTTCCTGTAAAGCTGCTTTGAAACAATCTACATTGTAAAAAGCGCTATATAAATAAAGGTGACTTGACTTGACTTGACTAATTTTAGACATGCATTTGTAATTTACTTTTATGAAGAAGTAGTATATTCAGTAACAGAAAATTTAAGCATCCTGCAATGACTAACAGAAGCTATGCAGGTGCTATTTCAACGTGTAATGCGTATTATTTGTTATTTGCTCAGGATTTGTCTGCATTTATTGGGTAAATAATCATCACACACCTGGAGAAATACTAATTGCCTAGAAGATTAAAAGCTCAGTCATGTCGAGGTACACATGGTGATCTTCACACCAGAGCCCTTCATCAGTGCCCTTCACATCAGAAGAAAATAAAACCATTTACTTGTCACATTGATTAAAGAAGGAACGACTTCACATGCAACGACAAACACCAACAAACATGCTTTTTGGGTTTTGTTGGATCACTGTGTTACTCAACAGGTTCAATCAGCGTTTGTCGTGTCTTTTGGAGCAGTGTGAACATGACCGTTATTTTTCAGAACTTGATTGTTGGTGTTTGTTGCTGTTTTTCTGTGCAGTGTGAATTGGCCTTAATAAGCACAAGTAAACATATTGCTGATATAACAAAATCATACAGGAAGTTCAACTTGATGCGTAACTTGTTCGTCTTAGATGGTGAAACCGTGGAATTTCTCTTCCTCATTGAGGATAGAAAATAAAATGTAACTTGAGGATGAGAGGTGATTTTCAGTGATGACCCTCTATAGAACCATCTGTCCATATTCCTGCTTTCTCAGGAGGAACACACAGAAAAGTGTGGCGAAACATTTCTGCAGTATCTGGTATATTTAGGGGTTACTGTAAGTCTCATGTAAGGTTTCACTTTCAAATGGAAAAACCTTGAATTCTCCTTCCTCCTAAAACAACAAAACTAAGATTCTGTGGTGAATAGTGAATAGTTAATACTACATTAAAAAAAAACTGTAATTCACCTAAATTTACCTAAATAATTACCTAAGTAACTTACCTAAATAAGTTAGTTCAGGCATGAACTTAAATTCAATATACTCAATTTGAAAGTGTAGAAATTAAAGAGTAAATATCAATGTTGTAAAACCTACTCAACTCATGCATTGTGTCACGTCTCCCACATTCCGCATCCTTCTGTGTCTTCTAGACTGTTCCACACCTGTCTCGTTAATCACTGCCCAAGTCCCGTCAGCTGTGTGTAGTTTCCTTGTCTGTATAAATACCCTCCTGTGTCCCTTTGTGTTTGTCGGTATTCGTCAAAGTTCCTCGGTTGTCATGGCGTGTGTGGATGTTTCCTGTGTTCCCCAGTTTACTCCATGAGGTTTGCGTTTGCACCCTCGAGTGCGTTTATGCCTCTATTTAAAGTGTTCTCAGTTTCTCAGTTTATTAATAAACCTGAGTTTTGTTTGCATCCGAGTTTCCTCGTTCCTCTGCATCACACGCCAGCACCCGCCGTTGTATGACACATTGGGCCATACATACTTAATAATTTTGCATTTTTACCTGTTCTCCTGCTATATTTACACTGTTTTAACATTGCTTTTGTTATTGGGTTTAGAAACTTGCTGTTTTGTGACATCCGAGAGAGAGACAGAGAGAAAGAGAGAGCTTTTCTAACACCTTGTTCTATTTGTCAAGATGATTAGAATGACCTGTTTCCCTCATGGACAACAAATCAAACATTATCAGGGGAGAGTGTGGCTGAAAATGTAGAAAGCAAAAGCAAAAAGAAGGAGTGTGTTTTTTTCTCCTTTTGTTTTTCCCTTTTTAAGTTAACAGACAACGTGTCTAGCAAACCATTTTCTTGTGTCTCTTCAGATCAAGTTGTTCAGGTGTCAAACCGGTGGTTACTGTGGCGAAGGGAGCATTTGACATTGTTTTATTGGCAGTGACAGGAGCGGAATGTAGTGTCGGTCCCAGACAGCAGCAAGACCTCAATCAGAGCTATAAAACACACCTTACTCTGTCACACACACCTCCATCAACAACACTCTTTGTCTCTGGCTTGCTCTCATTCGTAGAGTGGTTATTGCATTTTATTTAACAGTTATGGAGGGACCTGGAGAAGAGAGAAAACGTAGGATAAAGAGCGGAGTGTATCATAATATTGTTCACTTCCTTCTGCTCTAAAATCTCCACAGCTTCCTGTTGACCAAACGGCTCCGGTTAATCTGATCACTCTTTACACAAACCTGCTGCAAATGACTTTGTGTGTGTGTGCACATTTTCACCGAGCCTCTTGGTGTTTCTTTGCATTCTGCTTAGCTGGGATACGGGTTCTCACTCTGACCTTGTCCTCTGTCAAGATCTTCTCCTGCTGATCATCTTAAACACAGTGGCACACCAGGCATGATTAATATTGAAGAAAGGGAGGGGATATATATCCCACAGGAACATAGAAGGGAGGGCACTTAAAATAGTTTCAAATGTTAAAATGAAAAGAGGCTAGACTTCTTGGTTGTGAGCTATTTGTGTATGGAGGATTGCACTTGTCTTTAAAGAGTAAAAGCACAGGTGTACTTACGTGAAACTGAAGGATAACTTCTCTTAGGATATTTTCTGGCTCAAGGGGCTCTAGAGGAACCTTGATGAATGTCCTTGGTGTGGCTTAGGATAACCATCAGGCCCCTTTTGATATAGGCGACCACTGATGGACAAGGACATGAAGTCTGGGAGAAAGAGTCGAGAGCCAGAAGGACAGACATCGTTTCTAGGAGGTTTATGTGCCAAGAAAGCTGGTTTCCCCTATGTTGAGAGATCCCCCAGGACTGTTTTTCAGTGAGTGACTGGTCTAGCTTTATTCTTATTACCACTGATACGATGGCTTTGATGCCCATGGATGAAAGAGCATCACCAAGTCCCTTGCTAGGAAGGTGGTCCTCTTTAGAGGAGAAAGCACACTTTACTTTGCAAAACCCCATCTCCTTCATGTGAGCAAAAATGACACCTTAATGCCAGACTGCTAACTGTCACGACTTAGCCAAAATCAACCAATCACGGTTGTAGTTCAGAACACTCAGAACTTAACTCGACAAGACTAGACTGGACTGGACTAGGATTCACTAGAAATCAACTAGGATACAACTAGGACTCAAATAGACATCAGGACAGACGACAATGAAGCAGCACAGGACAGCAAATATGAGGGAAGTAAAAACACAAAGGAGGAAGGGTAATTGATTGAAACAGTTGGGACAAATCAAACTGATGATTTGATTAAACAAGGAGGGAGGAGAACACAAAGACTAGACACGAACAAGCAGCCAATGCGGACACGCATCGCCGCATGTTCACATTAGACAAAAGACGATGCACAGCTGGTGGCAACCAAACTGTGCGCGCAACACCAAAACACAACATGAAAGCATCCGGCCGAAGTAAACACGAACCTTGTGCTTACAACATTACACGAGGACACGAGAGCACACGGTGCAAGCAGAGCTTGAAACCGTGCCCACTCACGCACTCACGACCAGGACGAACACACGGGTCATGAATGTCCGAACCCCGACACATAACCAAGACCATCTGGGGATCAGACACTATAACCCGCACACAAGACGTTACATAGACAAGAGTCCACGAGCACTCGAAGCCACGCACACACACAAAACTCGAGACATTATGGTAGTGTCAGAGCTCTGCCACAAAACCAAGAAATGACTAGACCGAATGTGACAGAACTCTGAAAGTACTGGCTGTAAAACTGAATCATGTAAGCCTTTTTGATAGTGTGCATGACCCAACGAGAAGTAATAGTAGTAGTAGATTCCACACTGCAAGAAATTCTACTAAGGGAACCTTCTCTGGTATTTTTTTATTTATACCCTCCTGTGTTCCCTTGTCTTTGTCAGTCTTTGACGATACTGTGTGGATATTTTCATGTGTGTGGATGAGTGCTGGTTTTGTTTCCATTTAAAGTTTTTTGTTTTTGTTTTGTTTATAAAGAGTTAATGCAGCTGTCAGGGTTCTGTCACTTCAGTTCGGGTTTCTGGTGTAGTGGTTGACAGAGCTCTGACACTGCCCCTTTGTTGTGTTATGTGATTGTGTAACCCCGCCCATCTTGTTTCCTCGTTTCCCTTAATTGATCCCATCTGTCTCTGCTTGTTACCTTTCCTCATGTGTTCCCTAATTAATCCCAGTGTCTTTGCTGTCCTGTGTCGTTGTCTTACATGGGTTGTTCTGAGTGTTTGCTTCCCTGGATGGTTTCCCTCTCCTTGTGCAACTGTTTCATTCGGTATTTCTGTCATTCCTTATGTGTTACTTGTTTATGTTAGTGTCATGTTTTCCCCCTCGTGGGTTTTTGTTTTACGTTTATGTTGATTTATTGTTTACAAATAAGTACCACTTCTCCTGCACATGAGTCCTCCCTTCATGTTCCGTGACAGAAGCATTCCTGGCTCTGTGTCTCTCCGCATCACACACAGCACTCTGTTACTGTGACAATGTCAAGTACTTAAAGAGTACTTTGTATATTTGAAGTTGTTCCATTTCACTACAAAAAAAGTACATTAAAAACAATTTAAATTATGCTTTAATACAATTTAATTACAACCAAAATACCAAACATCAAATTAACTAAACAGCAATATTATTTTATTCTAACAGGGTTGGATCAAACTCAGTATTAAGGAGTTGAGAAACCTTGGCATAGTGGATCCTGCTTCCATCCCTTCAAGTCAAGTCACCTTTATTTATATAGCGCTTTTTACAATGTAGATTGTTTCAAAGCAGCTTTACAGGAAAAACAATATAAACAAAGTTTGTTTGGCTGAACAGAAGCCCCAAAAGAGCAGGCGAATCAATACAATTGATGAATTTTAAGTGTTAAGTTTCCCCAACTGAGCAAGCCATAGGCGACAGCGGCAAGGAACCAAAACTCCGGCAGGTGACGTAACGAATGAAGAATAGAATGGAGAAAAAACCTTGGGAGAAACCAGGCTCAGTTGGGGGACCAGTTCTCCTCTGGCCAACAGCCAAACCGTGCATGATTATTATACAACAATTCAAGTCCAATATGAAGTCCAATTTGGTCCGGTTAGAGATGGGTTCATGATCGTCACAGGGGGGAGGGTCCAGTAGAGTCACGGTCTCCGCAGACACCCCAGGGCAGTGCTGTGCTCGTGTCCAGGTCCTTCATCTGATCTGGATACGGCCCGGATCCAGCTGACCACGGTAACCTCGGAATAAACAGAGACCAATATCAGTGTAGATGCCATTCTTCTTCTGATGTATCGAGTACATCAGGTGTTATGGGAATGTTCCCGGTTCCGGCTTATCTAAATTATGCAGCCTAACAATCATTTTACATGATTTGGATTAAAAATGTATGTATAATGTGTTATGTGTATGCCAGGTTGAAAAGATGTGTTTTAGTCTACATTTAAACTGACAGAGTGTGTCTGCTTCCCGAACTGTAATAGGAAGACTGTTCCAGAGTTTAGGAGCTAAATAGGAAAAGGATCGCCCGCCAGCAGTTGACTTTGATATACTAGGTATTATAAGCTGGTCAGTATTTTGGGATCGCAATAGACGTGAAGGACTATAATGTGTTAAGAGATCGCTCAAGTACTGTGGAGCTAAACCATTTAATGCTTTGTAAGTAATTAGCAAGATTTTAAAATGTATTCGGTGTTTAATAGGAAGCCAGTGCAGGTTTGACAGAACTGGGCTAATATGCTCATACTTCCTGGTTCTAGTAAGAACTCGAGCTGCTGCATTTTGGACCAGTTGGAATTTGTTTATTAACAACCACCTAGTAAAGCATTACAATAATCTAGCCTTGAACTCATGAACGCATGAACTAACTTTTCCGCATTTGTCTTAGATAGCATATGTCGCAATTTAGATATATTTTTAAGATGGAAGAACGCCGTTTTACAGATGCTAGAAACATGGCTTTCAAATGAAAGATTGGTATCAAAGAGCACACCCAGGTTTCTAACTGACGACGAAGACTTGACAGAGCAGCCATCGAGTGTTAGGCAGTAGTCTAGATTATTATGTGCCAAACTTTTTGGTCTGATAATTAGAATCTCTGTTTTTTCAGAATGTAGCAGTAGAAAGTTATTAGTCATCCAATTTTTTATATCGGTTATGCATTCTGTTAATTTAGTGAATTTGTTCGTTTCATCAGGATGAGAAGAAATATAGAGCTGAGTATCATCAGCGTAACAATGAAAGCTAATGCCATGCTTCCTAATAACTGCACCCAAAAGAAGCATGTACAGGGTGAAAAGCAATGGTCCTAGTACTGAACCTTGAGGAACTCCATATTGAACCCGTGACCGATATGACATCTCCTCATTTAATGCTACAAACTGATAACGCTCAGATAAGTATGACTTGAACCAGGCTAATGCAACTCCACTAATGCCAACATAATTTTCAAGTCTATTCAGAAGGATTTTGTGGTCAATAGTATCAAATGCAGCACTAAGGTCCAGTAACACTAACAGAGAGATACAACCACGATCGGATGATAATAGCAAATCATTTGTAACTCTAATTAGAGCAGTCTCAGTACTATGATATGGTCTAAATCCTGACTGGAAATCCTCGTAGATGCTGTTTCTTTCTAGAAAGGAACATAGTTGTAAAGATATTGCCTTTTCTAGAATCTTTGACAAGAAAGGTAGATTCGATATCGGCCTGTAATTAACTAATTCTGTAGGATCAAGTTGTGGTTTTTTAATAAGCGGTTTAATTACAGCCAGCTTAAAGGTTTTTGGTACGTATCCTAATGACAAAGAAGAATTAATAATATTAAGAATAGGATCTATGATTTCTGGAAGCATCTCTTTCAGTAGCTTAGTCGGTATTGGGTCTAGCATACATGTTGTTGATTTTGATGATTTAACGAGTTTAGACAATTCTTCCTCCCCAATAGCAATGAAGGATTGGAATTTTTCTTCAGGGACACTAAAATGTACTGTATTTTGGAATATTGTAGTAGATTGTTGCATGTTTATTATTTTCTCTCTAATATGATTAATTTTGCAAGTAAAGAAGTCCATGAAGTCATTAGTGCTGTGCTGATTTAAAGCATCTGGGGTTGAGGCTTTATTTCTTGTTAATTTAGTCACTGTATCAAATAAATACCTAGGGTTGTATTTGTTTTCTTCTAAGAGGGTAGAAAAGTAAGTAGATCTAGCTGATCTTAAGGCCTTTCTGAATGCAATAGAGCTGTCTTTCCATGAAAGGCGAAAAACCTCTAGCTTAGTTTTTTTTCCAGCTCCGCTCCATTTTTCTGGCTGCTCTCTTGAGGGCCCGGGTGTGCTCGTTGTACCACGGTGTTGGACTATTTTCTTTAATCTTCTTTAAGCGTAACGGAGCAACAGTGTCTAAAGTGCTGGAAAAGAGAAAGTTTATAGTTTCTTTTGCAACATCAAGTTCTTCTAGGCTATCTGGGATGTTAAGTAGATGAAACTGATCGGGAAGATTATTTATAAAGCTATCTTTTGTGTTAGGAGTGATAGTTCTACTATATTTATAACAGGGAGTTAGTTTTTCGACTTTGGCTAAAGGTAATCTACACGCAACTAAGTAATGATCTGAGATGTCATCGCTCTGCTGCAGAATTTGAACAGTATCAACATTGATCCCATATGACAATATTAGATCTAAAGTATGATTACGAGAATGAGTGGGTCCTGATACATGTTGTGTAACTCCAATAGAGTTTAAAATGTCTCTAAATGCCAATCCCAATGCGTCTTTTTCATCATCTACATGGATGTTAAAATCACCGACGATTATGACTTTATCTGCAGACATTACTAATCCTGAGAGAAAATCAGCAAATTCTTTGATAAAGTCTGTATGGTGCCCTGGTGGCCTGTATAGAATAGCCAGCACAAAAGTTAAACAGGAATTATTACTTGCACTAGATAATTTTACATTGAGGACCATCACTTCAAAAGAATTATATTTCAAATTAGATCTTTGAGCAGTACTGATCGTGTTACTATAAATTACAGCAACACCTCCTCCTTTACCTTTCAGACGAGGCTCATGTTTATAACAGTAATTTTGAGGGGTGGACTCATTTAAAGTAATATAATCGTCTGGTTTTAGCCAAGTTTCTGTCAAACACAGCACATCTAGTTTATGATCTGTAATCATATCATTTACAATAAGTGCTTTTGAGGAAAGGGATCGTATATTCAGTAACCCAAGCTTTATCATTTGTTCATTTGTGTTATATCCGTTCTTAGCTGTTTGTAAATCAATTAAATTTTTCCTCCTAAACGATTTTGAGAGATTTTTGTATTTGCTAATTCGGGGAACAGACACAATCTCTATAGGATGATATCTAGGTGAAAGAGTCTCTATGTGTTGGATTTTATCTGACCTCTGTGACGTGAGACAGCTAGCAGACGGTCGGTTTAGCCAGTTTGTCTGCTTCCTGACCTGGACCCCAGTTAGTCAAGGTTTAGCTCTAAGACTATATGCCAAATTATTAGAGAGAAGAGCGGCACCATCCCAGGTGGGATGAATACCATCTCTTTTCAACAGGTCAGGTCTGCCCCAAAAACTTTTCCAATTGTCTATACACCCTATGTTATTCCGCGGGCACCACTTAGACATCCAGCCATTGAGTGAGGATAATCTGCTAAGCATCTCATCACTCCTGCGCGTAGGAAGAGGGCCAGAGCAAATTACGGTGCCTGACATCGTACTTGCGAGTTCACACACCTCTTTAATATTACTTTTAGTGATCTCCGACTGACGAAGTCGGACATCATTAGCGCCGACGTGAATAACAATCTTAGAATATTTACGATTAGCCTTAGCCAGCACTTTTAAATTTGCTTTGACGTCAGGCGCTCTGGCTCCCGGCAAACATGTGACTATGGTGGCTGGAGTCTCTATTTTCACATTCCGAGTAATAGAATCGCCAATCACTAGGGCACTTTCAACAGGTTTCTCAGTGGGTGCGTCACTGAGTGGGGAGAACCTGTTTGATGTTCTGATCGGAATGGAACAGTGGTTTTTTGACCCACGGTTATGCCGTCTCACAGTCACCCAGTTGCCCTGCTGCACGGGCTCTACAGCCGGGACCGAACAATGTACAGGGTTTGCTAAGCTAGTCGCATCCAAAGTAGTATCTAAAGCCCTTACATTCTTACTATCCTCGATTAAAGTTTGGATGCGTGTCTCTAATTCTGAAACCTTCTCTGTCAGCCTAATTATGTCCCTACATTTATGACATGTGAAGCCTTCACAGCTGACAGAGACAGAAAGACTATGCATGAAGCAGGCAGTGCAAGTGACAATTTTGAGAGAAGATGACATGACTCACCGCGTGTGTTGATCCAACTTGTTGACCAGTTGTTTGATGAAGTCGGGAAAAAAGGCGCGAGCGAGAAAAACGCTGTGTGCACGGACAGTAAGATAGCACAATGCTAACGCGTTTAGCGACTTAGATTAAAGCTAACGATTACAATATATTAAATAATCTAATATTGTATTTAGCAATACAAACGAACGTCGAGTTTAAGATCTAAAACAAAAATCAAGTTTATATGTCAGTACAAACGCAATCCACTGCAAACAGGAAACAGGAAACAGCAGCAGTGCAGCAGTCAAAACGGTCCGTCTGAAACCCATAAACACACATAAACAACACATATTCACACGGCCATCCACTTGACCAAAAAATAAAGCATGATTTATCAAACTTGGCAACCTAATTCCATTTCTGCATCATGGTCTAGTTCTGATGTTCACATACCCATTGTAGGGGCTTTCTGTGGTAGACAGGAGTCATCATGTGCACTCTGACCGGTCTGTGGTTAAGCTGCCCCATAACTGCCATGCACTGTTTCACTAATTGTCCTTTCTTGCACTACTTTTAGTCAGTACTAACTACTGCATACTGGGAACAACCCACAAGATTTGGAGATGCTCTTACCCTCTCTTACAGTCATCATTTCATAAAATATTTTTTTTGCCCTTATCAAGTCATTCCGATTTTGATGCTTGACCATTTTTCCTGCTCCCAACACATGAAATTCAAGAACTTTCGGTACACTTGCTTCCTATTACTAAAACTAATAACTTCACTTGTCTGTGGTTCAAACGTTGTGGCTGATCAGTGGATAAATGGATGGAGTTTGTCAACTGACCAATTGCAGACACTGAACAAGGTGCTTGTCTGGAACACACAGAGGGAAGAACCTTGAAAGAACCTCAGAGACAGAGAACAGAGAACCTTAGTTGGTGCAGAAAATCTTGAATATGAGTGACACACTCTTGATCGTTGTTGTTTCTGAACTCCTCGTAATTCCCTTCTTGTGGAACTTACTCGATTCTCTTCTTTTTGAGTTTCAGAGACTTTAAAAAAAAGAATGCAACAAACCATTTTTTTTATTCAATCTTTTTAATTTTTTTAGAGAGAACCTTTAAGCCATTCCCAAGGATTACACATGAAATTGAGAAGTAGGTAAAAATTTATATTTGTGTTGCTTTATCTTACTTTAATTAAGTCAAATAAGCAAACAGCTAAAATATTTATTTTTTTATGCACTTTTTCACAAGGGGTGTCATGAGAGTTGGTGTTGTTCATGGATTAAGTTAACTGTATTGTAGCAATCCACAATATGTCAGATTATATTTTGTCCTTGTTTTTCATTGTGCTTGTAACACTTTTTCCTGTCGGGTCTTCTTTGTCACTTCCTGTTGGTGAGGTCTTGGGAACACTTCCTGTCAGTCGTGTCATGTGTGCACTTCCTGTCTGTAAGGTTATTGTTTCACTCCCTGCACCTGTTGTGTGACACCCAGGTGTTTGTCATTCCTTTGTGTATAAAACACTCTTGCATTTCCCTTGTGTTGGTCGGTTGTTGAAATTAATAATGTCTTGTCTGCCTGTCTACCGAGTTCCATTAGAGGTTAAGTTAAGTTAAGTTAAGTTAAGTTAAGTTAAGTTAAGTTAAGTTAAGTTCAATGCACATTGCTTATTTGATTTGTATTTAAAGTGTTTTGTTTTCAGTTATTATTATTAAATTGATTTTGAGTTTGAACCCTCATCGTGACTCTCCGCATCACACACGTTCTGTTCCTCGCCTTGTGACGTGCTCACCTTCTGTTTTTAGATGCCCCAGTTTTCTCATGTTTTTCTTTGATTCATCCCATTCTCTTGGCCCTTGTTAATGAACTCATTAGTTCCCTTATTTAATTCTAGTACGTATAAGTACTCCCTGTTTATTTTGTTTTTTTGTTCATTGTCCTGTTTCATCAGTGTGTGTGTATGGTGTGGATTCACCTGCCTTTGTTACATAGCATGTGGATTAACAAGTAAAGACTTAGTTGAACTTAATTTATCTTCATTGTGTGTATACTATCAGATCGTAATACAGTGAACAGGGCAAATGTGCTACTCATATTACCTCAACTCTCAGACAGCACACATTTAGACATTTTGCAGAATGTCAAACCCTCTAATTGTCCAAAGAAAGGATTGTCCCTTGGCTGGTCAGTCAATACACAGTTGTGGTGTTGAATATGCAATGCTTTGTTGTAAAGTCAGTGTTGTACAGGGAGTCATGCCTTTTCTTCATTATTAAAAATATCTTAAAAGTAAAACTAAACATGAAATTAGTGGAATACTGTTTGACATGGTATTATTCTGTCGGTAGAATGGCAGAACAAGTGGGCTATTTAACAAAGAACGGACCTGTAATAAGTGGTTAGTAAAGATGCAATTCAGGAGATTAATATGAATATGTATTAGTAGTTATAATTATTGTTCTATTACATTATATAAAAGTACTTTCCCAAATGTTTAGTGGCTAAAATGCTGATAAGGTCAATATTTCTGAACTTCTCTTAAACAAATGACCTCGGCATTGTGGGCATGCTGACAATTACAGTTTTGTTTTAGCTTTTAGTTTTGTTTCCTCTGAAATCAGCTGTGAAATTCTACATGATTCTCACAGATTTCCAAATTGTGACACTATAAGGTATGTGTCAATATAGGGACCTGCACAGAGCAAAGAAGATTGTAGTGAATGCCAATGAATAAATACATTTATTTTCATTTTTCATACAGTATATCAATCATTTTAAAGGTGTGATTTACAAAATAGCTTATAATCAAGAAGTGTAGCATTTATCACTTATATTTCATTGTGTCAGAGATCGGAAAGAGGAGCGTGGCGAGCAGGACGGGGTCAAGGGATGTGAGAGCGTCACGAGAGCCGATAATTTTGGTATTGGTAACGATTGGTAATGAGCGTCACCTGTGAGCCACAGGTCTCAGATCTCATGGAGGAGCAGAGGCATAAAAGGAGTAGCGATGACAGTGAAGGACGAGAGAGGGCCAGGCCTGGTTTTTAGAGGAGTATGTGGTGGAGTGTTTGGAGCTGGCCCAGCTTGTAAGGATGCCATGCTCAACTGCTGTTTCTGGATGAGGCTTGGCTCTTCCTGGTTATTGCTTCAGATGACTACTACCAGCCCATAGCAGGCTTCCTCAATTACATCCTCTAGTTAAACGGATCACAATTCATTGTAGATGAGGTTGAGGACCCCGCCAGCAGTTAGCCCCATCTGGTAAGCGTTTGAGCTCCCCAGATCAACAAACACCAACCATCCTGCCAGCTCCAACAAACCCAGCCCTCCTCGCTGCTCCAGTGCGTCCAGAGTGTGTCAGGGAGACACACACTCAGATTGTCTCCTTCGCTCCCTATTCTTAAGCCTGCTCCAATGAGCATAAATACTGAGTGCCCACCAGAGGGGTGGGTGGCAGCCATTCTGGCCACTGTGCTGTTGTGTGTGTGGTCTGCACAAACAACAGCTGATGAACTCATTCCAGCCAGTAAGCCCATTCCTGAACTCTTCCAAGTCTCAGAGCCTGCTCCTGTGCGCCCTCTAGTCCCCAAGCATGCCCTTTTTCTCTTATTGTCTCGTCAATAAACACCTCATTAGTCTTGTCAGCTGTGTCTTGTTCCCTCATCAGCCTTGTGTATATCAACCCTGTGTTTTCCTTCAGTCTTTGTTAGTTGTCGTCTATGGCACTTCATGTTTTGTTGCTGTCTAGTCCTGTTCTCTTGAATTCCTTCTTGGTTGTGTTTTGAATCTGGTTTTTGAGTTTTGATTATTAAAGACATTTAAGTTGATTCCTGTGCCTCCTCGCCTTCAGCCTGCACCACACAATCACGACAGAGAGCGAACCAAGCTTGGAGTTTATGTTGTGTTTTGTTTGTGTTCATGTGAGCGGCAGTTGTCCATGAGGGTTGCCACCGTAAATTTTACTTTACTGTTTATTTATTTGATTACTTAAAGTGTTTGAACGTTCGCTGGTTTCCACCTGCTTCTTACCCAAACTTTATGTTTTGTTACAGTCACTGATGTTGTTCTCAACTTAAGTGTTCTCCTTGTTTTATGCAGTTAATTTGTACATGCCTGTTTCCTGTGTTTACCTACTACCATCAATAAACACTAATTCTGAGTTATTTCTGAATTCTGTTCAAAATGGGTTGATCTCATGTGATCGTTTGTAAAAATTAACTTTACATGGCTCCTCAGAACTCGTGTTCAATTTAGTTTGGTTACTATTACAGTTTCTCAAATGCTAAAACACATTTCACAAACGTTTGCTCCATGTTCCCCAATGTCTAAACACAACACACTTTTCTAAAGCTACATAAACACAACCACACCTTCTCTCTTCAAAACTCAAACTTTCACACCAAAAGAGCAGCTCGAAGCTTTCAAAACTGTAAACACTATACACATCATTACACACTACAGCAAAACAATTAAAAACATAATGCTCAATTTGTGAGAAGGTTCTTTGTTTCATAACTGCCAATGCATATTTTTAGAAACTTTACAGTAATGGATCTTCTTAGATCTCTGCAGAGGATTAGGCATTTAGATTTGAGTGTTTCATGGGAAGAGTATAAATCTATAGTAAATTCTGCATGTACACTACTGTAACAACTCAATGCAAAAACAGAATCTATTGCACATACCAGTACTCTTGAAAACATGATCAGGGTGTGGAGTTTTTTTATTTACTTTATTCACACCACAATCATGTCGCTGAGCTGCATCGGGCCACATCTCCTCATCCACGTCACAGGCTAAACTGTGTCTTTCCAGGCACCACAGGAAAAACTCCACTGGGATGTCAACACAGGCCAGCTCCATTGCCCTTAGGAGGTTCTCTCTAGTGCAGTGGTCACCAACTTTTTGAAACTGAAGATCACCCTCCTCTGCTTAAATGAGAGGCAAGATCGACTTGGGAGGGGGGGGGGGTGCGCGCGCGGAGTTGTCGTCCTATCGGAGCTTGCAGAGCGCGGTGCATGACAGACTCGCTAATTTGGCAACTGAAACGTTCTTATTTTCGGGAGCTTCCGGGATGGTGATAAAGGACGACCAATCGATCGCGATCGACCGGATGGCGACCAACGATCGACCAGTCGATCGCGATCGACGGGTTGGCGACCACTGCTCTAGTGTATGGTTGTCTGCCATAAATCTTCCATCTCCACGATGAGAAGAACTCCTCTATAGGGTTCAGGAAAGGGGAGTAGGATGGCAGACAGACATTTAAAAAGTGGTTACTGTTGGTGGTGAACCACTCTCTGATTTGGTTTGTTCTGTGGAAGTGTACATTATCCCAAATGATCACATAAATGTGATGTGCGGGCCCAGGAGGATGTGGTTTAGCTCTTCTAGGAAGGTGAAGAGACGTTGGGTGTTGTAAGACCCCAAGGACAGCATGCCGGTGGGCAAGCCCCTCCAAACCCATGGCTGCACAAAGAGGAATTGTGAACATGGATGTATACTTACTTGCACATACTCGTAACGTAGGTCTTTGTGTCGCACAGAGTTGCGCTCAAAGGGAACCCTATAGACCTGTTTCATCCGCATCTTTTGCCGCCGGAGAATTCTGTGTATTGTGGCCAAGCTGACATGAATGCTCTGTAAGTTGACATTATCGGCAATGACTTTGTCTCTGATCTCCCGGAGTCTGATGAACCATATCCACAATGAGGGTTTCTTGTGCCGCTGTAAATATGGCAACCTTCCCACCTCTATGTGGCATTCTTTCAACTCTAAAGAAAAAAACATGTGTTGTCAATTGACATGTTTTACAATACAGTAACAACTGATTTGAAACCAATAGACTTCTTTCACAGGCTTGTAAAATTGTATTGTGACAAAGAAAGCAATAGAGTACAATACCGGTTGTGTTGTCTGAATGCCCTGATAATGGTGGCCACGGTGAACCTACTCAGGTTTGGACGGACTTCAGCCATTGTCATGCCATGGACAATGACATGGTCAATGACTGTTGCTCGCATCTCGTCTGTATTGATGGTGTGTGGTTGTCTTGCTCTCCTTCCTGGACCTTCTCTCCCTTGTTGGCCTCCTCATCTTCTTCCATGGCCAGTTCTACTCCCTCCTCTGACTCGAATTCCTCTTCCCCTAACTCTGTCTTCATCTATTATGTTTGTTTGGACTCTTCAGAAAACTGTGCACTCTGAACTTGCTTTTATACATGTGGTCACAGCACTAGCAACAAGTGTCTTCAATTTTGAGTCGTTGTGTGTAATGAATGACGCCAGGTGTGATCATTGTGTTCAAATATTGCTGACTGTGGCAAGCATTTTGCATCACATGAGCTTTCATTTGAGAAGATGAGCAGAGTTCTTTTGCAACTTGTGTTTTAACAAGGAAAAATGTGTTTTGATTTATGAGAACGGAGGATTGTGTTTTGTGAATTGTGTCTTCATGTGAAATGTGTTTATGATATTGGAAAATGATGGCTAGATTTAGTAAATGTGTTTAGACAACTAGTCATTTGGTTTAGAGGATTGGCTTTTGTGTTTTAACATTTGAGGAAAACTGTAATAAAAGTTAATTATACAAATGTTTTATAAAAATTTTTTTGAATATCCTATTGATCCACTATGGTTTAAGACATTTTCTGTCTTGCATTGTATATTTCCATGTGATGAATGCCATTTAAAAAAAAAAGTTAATCCAACCATTTATTTAATAAGGCAAACATTAGGATTTCTAATGTTTCTGCTTCTGACTGTCACGGGAAGGCACGGCAAGGACGAAGATCCAACGGAACTTTAATAGTAACAGCAAGGAGATCGTACCAGCCGTGACATAACAAGAGAACAGAAACTCAAGAACTGACAGGAGTGAACAAAGGTGACTAAATACAAGAGCACTGATTAACAAATGACAAACAGCTGGATAGATTAGTGTCCATGGCAACAGGCAGGTGACAGAAGGATCTAGAACAGACAGTAACATGTGACAAAGGCAAACTAAGAGTCCCGGGTGAGTAGTGCTGTGACACTGACTATGAGCAGATTATGAGGCTGTGAAGAAATCAAATTTTAAAGGAGGAGCCGAGGAGGTGCAGATGTATTTGATTGGATAACTCAACACTGCAGAAATGTTCAATTCAGATGGACAAGCACTCTGTTCTATTTGTACTCTGAAGTTGCAAATTGCCAGTAAAAACGTTTAATTGCAACGCCCCTTTCAAAAGCTTTCAAAGTCCAAATTGGAAACTTTGAGGAAATACCATAACCATTACTTCAGAATCAAAAATGTCTTCTCAGCACATCATCCAAAACAGTAGTAATGTATTGCTTATTAGCACTTCTGTTTGTCTGTCTCAATAAACTAGTAATACACATCTGTGGACATGAGAATTTAGCATTGTATGTGTTTGTATTCCAAAAGAGGAAGCGTAACAAAGGTTTGCCTGAACATAAGGCATGGACACAGAAAACAGACTGTGTGCTGGAACATGGTCAACTGGGGTTTGATGTTATTCCTAGCTCTGATATCTGACTTCTGAGGCAAATTGAATGCAGCATAATAATCAGCCGTCAGAATGTAAGAGATGGAGATTATTGATGAATAACCTGTTTCTCAGATCAGAAAAGGATGTATCAGTAAAGTATTACTGATTTCATTGAGGAGCAGAAGCTCATGGATGTCACTAATGCTGGTGACCTGGTACATAATAATCTGTGAACATTTTTTTGCCAGACAATGTAGCATAACAGCTGCAGAGTTACTAAAGCTACTTTTAATGCTTGATGTGTGAAGCTGTCTACTACCACACACACACACACACTCACAGTCACTGTCAGGTCTTGTGTGTATAATTACCATAATGAAACTCTTATTGAGCTTAAGAGAGGTCAGCTGTAAGTGGCCTTTAGCTAATGAGAGAGACAGAGGCATTAAGGGACAGACAGATCAGCTACACACACACACACACATATAGAAGGAACTATATGTGTGTGTGTGTGTGTGTTTTGGAGAGAGGGTCTGTAAGGTTCAGCTCTAAGTACATGTATAATTCATATAGCTCTTTCTTTATCTTGATTGACAGCATGCCCCCAAAACCCCTCTTCTACAAACCCACACATACACATGCCAGACTGCCCTGCACAGCTTCACAGACACATGCATACTGAGACAGAGGATCAGCCTCCTCCTATCACTAGGGCAAGAACAGGTTCATGGCAGGAGTAATTGGCCAATAGGTATGGGACTAAAGTGCTGATGGCTGTGCATAATGACGTGCACCTGACATTCATGGTGACATTCACAAATTCAGTTCAGTATTTCTCCTTACAGAACACCGGACTTCATGCAATGTTTTGGAATGACAACCTTCTTGCACATCTGAAGATCAGATCCCCTGTTGCTTTGACCACTGGTCGGCCAGTCGGCCATACAGCTCCTTGTGAAGAAGTCATTAAAGGTCATATATTTTTATATATTTCATATATTTTTGCTGTCTTTGACGTGATAGCTCAAATGTGCATGATCTTCTGTCACCATCTGTCAATTCGTGTCATGACATCATTGTCCTGCGGCACTAGGATTATCAGTCACATGGAATCTATGGGTCAGAATATTAGATCACATTGTGTTCAGAGTGCCCACGAGCGAAAACACACATCGCTTCCTTCACATTTCCAATGTGAGCAAAGAAACAATCGATGGTGCAGGCTGATAATTTACCTCAGTCTGCTTGAAATCACATCATTCTCTTTAAGACACAGCTGATTCATTCCTGTTGTATGAGTAGCTAATGAGTTTGTTGGGGTGATTGAGAATGAGCGTCACCTGCGCACTACACCAGCCTCACATCTCACGGAGGAGGAGAAGCATGTAAGGAGGACAGTGGACTAGAGGATCAGGCCTGGATTTTACGTTGTGTTTTGTGTTTGTGTGGGTGGCAGTCATCCGTGAGGGATTACTTTCATTTTGTATTTTACTTTACATTTTACTTTCAAATGAAAAGTTGTTAAACATTCATCTGTTTTCACCTCTTCATCTGTTTCACCTTTTCTTCCTGAAGTACAAACTTTCGTACAAACAGCAGTAGCAGCATCAGCAGCAGCACAAAGTAAATACAGAATATATAAAAAGACACTCACCTCTGCCTTCTACCGTGGCTTTGATGCTAGCCTTTACTTCTGTGTAGGATCGCGGGTTTCCTAAAGAACTGGGCGCTACCAGGGTCACATATTAAAAGTCTGGGAGGAACCAATTGTGGGGTCTTTTTAAATGGTTACATGTAATTTCTCTTTTACAAAGATATTGTGTCAGAAATTTTTTGGATTTTTTTGCTAGTTGCATATTTTTTGTCTGTATATTTTCTATTGCTTTAGATTTCTAGTTTCTTTACACATGAGCGCAATGCTTTTTTTGCTACCTTGCTAGACAGGGGGATTAGTTAAACTAGTGTATTTAAACCAGACCTTCCTTGATCTCTAAAGGTCAACGATACGACACACAAGCTGCAGTAATAACAGCAATAACAACAATAACAGCAGTAGCAGCAATAGCAGAAGCAGCAATAAGAGTAGCAGCAATAACAGCCGCAGCAATAAGAGTAGCAGCAACAATAACAGCAGCAGCAATAAAAGGAGCAGCAATAACAGCAGCAGCAATAACAGCAGCAACAATAGCAGCAGCAGCAATAACTGCAGCAGCAATAACAGCAGGTACAGCAATAAGAGCAGCAATATCAGCAGCAGCAATAAAAGGAGCAGCAATAACAGCAGCAATAACAGCAGCAGCAATAAGAGTAGCAGCAATAAGAGTAGCAGCAATAATAGCAGCAGCAATAACAGCAGCAGCAATAACACCAGCAGCAATAACAGCAACAGCAATAACAGCAGCAGCAATAACAGCAGCAGCAATAACAGCAGCAGCAATAAAAGCAGCAGCAATAACAGCAACAGCAATAAGAATATCAGCAATAACAGCAGCAGCAATAACAGCAGCAATAACAGCAGCAGCAATAACAGCAGCAATAACAACAGCAGCAATAACAGCAGCAGCAATAACAGCAGCAGCAATAACAGCAGCAGCAATAACAGAAGCAGCAATAACAGCAGCAGCAATAACAGCAGCAACAATAACAGCAGCAACAATAACAGCAGCAGCAATAACAGCAGCAACAATAACAGCAGCAATAACAGCAGCAGCAATAACAGCAGCAGCAATAACAGCAATAATAACAGCAGCAGCAATAACAGCAGCAGCAATAACAGCAGCAACAATAACAGCAGCAACAATAACAGCAGCAGCAATAACAGCAGCAGCAATAACAGCAGCAGCAATAACAGCAGCAGCAATAACAGCAGCAGCAATAACAGCAGCAACAATAGCAGCAGCAGCAATAACTGCAGCAGCAATAACAGCAGCAATAACAGCAGCAGCAACAACAGCAGCAGCAATAACAGCAGCAGCAATAACAGCAGCAACAATAACAGCAGCAATAACAGCAGCAGCAATAACAGCAGCAATAACAGCAATAATAACAGCAGCAGCAATAACAGCAGCAATAACAGCAATAATAACAGCAGCAGCAATAACAGCAGCAGCAATAACAGCAGCAACAATAACAGCAGCAATAACAGCAATAATAACAGCAGCAGCAATAACAGCAGCAACAATAACAGCAGCAGCAATAACAGCAGCAACAATAACAGCAGCAATAACAGCAATAATAACAGCAGCAGCAATAACAGAAGCAGCAATTAATAAAAACAGCAGATCTATTCCACAAAGACCAAACATATCAGCATAGTCATATCCATTTCCATGCCACATGCTCAGAGAGTTGTCATGACCGAAATCACGGTCATATACATACAAACATATGTCTCTAATATATACTGACATCTGGCCTCTTCAGTGTTGCTCTATAAAACAAGGAGGAAATTAAGTCTCTAATACAGGGCTTATGTGTCTAAACTTTGTAAGTCAGGAAAGGACATGATATGTACTTGCGTGTGTGTGTGTGTGTGACAGTCAGTCTGTGCTCAGGGAGATGCAGCTGGTACCAGAGTCGGTGTCTGTGGGTCTGCAGGCAACATTTATTTTTAACCCTCTTGCTAATACACACACACACAGACCCATATTGACCTGCTCAGAATATTGTGAACATTTGCAATATATTTCATTGCTAAGTTTGCATTCACTTGTGAAAAAGATGTACTCTTTAGCATACTTTTATGCAAATAACAAACAACATACTGAGTGCAAATTTCCACTTGGTTGCATATCAATTGCATTAAAAGGAAAATGTATTAAACTGAAGTTTAAATTTAAATGTTACAATGAAGTATTGACTCAAAGTGCATATTTTTCATCTTTACAACTGTCTTTGGTTAAAGTGTAATGTTGAATTTACTGACAAGCATTTATGGTAAACTAATATTAATGTAATTTCTATTGAAACTTGATTGTCAGTTCAAGCTAGAGTCTGATGAACAAGCTGATTAATGCAAACCACTTTCGCAAGCAGGACGTTTCATAGTGTTGATTTTACATTCTATTCCTCTCTTAAATTTCGGTTAATATACATAACTGATATTATATACTGTCATTTTCTTGTCTTGTGTTGTTCCCTTCCAGGTTCCTTTATGAATCTTCCAGGTCCTGCACGCTCCACCTGTGTCTAATCACTGCCCAAGTTCGCCAGCTATTCCCAATCCCTTGTTTGTCATTTATACCTGCCTGTGCTCCTTTGTCTTGGTCAGTTGTTGACGTTATGTGACATCGCACACCAGCAACTTTGCTAACATATACGTAACCCAGAAATATTTCTCGGCAGTTCAACCATATGTCCAGTAACACACTGACCTACATCTAAATGCAAAGTTCAAGAAGCAGTCATGAGAAAAATGGTCAGAACTCAACAAAGTGTCTCGATTCAAGTACGGGAGGACTCAATATGCAGGGTGAAGGAATTTAATAGACAAAAGATAAATAAACAAACATAACAAAAGAAATACCCACAGTGGGGAAAACATTAACTAAACATGATAACAGGAAACTTGACATAACAAACCAGAGAGCAGGGACCAGGACCACAAGGAATACATCCATGGAATGACAACAACATGACACAGGACAGCAAACACACCAGGATTAAATAGGGAACACATGAGGAAAGGTAACGAGCTGAGACAGCTGACAACACTCAAGGGAATTGAGGTAACAAGATAGGCGGGGTTTACAATCACATGACACAAACACGGGAGGAAGAGCAGTGCCACGGTGACTAGAAATGGAACTGAACCTGAGAGAACCGTGACACAAAGACCCTGGTTGTACTGCTGAGGAATAGTGTTAAAGTACATTTTAACCACTGATTCTTCAATCCTTGGGAAAAACTTGTAAATCATGGCAGTAAGAGCTATGTGTGTTTTAGGGGATTACAGTTAAGACCCGAGGACCAGATATGTTGAATGAAGAGCAGGAGTCAGAAGTGCAGTCAATAGAAGAAATTTTAGTGAAGTTTAGTTTGAAGTTTCATCAGCAGAAGCTTCAGGTCTCACAAGGAGTTCGTAGGCCGCCCCCATTATACTCTAACAGAGGGTACTAACTACGTCAATGATGATGGTTAAATTATTCTGATTGGCTAAGAAAAAAAGAAAAAAAAGAAAGACAAACAAAACGAGTAATTTTCCACACAAGAGCAGACAGTCTGAAGCATATCTCCGTTGATCACATGGTTGACGGGTTAGTGACTTTCCACACGGCTTTCCGAGAACAACAAGTCATTCCGTCTCCTGATGGTGCCAGTTAATCACCTCACCAATACAGACCATATTAACACACACACACACACACACACACACACACACACACACACACACACACACACACACACACACACACACACACACACACACACACACACACACACACACACACACACACACACACACACACACACACACACACACACACACACACACACACACACACACACACACACACACACACACACACACACACACACACACACACACACACACACACACAGCTTCTCCAGGGCTGAACTCAGCTCAGGCTCCAACTATCAACAGAAAAACTACCCATTCTGATAACATGTTCTATCTGTTGAGACGTGCTGACACTTTTCATCTTACTCAATGGAAAAATACAGAAAAGCAAAGAAAGGATTTAACTAATAAAGATCGCTAACTTGATTATAAATCACTCTTTACAAATCATTCAAGTAAGAAAAAGGAAAATAACATATGAAAATAAGAAACATAAAAGAATATAGATACAAATAAGAAAAATACAAATGGCAATGGATTTCAGTGTAAACCTCAGTCCCCTTGCCTCAGGTGTTCTTTGCTTTAGTGCCCTTGTTAGCGGACCCTCCTCCTCGCCATACACTGGGTGTGAATCCCGCTTGCAGTGGTTTGAGTTGGACTGGTTACATTTGATATGACACAATTATGTTTTTACCTCGCAATGTTTTCTCTACATATTGTTTGAGGGCAAGCCAAAGTCGCCAGTAGGCTGGATTAAGTTCATGATTTAATGCTCACTTATTTACATATGACTATCAGCATTTACAGTAATTCAAATAGAGTTTATGTCTTTAGAAGATGTAAAAAGTGAGCAGGGAAGAGATACAGAATAACCACTCTATTGACTCTTGTAATCTTTCTGTTATTTCCTTATTTCTAATTGTGACCTGAGTTGAATGTTTATTCATATACTCGTTCTATCTCAAAATCCCCAAATCTTTTCCTCTGACACCAGATATTGTTTCTTCTCTCTGGGCAATGGAACACTTCAACTTTACGTTCAAACGGTGGCATATCTATGTCACAGAAATAATGGCAGACTATAAACAAAGCATTTCAGGGAGGTGAGGGATTCTCTCCTTTTTGTATGGAATTTAGGCTTTGCAACCTAACGGTTTGTTTACATGCACAAACTCTAAAAGAAAAGTGTAACAGGTCTTGTTTAATATTATCTATAAGTGCAGTTCAAAAAAATATATAGTTTTAAGATTTGAAGTCCACTACAAGTGCACATTCATGAGAATTAAGCGCGCTTCTTTTTCAAAAGGGATGGTGGCAACTTATTATTCATTTCTTACTTCCCTCAGATCTGACCTCGAGTCAAACATAATTCCTTGTGATATTAGCACTTAATATGCATTTAATTAATTCACTGTTTCGACTCAGCTCTGTATTCATGTTAACACATTAAACATGAATAAGGAATATTCCAGCTAGACTTTTTAAAAAACATTATCTCATCTGTTTCAGATTTATCTGCTCATGTAGTGTGACACTTTCATAAGTGATAGCATGCCATGAAACACTGAGGGGGAAAAACAGACAGCTAAATGACTCCTGTAACAGATTTTGGCAATACGCATCAGTTGCAGCTGGACTTTAAAGTCTGAAAGACATATTTTAACAATATCTCTGACAGAGGCAGCTAGCGGAGAGGACGATTAAAAAAGCGAAAGAGAGTTGGCTTGAGGATGGCCTGAGCTTCAGTGATGATGTTTAAGGATGATGGGATAATTCCTGAGGTTGCACACACACACACACACGCACTTACCCAGCGTGTGAAGTGTGAAGTTAGCGGTCCAGTGAGAGCCCTGGGGGTCGCTGCTCTCGATGACAGATCACCCAGAACTCCATAACAGCTCATTATGTAAAAGCCTCATGAATAGAGATGTGACGGGCCGACCACAGCAGCGAAGATCGAGGCAGAAAAGGACAGAAGATGGGCGCTTCAGCATCTCAGATTTATTTCGGCATTATCAGCCATAAGTCAGTCCCCATGATGAGCTGCCTCAGGTTGAAACGCCTCACGCCGGACAGCATATATGTAAAAAACGCACACAAATCACATGATGTATGATTGTAACTGAACAAAGCACATGATGTATGGAATTAAATACCAAGAGAGTGAAAGGTTTGGAAAAAAGCTGAATTTTTTGGTCAAGGGCTGTATAATTACCACAGAAATTGTTCCTTCATTATTCAGATTAGTGGTCCATAAACAGTAAATGTTAATTATGCAATACTATTATTTACACAGTACAAATAACGTAAACTCTAATATAATTTAAAATGTAATATATGTTACATATATATGTTGTTTTTTTACCCAGATTCCCAGTGTGTCGGATTGTTGTATTCAGTTCGCCTGTTGTCTAATTAATCCTGTTGTCTAAATATCTTCTTAGTTCTTCATTTGGTCTATTTTATGCTCCAATTATGCTCCTTGTTTTCCTGCAGTCTTTGTCCTTTGACGTCTCAACGGGTGCGATGTGCGATGCGGGAATGACTTGTTGTTCTCCACAAGCCGTGTGGAAGGTCACTAACCCGTCAACCATGTGATCAACGGAGATATGCTTCAGACTGTCTGCTCTTGTGTGGAAAATTACACAAGTTTTGTTTATCTTTCTTTTTTTCCTAGCCAATCAGAATCATTTAAACGTCATCATTGACGTAGTTAGCATCCTCTGTAAGAGTATAATTGCTGTAACAATGTTATTGTATGTGGGGCGGCCTACGAACTCCTTGTGAGACCTGAAGCTTCTGCTGATGAAACTGCAAACTAAACTAAAATTTCTTCTATTGACTGCACTTCTGACTCCTGGTCTTCATTCGTTGGGTCTGTAATTCCCCTACAGTATCTTAGAGAGGGGGATGGGATTGGCAAAAGACATCCATAGTAGGAAAAAATACTGTGGAAGTGAATGGCAACCATCAAATGTGTACTATCCAATTAGGGTTAGATTTGTTTGTGAACAGACCAAGAGGATTTCCGTTCATTCTTTCTCCAAACCACTTCTGCAATGTAGAGTCTGTTCCTGTTTTAAACACAACATTCCTGCTCACATGAACTCTCATTCACATTGCCAAGCAGTACATTATCTCACTCATGTAATCACATGCTTACACACATAATACACACCTTCATCAAAGCATGCTGACAGACAGACACACAGAGAAAGAGAGAGCAGAAGAGAGCTCAAACGCTGGGCAGCATCTGCTCATAAAAATTACATGAGACGATGTAAGAAGGTAAATGTCAGAAGGAACTAAAGAAACACTCAGAAAACTCTCTCTCAGACACACACTGAGATTTAGATAAGCTTAAATGGCAGAAAGTCTCTTATGTACTCTGGGCTTTTGTGTCTGTTTTGCTTGTTGACAGTTCTGCAGATGAGGATGGAGATGTCACGCTGTTGATTGACAGCTGTCATCTCTTAGCAGATAAAAGGCCTCAGAAAAGCTTCACATATGACCAGATCATTTACTGCAACACAGCAGACCTCATTAGATGGTGTGTTAATGTATTTTGAAAAGTACAGTTAATGGCCGCGGGTTGTGAGAATTGATTTTCAATAAGTCTGAAGCCATTAACCGTCTCGTAAGGAAATGTGCTTTCATCCACCGCTTAATTGTCAATCTTGTGCCATATTTTACAAATGTTTCTGAGGATTTAGTTGATTAATTTCATTACTTTATACTTCAGAACATTTGGTTTGTAGTTCATGGATTATGAGTACTTTTATAGGGTGTTTTATATTTATTTTTAAATGTATGATGTATCTGCTTCATCTGTTTTTTATATTGCTGTATTCTGGTTGCTGAATGTGCACTTATACTGTATTTCCAATTTTAAAACTGTATTTAAAAAAAACTGTACTTGTCTAGCAGATCATTTAACATGAATTAATAAAATTCCACTGAAGTGCACTGAGAGAGAAGATAGTTACTTTTACTTTATTTTCCCACATATATCTTGCGGGTTATACCAGATTTTACAAACCCTGCGGGGCGGGGGGGGGGGGGGGGGGGGGGGTGATATATTTGACTATATCACCAATTTTTTACACCTAATAATATTTCAATATGAAAAAAAAAATTCTTTCTGTTTTTCTTTCTTGCACGGGTTGATTCTGGCCTCTGTAATGTCAGTCTTACAGCTGTGCTGATTGGCTGTCTGACCTGAAAATCATGCAAGAAGACGTGATTGGCTGTGCTGCATGAGGGCGGGCTCTTCTCATCCGATCAACACTCTTCCAGCGGGAGACATTGCTCTTTCTTTTTCTTCAAATTTTGACTTGTGTTTGTTGTTTTATTGTGTGAATTTCGCACACAAGTAGGTGTTCCGAGCCTGAACAGTTATGGATAATTGGCAACATTCGAAATTCGAATCGTGAACTTACACAAAAAAGTTCATCATGTGTTTGGATTATAACAACGATTTTTTACACAAACCCCCAAAACCCACGGACTACGTGAGGGTGCGGATTTTCTGCGTCTGCGGATTATATGCGGGAAAATACGGTATATAGCGCTTTTCATGTGCAATCACCTCGACCACCACCATTTTGCAGCTTCAGATGAATTATGCAACAACAGCCATATTGGTGGAGAGGAGACACAGAAATGAAACCTATCATTACATGGGCATGTTGGACCAAGGACAATATTTGGCCAGGATACCAGGGCTAATCCTGAATTTTTACAAAGGACATTCTGAGATTTTTTTAGTGAGGATCTCTGTTGAAGGACAGTGGTGGTTACATTATATTGTCCCCATCACTATACTGGGGCATTAGGACCCACACAGACTATAGGGTGAGCTCCCCCTGCTGGCCTCACTAACACCTCTTCCAACAGCAACCTTGTTTTCTCATGAAGTCTCCCATCCAGGTACTGACCAGGCTAAACCCCACTTAGATTCAATGGGCAACTAGTCTTGGTTTAACAGGTGATGTGTCTGCAGACAGACATTATCATTACTTTCTGCACTTTGTAAAAATATCTAATCAAATTTTTAACTAAAAGTACATTTCAAATCATTATGTTTTAATACTCTTTTGTCATACTATAAAAAAGTTCACTTATTTTGATTTGTTGACTAATATACTAAAGAACATGTGTAAGAACAAGTACCTGATTATCATTTGAACTATATCTTGTTTATCGATCCTACATTTAAAGGTAATATATTTTAAAAGCACTAAACTGCTTCTTCATCATCGTCAATTGAAAGTATATTTAAATTTATGACATAAAATGTTCAATAGAAATGACGTTAAATATATTTTAGTTCTTCAGAAATGCTTGTCAGTTCATTCAGATAGACAATCAAAGATTTTTGGAATTACATATGAAGATGTGATTACATTTAAGATAAATTTAAACTACAATTCATTTTCATTTAATTGCAACTAACAAGCAACGTGTTTGAAAATATAAAATTCAGTTCACACTTGCAATATTATAAGTCTTAATATATATATATATATATATATATATATATATAATATGTTTGGTTCATGTGATGTAAAAAAAAATCGTATCAGAACTGTTGCACATTTAATATAAAAATTAAAATTATGTTATGCAACTGCAAAAACAAAGTGAAACATTTCAGAGGAGAATAAATACATTTAAATACATTTAAAATTCCTGTAATAACTAACTGCATAAGTATGCACACCCCTGAACAAATGCTTTGTTGATGCACCCTTGGATGTTATTATTCTTTATGAATAGGAGACTATTAGCTTGGCACATCTCAATATCTCTGCCATGCTCTTGTCAAATTTCATCTTATTACACACAAATCGACTGATTCGAATTGACTGATATATAATATATGTAATATATATATAACACTTTTAATAACTTTTGGCAAATTTCATCGGAATATTATTTGGGTGAGATTTGATATCGAAAAAAATCTTTATTATCACAGAACTTTCATGTTTTGCATCTTTCAAGCACATGTTGATATCTGAATATTGTTGAGGCTTTGATGGAAACCCCTGTGCCATATATATATATATATATACAATAGCTAATGAACTGAAATAATCATGATGATAGCACCAACAAGTAATGTGTGAATGAATGCTGTTTAACATTTTACTCACAACACACACACACACTCAGACAAATCCATACATATGCATGCAGACCAGTATGTCATATTTTTCAATGGTAAATGCACCTGTCACATTTGGTGTGGGGATGAATGGACGAAGATGAAGGGAATACGCTTAAAAAGTCTTTTAATGAATAATATAGAAGATCACAAGAAGTTTACCTACATACAAACAAGCATGGCCGTCTAACAGACAATACATTGACATGAACGGACAAGGACTGAGGAAAACACAGGGATTCGCGATTGTTGGCGGTGGGGGGGGGGGGTTTGCGACACACGCCGCTTACTGCTGCTTGCAGCCGTGACAGAGTGACATTACAGGGAAATGTAAGATGAAGGAGGTTTAATACAAGTTCGGAGAGTTCGGCGGGCCGGATTAAAAAGCCCAACGGGCCGTAGTTTGCCCACCCCTGTCCTAGACACATTACTGGCCCATGACAAAATCGGTTATTCTGGATGATGTTGGATGCAGCATAACGTTCCCCACTGCATCTGCAGACTCTTTCATGTTTGTCACATGTGCTCAATGTTCACCTGCTCTCATCCAATGGCAATCAAGCTTTACGCTGCTGAGCACAGGTCCCATTAGAGGACATTGGGCCCTCATGGCACCCTCATAAAATCTGTTTCTGACAGTTTGGTCAGAAACATGCACACCAATACCCTACTGGAGGTCATTTTGTAAGGCTCTGGAAGCTCCTCCTGTTTCTCCTTGCACAAATTAGCAGATACTGGTCCTGCTGCTGGGCTGTTGCCATACTAGGTCCTTATTCAGATCTCCTCCTGTAACCACCTGTCTCTCAGTATATCCTCCAGTTTCTCTTGAAACTGTGCTGGAAGACACACCAAACCTCCTTATGACAGCACATATGGATGTGCCATCCTGGAGGAGGACTGACTCATGCTACAGACAGTCACAAGGACCCTAACAAAACAAAACTAAAGTAAAATCAGTCAAGAAAAATAAGGAGAGACCAATTGTTTATGGCCAAAATCATTCTCTTTTTGTGGTTTGTCTTGCTGTTGCCTCTCCAGTGAACCTGTTCCTGTTGTCACTTTCACTTGCACCAAAGCAGGTGAAAATGATTCACAATAATTTATTCTTCCTAATTGTACAGATTGATATCCCTGAAGTTTAATTGTCTTGGTTTATACTATGATGATTAAATGTTCCCCTAATTTGTTTTTAGCAGTGCATTTAGAACAGAACAGATCTGAAAGCAAGAGAGGTATACAGCATGTATGTGTGTGAATCCATGTGTGTGTTTGTATGTGTGTGTGTGCATTTGTGTGTGTGTGTTTCTTTAGCATGCGTTAGAGGGGAGTGCTTGCTCTTTAACCTCTGATTGGCTGTGGCGTGAGGAGCATTAAAAAGAAAGGTATAATGAGTGATGAACAGCATGATGTGTGTTGGACTGCATTACAAGTGCCTTCAGTTTAGATGACCACATATATCTTTACATACATCCTATCTTTATAAAACAGACAGCTTAAAGTGTATCACGGTTTTACTGGTTTACTTTATTATTTTAATTTTAAGTATGATAATAAGTTACTAAAGCTTCTTTATGGGCTAAGACTGCTATTAATAAAGATGTTCTTACACCTCAGTTAAAGCATGGTTATAAGAACAAGGAGATATTTTTCATAAGGATAATGCAGACTGTCTGCTTTTATTTATTTTTTCATTTTACTGTTCCAAGAAATGGACTGTTTTAACATTCATGTCTCCTTATATCTGACAAAAATATTCTCAAAAACACGCTTAACACTGAAGAATCTGGTAAATACTTATGAACTGATTATGTACACAATTTCAATTAAAAAAAAAAAAACTTTTAATTGTCCTCCATGAAATTTTTTGCATTACTTCTTTTAGGAGTCAGAGAGACCACAGATATAAAACATGAATTTAACATACCAGACTGTCACTGAAGCGGAGCATGTGCAATGCGGAGAACACGAGGAGACGAGAGATTCAACTGAAAAGACACGAAAAACCAAGGACTATAACGGAGAACATAAACGACACTTGTTGTGCAAAAAACTAGCAACCTCTAGGAACACGGAGAATCAAGGAGAAACAAGGAAAGCTGCATCCACACACAAAAACAACATGAAACAGTTACAACGATTGACAAAGACAAGGGAAAACGGGAGGGTATTTATAACAAACACGGGAAGGGAACCAGCTGACGAGACGTAGGTAGTGATTAGACATGGACAGCTGCGTGAAGAACTTGGAAGGTACATAGAAGGGACCCGGATGTGAACAACGGGGAAAAAACTGTGACACAGACCTGATTCATAAGGGGATTTGTTTTACTGAATTTTTTTAACAATGCTATGCTGGGGTCGAATCATTAATAGAATAGACAAGTGAAGATGGAGTAAGATTGTTCAGTTGGCTGTGCTGCTATTATACAATATATTGATCAAAATATTGACAATCAAATATGTAGTGATATTTTCACACTTACACCTACTGAAGACTCTTATTTTGCTTTTTGTATTCGTCAGTTTCAGTTCCGGGTTATATCAGTGTCATTCTGTGCCTTGGTTTCACCTGTGTTCAATTCCCAACGTGTTAGTCCTGTCAGCTGTGTCCAAGCATGTCATGAATAAAGCCCCCCCGTGTTCACTCTGGTATTGTTGGTCATTGTTTTTTGTATGGATGTTTTTACCTGCCTGTGCCCCTTCCTATCAAGAACTCTTAAAAATACAATCAGCCAATGTTGACAATATGACTGTCAGAAATTAAAATCAACCATAGCCATTATAAAGACCCGATTTTTATTCCAAAACACAAAATACTGCAAGATGTGGTATTGATCGGTAAAGATTGGCGCTTTTGCTACTAAATAATTTTTTTCTTTTAGATGGTTACATTTATCATATTTGTTTAATCCATTTAATCACTAAATAATGTTAACTTGACTGACTGCTTCATTTCCATTTTAACTACTTGAAGCTACATATCTAAAAAAAAAAAAATATATATATATATATATATAATCATTGTCACACAAAAACGTATGTAATGCATCAATATTATATGTGTTTTTGTGGGGTTTGGTTAAATAGGAAAATAATAATAATAACTCTTGTTATTATTACACATACATCCTTATTTACACATTCACCTTTGGGACCAAAACATGAAAACAATAAGGTAAATCTCAACAGAACATGAGCTATGCAGCTTCTGGCAATGTTTAACAGGAGATGTGTGATTGTGTTGGGGACTCAGTGTGAGGATGAGCAGTTGAGGTTGATGTTGCTGCGTAGTGTCAGAAGAGTGTTTGTCTTTGAGACCTAATGATGAAATAAAGTTGCTGTGACGGAGACACTTTGAATGATGTCATTACTGGAGTCTGTGTGTGTGAGTGTGTGTGTGTGCAGTGGGCAGTGCTCCTGCTGACTTCCAGAAAGCCCTCCGATGCAAAACCGTGTGACAGGTCTGTTACCCAGCTGCTCCAGTATGTGTGTGCGCTTTTAAATTGTAAATGAACTGTGAGAAATGAGCAAGGGGGGAAAGTGAGAAGGAGAGAGAAAAGTGATGTGAGCCCCCTGGCTTGTTTGTCTTTGACTCTGTAAGTATCAGCTGTGCCTCCTCGCACGATCACGAGGATCAGATCGCACTCACACGTCGCACATACACGGACTAATAAAAGCTTACCGAGGCCCACGGTTCCTACACAACTGCCTTCCAAACTCCAAAATAACACACAACACAGATGGGTGGCCAGTCAAACGCTTCAAATTAATAATCCAAGACAAAAGCAGAATCATGCAGCTGTTCTCCAGATTCATTGGAATTCATGGGCTGTGTGAACAGTCATACAATTTGGATCTTTTGTCAAAGCCAGTAAATCTTCGGGATCAGTCAGAGATGTGTTTTGCACAAACAAATCAAACTAGATTAGCAGAGTGCTGGAAAGACAAGCAGCGGCGTGTTTAATTGCTGGAATTGTGTGTGTTGTGTACACATGTACGAAATACTAGTCTGATATGCAAACCTATGGCTGTTTAAGCCAAAATAAATGTTTGTGAGACCAAAACTCTTATGATAGCATTTTATTTTACATTATTTGATGTGCTTATTACAATAATTACAATAACTGGAAGATAACTAGGTGGTAAACATGAACTAAGCCCTAAATCTAACTGTAACTCCTTATATTACTCAGTATTTCACACTGTTTAGTACTATAGTACACTGTAACTGCACATACTGTGAAGTATGTGAAACCTCTCTTGTTTTACATCTCTTATTACTCTTCTTCCTGATGCTGAATCTTAACGTTATATATAACGTTATATATATAACGCTTGTTATATATAAAGTGTGTTAAGCCAAGTGTCTGGTGGATTAACAGGAGATTTTTTGTTGTTTGAGGATGTTTATTAACCTTCTCTTTTAACCAGAACGTAAAACATCTGAATGTACAGGCACCAAATACCCATCAGAAAGCAGCTAAACTCACAATTTGAGTTGTTGGAAATGTTGTATTATTTCCTTGGAACATATGGACTTTATTTAGTTGGTTTGACTCGACATCGTGTTCTCCCTCAGCCTCTGTGGCTGTGATGTTCGGTGCATTGCTGCTGGAGGTCTCAGAAGAACCTGTGCGAGGTCAAAGGTCAGGTCCTAGAGGTCACTGCCGAACTACAACACTTCATTAAACACACACACGCACGCACGCACGCACGCACACACACACACACACACACACACACACACACACACACACACACACACACAGGTCTGTTATTTCAATACAAATTGAAAACACACTGTAGCTCTATTGCTCAGTCATAGGTTTCAAATAAAGCCATTTGCAGTAGAGTTTAAAATAAAAGTTAAATGGCTAAATCAGCCAATATTTTTAAATACTTTAATTTTATTTACTCACCCTCAAGTCGTTCTAAACCTGCATGACTTTCATTCTACTGTAGAACACACCCCAAACAACATTGGACCCTGTTGACTTTTTTTGGGTTACACACAGTAGAATAAACCGGTAACACTTTATATTACAATGTCCTTGTTACACATGTTACATGTAGTTTTTTTAGAAATAACTCTAAATGATGCATAATTGCATGCAACTAACCATAAACCAATCCCGGTAGCACTTTATTTTACAGTCCTGTCCTCCATGTACATAATATGCACTTAGTATAATTACAATAACGGTACTAGCTAGGCAGTGACCCTGAACTGACCCCTAAACCCATGTATTTACCTTACATTACCCAGTGCTTTACCTATACTGTAAGTGCAGGGACTGTAAAATCAAGTGCAACCCCAACCCCTAATCCTAACCCAATAGTAAGTACATGTTGTTAATTATCATTACACAGTACTTAAAAGCATTATTAACATCGACAACTCAAAATAAAGTGTAATATATATAGAGAGAGTGAAACAGAGAAAGAGAGAGAGTGAAACAGAGAAAGAGAGAGAGAGAGAGAGAGAGAGAGAGAGAGAGAGAGAGAGTGTACAGGTTTTGAACAACTTGAGAGTGAGTAAATGATGACATTATTTTCTGGGTTGAAATATGCATGTCCAGACCAACAATATGCTTGTCCATATCTACATGAAAGCACTTTATCTAATAGCAGAAATTGCATCACAATAGGGGCTCATGAAGGCAGTTTTACAGGAAATAATTCCGTTTATGCAGAGAACTGTACAGATCTGCTAATAATCATCTGGATGTTTAGATCCTGATCATCATCCTGTGCATATTTACTATTTTTAATGTTTCGTTTAATTGGGTATATAATATATAATGACACAAGACATCATTAAACAGAAAGGGACAAATTCAGACAACATATTCTCACACAGGAGCTGAGTTCAGATGATCTGCTGTTCCCAGAAACACTACAGACGGGAACGCGCGGAGAGAGGAGTGTGATGAAGAGTCCGTCTGCGTGCGCGCGCTCAGTCCGGGTACAGGATGAAGCCGGAGAATGTACTGTATTTGTTGTTGTTTCCTCCGTGCGCCTTTCCGCCGTCCAGTTTGACATAAATCTCGTCGCCAGAGTCCAGGTGCAGCACGACACTGTTGCTCGCGTAGTCGTAGTTCTGATCGGCGTCCTGCGCGATGGCGCTCGCGCGAACCTGTTCAGATAAACGCACAAGTTCATTCAGTGCCAGTCAATGCGCATCGGATAACCTGCAGTTTAGGAGCAAAATGGGCTTTGAACTGAATGACCTTCACTAAGAAAAAGCTTTCATTTCGTTTTGGTATGTTTAGATTGCATGCATTGAGAAAGAATGAAAAAGGCTAGGTTTATAATAATAATAATTAATAATAATAATAAATACGCCTACTTTGACAGATAAATTAGCTAGAATATAATGTATTATATAGTAATTATATATATATATATATATATATATATATATATATATATATATATATATATATATGTATAAAGATTTGGTTTAGGGTTAGTATGTAACTGCATTTATTATCACTATACAAACTACATGTAAAGTGTGTAACAGGGACACTACAACAGTGTTTCCCTGCTTCTTTAAAAAAAAAACTGTAATCAGCAATTTCCTTTCTGCAGAAACAAACCAAGTTTAAGAGCATGCCTATGCGTTCGACTGTAATCTAGTAATGCAAATCGTGTTTTATGGTTCGTTGCGCAGTTGTTGAGGTGTGTGTGTTCCCCAGAGCCAATGTAATTCAGACGGGTGCCTGCAGCAGTTACAAATCAAAGAAAACAACAAAGAAGTCCAATATCATCTGCTGAAAGCTTCGGCTCATGATGGTTAAAATGTCTGAATACGATCACAATCGTAGTTATCCAATCTGATTCCCACACCGCGCGCAATATGAATCTTCTACTAGCATCTCTATTAAACTCATTCGAAATGTGTGCGAATTATTCGTTTACTTGAAGTGATGACAAAATTTTGTATTGATACTGTCCGATTTAGACCCCTTTAAAGCTGATATATGTTCGCGAGTTATACATATTGTGTATGTTTTTATTTACCGAAAAGTTGTTTGTCTAAATGTGAAGCATTTTGGTTCTCCCTTTTCTTGACCCCATTTTCCCTGGGTGATTCAAGTCTTAATTAGCCTTAATTCGCATCATGTGTTTGCCGTTTTGCTCCTGCAAACGTTGTAGAAATACCTGTCCATTTTTACAGAGGTCTGCCCACATGCTCGTCCCGTCCCCTCCGCGCATCAGCACATGGTAGGTGAAGTAGTAAATCCCCGACACCTGACACGTAAACTTGCCAGTAGTGGGATCATAGTGGTTTCCAACATTTGTCACTACATCATCAAACCGGAGCACCTCGTAGCCTTCGTGAGGGTTCTTGAGACCCACGTAAAACGCGATCTTGATGCTCCCCAACGCTGGACCAACGTCTCCTGTCTCAGTCCTCGCTGTCCCCGAAGTGATGCCGGTAAATCCAGGTCTGCCTGAGTCCCCAGGTGGTCCCCTTGGACCAGGTGGACCGGGCTCGCCAGGTGGACCCCTGGGTCCCGGTTTGCCCGGACGGCCCGGTTCCCCTTTAGTCCCTTGAGCGAAAGCTGGAGGGATGGCACTGAGATCCTGCATCACCTCCAGCGCCGTGGCGCTCGGTTTGGGGTTGTACGGATCACAGATCATCCGGCAGGTGCCTATCATCTCATAGTGCGCCGAAACCACTGAGGTTCGGACCAGAAGCGGAATTGCGATGGCCAGCGTCACGATCATGACGATGCCCACGACCGCGCCGACGATTCTCTTGCTGTGGAGCACCCGGGAAGCTCGCGCTAAAAAGTCCGGCTCGTTTTTGGAGGAAATGGTGACGCGCGAGCTTGAAAGTATGACAAGAAAAAAACCCTATTTCCTTTAAATGTATATAAAATGCACACACTCCCCTCCGTCCCTCCTTCTCGTGACCTCTGGCAGAATAGCACCGTCTGTGCCAGAGTTGACAGAGAAACTACTGGGTTTGGCACGCGCGCCAGAGCACGCGACGGAGCGGTGGAGGAGGTTGCGCGCAGAGAGGAGACGCGTTGAATGACTGACGTAGCGACGCTGTTACTATTCGTATGAACGATGCTGTGAAGATAATCTCTCATCGACGGAGAGGAATAAATAAAGAGACGATCCGAGCGTAATACAACATATGCTGCCGTTCAACAGAGTGCGTTTAACGCCCCTTCTCTCTCTAGGCTTGTAGTAATTAATTGTGATAATTGGCTCTTGTTTTCAGATAATGTGCCTAATTCTTCGCATTCATCGCATGGTGATGGTGTCCATGCAAAAATAGTCCCGAATTAGCACATGTTTGTTAGGAGAAGTCTCCAGAGAAGCGCTGAGAAAATGTGCCATGTTTTTCTACACACAAAATGGGAACCTAACTTCTAAGTTAATTGGATTTATTGTAGTCAGACATATTTAATATAATTGAAACAACCTAAATACATTAATTCATACCAACAAAACTGGCTTAAATCATGTAGAAAGGAATAGATCTTTATGGTAACAATTGCTGGTTTCCACGTTTTAAAGTGTACGCTGATATATGAATATGCTAACTACTAATTTATGTAAAAGCGAATCACTGTAACCATGGTACCACTACGTTTATATCATATTATATTATACTATACTTGCTTCAATACTTTTTATTGTAACATTGCATAATGTTTCCTTCAAGAATGCATCTTCTTTTTTCATTATTTGTTTTGTCAATGAAAATTAATCGAAAGGTAATGTAGATTTTGTGTGTTTCTGTTCTTGAAGGTAGAGTGGACTGTGAGTGTAAAAATGATAGAGTGCAGAGTGAAGAAAATGAAATGGCAGCTTGATATTTACTTTCATACTAAATATAAGTTAACTAAATAAGTATGAACTTGAACATATTTAACATTCCCTATATGCAATATGGATATGACAGATGGAACTGAAAATAAAAAATGAATTACTTTTGACTCACATGAAAGATAGGTGCAATAACACAAAATCCCTTCTAATATAAAAAGTATCACGCTAAATATGAAAAGCGTTATTTCACAGTGGCAAAAACTGACATGCCTGGAATTTCAGAATAGACTTTATGTGAAATATAAAGTAAAAATACAAACAAAGCAAATATGTTGATGCATTTCATGGTTTAGCCTAGAGAGATTGTTATTAATGCATATGTATGTCTCTCCCCATATGGTGATTTTGTCTTTCCACCATAATTTAGTCATAAATAGTGACAAATAACAGTACTAAAAATATCAAGATATCACTATGGAACATGCAGGACAATTATAATGCAGAAATGACTCTCGATTAGAAATAAAGTGCAAATTCTGTCAGTGAAGACGACCTTGAGTGTTTCACAGGTGCATCATCAGAGGAGAGAGTAAACAGAAGCAGTGAAGAGGGAGAAGCTGTTCTGTCTGCCAGACTGAGTGCTTTACCGCAGGCTTTATCGAAAACTTCAAGTAGAAAACCTGTGAGACATGTGACATCTAAGAGAGTCCTTACTCTTATTTGCTGCCCTGATCTCTTTATTTATGTGTAAAAAATTCACATGAATCTGTGTATGCCAACATGTGTTTGTCTCTTTTGAATCATTGTGTTTGTATGTGTGTGTGTGTGTGTTTAAGCTTATCTGTTCACTGGACTGCTGAATGTGATTCTGACTGCTGTGACTCAGGCTTGCGTGTGTGACAGAGACCACAACCATGAATAAACTGGCGCACACACATTATATCTCTCACACACAGCCATGAATATATTACTCCTTACACACATCCACTCATAAATAAACCTGTTCTCTCTCTCTCTCTCTCTCTCTCTCTCACACACACACACACACACACACACACTTCTGCTCTGTCACCAATCACTCATAGTGTACAAAGAGGCAATAGCCTGAAATGTGTTTGTGCGTGCTAGAACTTAAACAATAAAATAAAATCAGGTGAACGGGGTAAGATGAGCCAGACGGTAAATGAGGCCACCACCTACACTCTAACAAGAAATCACTACACCTTAAATAAATGCATGGCAGCAACTTGGAGATCAAAATTCTAATTCATTGATTTAATTAAGCCTTTTAATTTGCAGACAGTATTGCAATAAGCTCTGTTAACATTACGTCTCATTATTGTTCAATGAGAAGGATGTGCTTTTATGCTTTTCTGGTCGTGATGCCACCTGTCCACTAATACTAGTGACAAGTAATATTTAACTTCTTCATTAAAGGTACACTAATGTTACTAAATAATGTTATACAGTGAAGTCGGTCAGAGATCTAAATATGGCAATTTATCTGTTCAATAAAATAACTTACTCACCTGTTGAGTAATAAAAACACCAACATCTTCACATCGCTTTTAAAACATTTCAAATTTCCTCAGTGACCCGAAAAGCTAAGCCGATGTTGATTCTTGTTTTATTACAAGCTCCGTCACATTCTCTATTCTCCGGCAGACTTTCCTCTGTTCACAGTTTGTGTAAAATGGGTGATTCCCTAGTTGTTGGAGATTTAACTGCTCCATGTCAATTGCTCATTGTGACAACTAACTTCTGCAACTTCTGCCACATGGCAAAGCAGCCAGAGCAACTTTCTCTATTTATAGATACGACAAGATGTATGTACGCAATTCCACACCAAAAACATTCAGTTAGGTGTAAACACTTATAATGGGCTTACCATAGAGAATTCCGATGAGACTAAACATATTTTTGAAGGAGGATAGATGATGTATTGACTCATTTAAAATTAATTTTGAACAAAGAAATAGTTACATAGAGCACCTTTAAATTTACATGCTAAAGAGCTTACATTTGCCATGTGCAATGCTAGCAGTTAATTTGAACTGAAATCAATCAGATCAATTGATTCCTGTCAGCAACGGGGAGCGGTGTGCGATGCTGAGAATACGAGGAGAAGCAGGTTTCAACTGAAACTCTCTTTATTAGAAACAAAAACAAAAGACTTGAAATATAATCAAACCTACAATGGCACGCTTGTGCAAAATGTTTGGAACTATACAGAGACACGGCGATGGCATATACACACAGGGTGCGCAACATCAACTATTGAAACATATACATATGGGATAATGCGGAACAGCTGACGAGACTAATAAGCTAAATCTCAGAAAAGGGCTAAGAACTACAATTCCCAGAGTGCACCAGCAGCAAACTGGCTGCTTATCACCTGATTAGTCACTGTCACTGATTAAGAGCACCTGTTAAAACATGGATGTTCTCATTCATTCAGGAAAAATAAAACTTCAGAGAGAAGACACACAAAGTTCACTCGACGGTTCAGTCCCAAAGACGCCAATGGGCGGTGAAATGTTTATTTAATTTCATTGTGTTTGAAATGCTGTGTAAAGTATGTTTAAATGTTTAACTACTGTGTAGTAGTGGTGGGCAGAGTGAGGCTTCATGAAACACTGAAATAGTTGAATCAAATGTGCCGTATTGTTTCGAGGCTTCGAAACTCTATACCGACACCCGTCTCCATGGTGACACCTAGTGGTCAATTGTACGTTATCTGAAACAACTTTGACAACATGCCATTAAAAAAAATAAAATGTTGTGTTTTTGTTAATGTGGTGAGTTTTTAACATCCTCACTATATAGCTATAATATAAAATAATAACAACTAGGTTATTTTGGTCATAAAAAAATGAAAATTAATAAAATAATCAATCCACAATGGTCTCATTTTATTTTTTTACAGACTTTTATTCAAAACTATTAATTGCTCTGCTGTGTAAGGAATCTATATATGAAGCTATATATCTAAATTTATATATATGAATATATAATATATATATATATATATATATATATATACATATATATTTATTTATATATATATATTTATATATAAGTTTATATATCTACAAATCTCTCTATATATCTATGAATTTGTCTATCAATCTATCTAATTTTCTATGAAATTCTATGTTCCGCCACAGTTGAGAAAAATAGATTATTTAAGTCGAAATAATGACTTGGTATCTCAAAATAATGAGAAACTGTCGAAATAATGACTTAGTAACTCGAAATAATGACTTATCTTCTCGTGATTCTCCGCATGGTCAAAGCGTGTAAATGCGAGATATTGAAGAGCCGTTGAAAACTGTTGCATGAAAAATGCAAAACTTGCACGATTTATAAAACTATCGGAGTAACGCTGTATTTATTAGTTAAGTTTAAGTGTAACGTCTTCATAAAATGCATCAGTACATGTGTTAATATTAACGCGAATTTTGCGGATGCTCTTTGATGTGCACATTCATCATAAAGTATAATACAATAGAACACTATACAATACTTTAATACAACAGTCTATAATTCCTCTGTTTAAAATCCATGGATCCCTGTGCTGCTGCTTGTTCATACACAAAAATACAAATGAATAAAATACTATATACTATGGAATCCCTCTCATATACTGATGATTTATCATTCATGTTCTGTAATTATATTATTGATGAACACACTGACTTTAACAGCTGTTTTACAGAACGTGTCATGTTTGCTGTGATCTCGCATTTACATGCTTTGACCATGCAGAGAAACACGAGAAGTTAAGTCTTCATTTCGACTTAAATTATCTTTTTATTCTCAACTGTGGCGGAAACGGTCTTCCATAAGGCGAAGTTGCATTAACTCCTGTCAATTTGTTTTGTTTGTTCCTGTCAATCAAACGCAGACTCGGGAAGCAGCACCTGTCCAAACACTTGTGAAACGCGCAGAAGCTTCGTTTAGCTTTAGTCACGTGACATGGGTGTTTTGAATCACAGTTTCGGTTCAGTGTTTCGAAACATCTGCGTTTCGGGATCTCGACACTGTGTCGAAACGCAAGTTTCGCGTCAGCCATCCCTACTGTGTAGTTTGGTTTAGAAATGCATTGCAGCATTGACTTCATTTGTTTTTCTGTTTAAATTAGTTTCTGTTCATTTCATTTTGAGTTTGGAAAATGTAAATATTAAAACTTTACTAAAACATTTGACATGGCTTGTTAAAATGGTAACTTTTGTTTCTGTCTTTTAAAGGTTTACAACCTAAGAAAAACTAATTCACTGAATCAACTGACGAAGTCAAAATAAAAATAAAATAAAAAGTGATTAAGTCGAAAATTTGAGTTGTCCTAGCGTCCTTTGGAAATTGAGTAGAGGAGGACTTGACAGAGTGATGAACAGTGAAGGTAACAGGAAGTGAATAGACACAACACAACTGTGACAATTCCAGGGAGACCAGACAATTATGTTGTAATTAGTTGGAACATAAAAAAAAATTCTACTTAATTTTATATGTATAAAGCAAATTATTAATCAGTGAATTTGTGTTGAACACAATTTTATTAGAAGTTGTTATAACTAAAAAAAGATTGATACAAACTGTTGTTTTAATTTCTTGTTGCATAATTGTTGTTGAGCCAAGGAATTTGTTTGTAAAGTGTAGCTTAGAAACTAATCCCCTCTTTCAAGTCTAATCCTGGAATAGCATGCATGTTTGAGCTGTTTTAACTGAAAGCTTGATCCAACTAAGTCACACTTAGTGTCTTGTTTTTCAGGTGAAATACAGAAAGATGAAGCTAGGCCTGAAAACGCAAGCTTTTGAAGATGGTTTCAAAGTGCAAAGTTTTTAAACACCACCTATACCGTCTTCATGTAAAAACAAAAATTTGTATATTATATGTTCAAGCATGTCTATTATGTGTTTGCAGGATGTTTCTTGATAAAGCGACGTCTCCAACTGCTGGCCTGCCATGCATAATATTAATTTACGCACATTCATGTGAACGGGGTTCGTTTTGACATCGATGTCCTCTGTTTTTAGTACATCGTCACGTAAACATACCCTAAATCACGTTTATAAAGCTACTTAAAATGTCCTAATTGAACTAAGTCCTATTCCAGTCTTTGAAACCGGGCTAATAGATTACAGAACACATTTTTTATATGACCAAATATTCCGGAAGTTGCCACCATTTCTAACAGCTTGCAATTTAAAGAACCAAATAACTGCTAAAACATTTTTTTTTGCATGTCAGTGTAAAATATATACATAATGAAAATTATGTCACAAGCAAATGTATACAGAAAACAAATATACATATCTGTCTGTTGTTTGATATGAAATATATGAGTTCACATTAAGCTAAAGAATGGGTATGAGACACAATCTGTTGGCTGTGGGACAAATTAAACCAGATTGCAATTTCTCATTCTTCAAAGCTCTATACACACACACACACACACACACATATATATAATAATTTGAATGGAATGGTTTTCATAATAGCAACATGCTGTGAATTCAGACTAAATTAATCTTCATTGAATGGTGAATAATGAGGATGTTTGAAAATATACATTTTTAGTTCCAGTGGGCGGATTAATTTTAAAATTCTGTGTTATTATCTCTCTGCATTGAGGCAAACCCAATTAAACACTTTCTCATTGTGTGCATTATACAAATATCATTTGAATTTAGACTGCCCAGAATTGCAGAGGATACTAAAATGGCCATTTTTTGCTTGAACCTGGGTGTCTTACAGGTGTAGATGGCCTTTTTTTGTGATTCAGATCAGTTGTGAATCAGCACCGACTCCACCACTGCCACAAACAGGCCTAATTATGTCAAAAGTACTTGTGCATGTTTGGCCATATGTGTGTTGTGTGCAGATGAGAGTTAGTCTCTGTTTTTACAATGGTGCCTGCTCTATACAGAGAGATGAGGACAGTAACAGATACAGAGTATGTGTGTGAGACCGAGTTAGTATATCTACCTTAAATCACACTTCACAGCTTGCAGACGTTTATGTCAAGCATGAATCTGCGAATGACAAGTAGCCAGAAGTGATACAAAAAGTTTAAAATTAGTCAAGGTCATGGGTTCGATCCCCAGGGAAAGCACGAACTGATTAGAATATCAATGCGTTCCTTGAATACAATGCAAGTCGCTTTGGATAAAAGTGTCTGATAAATGTAAAATTGAGAGGGTGACTCAGACGAAGGAGAGCAGAATACATGGAGAAAACAAGGGCTTACAAACAAGGAAACCAAAACCGAGGACACCAGTGAAACGCCATGTAAGAACAGAACAATGTGAGGAACATAAGAAATACAAGGGCTTACAAATGCATGAATTAATAAATCAAGAAATCACAAAAGAATATAGGACATTTTCTCACTCACACCTATAGTTAAGACATCCATTGTGATCATATGGGTTACTGTTGTGTTCATTTTGAAGTTTTGAAATGGCAGTTTTGAAGTTTTTTTTTCTCACTGAAGTGCCTTGAAATGCACAGCATTATTCAATGTGTTGACATAATTTCCACTGAAACAGGAAGACAGGGCATTTCAAACAGCTCCTTCCCTTTTAAAAATTACCAATAGCGTTTTGTTTTTGTATATATCACAGCTCAGCCAAATTGAACTTGACAAAACCACATTTGACAACTTATGACAGCCACCGTCTAATAGAGTTGCGGTCAGGCTCTGTTGAAACTTGTTTTCAGTTTGTTTTGCTGTTAGTTTGTAATTTGTTCTGTTTCCTCTGCCCGTTTGTCTCTTTGGTTACTAATTGATTTGAGTTTCGGTTCAGCTGTGTCTTGGTAATTAGTCTCATTAGTTCCTCAGTTTGCTGGGCATTTAACCCGTGTTTAGCCCTGTCTAGTTGTCTGTTTTTACTATTTTACTGGTTGTTCTGTTTCTGTTTTGGGAGATTTGAGAAACTGGAGTATTTTTGAACTTATTATTTAAGTGAAAAGACTGCTGCACTTAGATCCAGTTTAATCTCTCAGTGTGTTTTAAGTAGATTCCCCTTTTAGATTTATTATGAAAGTTTTATTAAAACAAAATAGGTGCCATAATCATGCTGACAATGTGTAGTTTAAAAAGTGTCATTTTGTTCATCTCTTCTACTCATCAGTGCTGTCTAATGCAGAGTCTGTCTAACCATTTCTCTTCTATAACGCTTTAAATTACAGCATTCTGTGCAGAATTCAAACGGGTCGATTGTGTTTTCTATTCTGTGGTGACTTGATCAAATTATCCGCTCTGTGTTGTTGTGTCTCTGGACCGGATCTGTGGCGCTTCACTAATACCAACCAGACTTCACTGCCCCAATGGAAAGATATTTACACTCTCTGAATCGCACACTATCCCCAATATAGTGACTATGTGCCATTCATTATGTAGAAAACAGTAAATGTGTGAACAAGTGACACATTTCAGCTTCACCATCTGTTTACAGGCTTTTGATTGGACAGAAAATCTGATGGTGAGTGCCGAGTGATGTCATCAAAATAAAATGATCCAATGATGGAAGTGAGAAACTTGAGTCGATTGTTTATAACATCTGAATGTGAATTTTGTCATTGTTTAGGAGCACACTAGTTTACAGATAAAAGTAAGACTAACATTTCCATTCTAACAGACTAAAAAAATAAATAAATAGCATTTTGCTTCCATGGGGACTTTAAACCAGCAGCAAAATCTTTATTTTACATATTATGAAACTTAAAAAATGAACAGTTTCCAACACCACAACCAATTATCTGGGTCAAGCACAAAAAAAGACCAATGAGACATTAGGCATGGCTGTGAGCTTCAGAAAAACTGCACCAATGAGTAAAGATAGATTATTCTAAAAATGGCAGAAATATCACAAATACAATCACTTGTAATTTGATTAACTTGCTTTTAATCCCTTTTGATCAATTGGGGATGCTCTTATTACATTATTATAGTGTAAGACGACATTCAAAGCTTGGTGTCTGGCAAGTCAGAAGAAATAACTCGGCACAGTTCTAGTTGCCAAACTCTTGTGAATCACGGGAGTGAATGACACACCACAACTGCCCAGGTACCTGAGGACACTAGTCGCATAATATTCTACACAATCACAGCCATATCGGCAAGACAATACTACTTTGGAGTAAAAATATAATTGTTAATAATTGTAAAATTACTTTAAAAAATATAAACATGACTCTGAAGCTAAATGGATTTTCTCGATCCATGCAGATCCATATGGCGCAAATGAGTCATGACAGATATATTGGCTTTAAAAGTCATGAGTGGCGCTGAAGAGATTACCATAGGGAAAAGAGACAGAACACCATTGTTTATTGGACTGTAGTACTAGATTTGATACGTTTAAACATCAATTTTACTTATGTATAAAAAAAAAAAATCTACCTCAGGAAATCTCTCAGTTTGGTGATGACCTGTCATTGAAAATGAAGTTCAGCTGTGCGCTCTTTATATTCCCACTATATGAGTCTTTCTCTTCTCTCCAATCTCAATAAACGACCTAATCTGGTCCAGGTCTGTAATGGCAAAATCTCATCCAAAATTCACTTGGATTGAATGTGCCTAATGCCGTTTCTCAACCAGAATCAGGCCGGATCCACACAACCTAGCCAAACCTGTCAACCATTACTGGGCTTCCCTTCTGGTGATGTTGTAGGACTGTCTGCTCTCTTAGAGTCACAGTATTTGATATCTGACAAAATGCGTGATTAATGGATTTGAAATGTTACGTTCTTTCGCAATGTGTGATAGTCTAGCTAGCTTATAAGACATTCAAATGTGCAGATTTAAAACTGCACGTGCCTTCGCTCTCAGAAACATGAGCTGTATTGATTATAGCATTGTAAGCATCTTTTAACTAAAACTTAAGCCATTGAGTCGACATTAGAAAGTCATTTTTTGGCGTAATCAAAAAAACAATTTGTATAATTAACTCAAACAACCAGTACTGACACGGTTCAGGATCTGACCAAAGATGAAGCCAGCAAGTGCAGAATTTGAAGAGTTTGTTACCAACAGCAACGTGTGAATGGCTCATCAGAAAGATTATCGCTACCTGACGAGCTGTTCAGGCGTTGGTTACTCAAGATTCAGAGCTCACTACACAGTTTCAGCAATTTCCAACTGATTTCACCTTGCCATCCACCCCAGGGGTCTCATTTATAAAGCGTGCGTACGCACAAAACGGGACTGGAAACGTACGTATGCCAGTTTCCACGCAAAGGTTGTGGTCTATAAAAAACAACTTGACGGGAGAATGTGTGCACATTTAAGCAAACTTTGACCCGTGACATCTGCGATTTATAAAGGGAATGTTCCTGACAGGTGTGCATACACACGGTTTTATAAATCTGAATATTTTTTGCCGTAAAGCATTTTTGGCTTTTGGGCGCACATAAACTTTTAGTAGTGATCCTACGCACAGTTTTATAAATGAGACCCCAGCACTTGCGGCCGTTAGTCCTGCCCAGCCATCTGTCGCAGGCCAGCCGAATCTCTGTAGAGCCTTTTTATCAAAGCGTTCTTAGTTTTTTTCTTTGCAACCAGCTGCTTACCCGTCTGAGTCCAGTAAAGTAGTGTTGGTTATCACTCTGTTATCTGGTCGAGCGGGCCAGTGGGCCACTGCTGTGTCGGAGCGACGACATCCGTGCTGTGAACCTTTGCAGAAGTTTTCTGAAGAAATGAAGAAGGTTTTTGATCGCAATGCTTATGGCAGAGAGGCGGCTCACATTTGTCAAGGTGATGGTTCTGTGACGATTATTACATTGAATTCCGAACCTTGACTGCAGCTGGAATGAGGATGCATTGTGGGACATGTTTTTACCTGGACTGGCTGATTACGTTCTTAATGAAATCCACACACACTCACATGTGCATTGTGTGTCCATGACTCTTCGTAAACATAATTATTAAACTGTAAATTAATTCATTAATTATTATACTGTAAAAACTGTGTATTATCCCCCCCTTCACTAACCCTAAACCTGCCCATCACAATACATCCCTTAGTATGATTTATAAGGTTTCCCTCATGGGGACCAAAACATATCTCCACAATTACAGTGTTGTCCACACAACTTAGTGTTTACCTGAACCACGCATGCACGCACAAACACAGACACACACACACACATGCACGCATATACACACACATATGTGTATTTAAATGTCAGTGTGCCGATAGCAGTGAATGTTTCCTGCGCGGGACCATAGTGCGCAGTGAACCCTGCAAACATTAACTCCCCCTGAGGTCATACACACACTGAAAATGCTAGCTTTGCCCTTTATGCGTACACACATAAATACAAACACATATATTCATACATTCACATGCAGTGAAGGCGATCAAGTCTGGGTCACATACGGTCTAAGACAAGACTATGACCTGTAATGCTGTAATGAGTGTTTAAATTGTTACGTCCATGACGTATTTTGGCAGAATTAGGGTTTTTCTTTCTCTTTCTCTCTCTCTCCCTCTTTTGTCACCTGCTTATAGATTCACGATTGGTCGACTCGGATGTCAATCACCATTTGCCCACAAAGGACAACCTTCCTCTGGAACCAATCAGAACCGATGTCACCTGTATAAAGACCCGGAAGTGACTGGAGGAAGAGAGAGGCGTGTTTCTTTCGTTTGTTTGATTTCTGTTTGCTTGTGTTTTGATTTTCATTGTTTGAAGTTCTGTTGGTAAACTTTGTTTTGGAAGATTTGGTTTTGTTTACAACTTTGCTTCTTGACACTGATTTGTTTATTTTGGACTTGGAGTGTTGGGATAGGAAGCATGTCACATGACTTACATTGCGTACGTAGGTTTCTGTGACTGTTATATACACCAGGTAAGGAGCGGTGGCTATTCTATGTATTTATGTTTGTTAGTTAGTGTAGTTTAGTAAGTGTTTATTTTTGTATTTACTTTTTAAAGGTAGATAAGGGCATTTACTAAGTTAGCTGTTTATGTTTTGTTGATTTCTTTGATTTGGTCCCCGCTCATAGTCCCACACTTTCATGTTCCATGTTTTTGTATATATTTTCTTTACTACCATCCACTATTGATTTGTAAAGCAACTGGGTGTTTATTTTACTTTTGAATTACTAAACAAGTATTATTTTGATCCATGTCTCTGCCTGATTCATTTCACGCCCATGTTTCGTTTCAGTAATTGAACCCGTTCTTTTTCTTTTTTCTTTACTTTACTTTCATAAATATGTTACAAACCCTTTTAGGTGGTTCTTTGACCCTCTTAAATAGGGAGACGTAACAAATAGATATATAATCATCATACGCTTGTGAAAAGGTGTGCAGAATTGTATTAATTGTGCCCTTGTGCTACTTAAAATCTTAAAATTATATTTGGTTACACTTTATTTTAATGTGTCCTTGTTACAGTTTAATTCTACATTTAAGTGTGGAGTAAAATCGATTAACTACATGTACTTACTATAAAAAAAGGTTTTGTTGAGGGTTGGTTTCATGTAATTCTGCATAATTTACTGTTATCACTGTAGTAAGTACATGCAATGTTGTAATAAGGACAGTGTAAAATAAAGTGTTACCAATATGTTTGACCGGTTAACAATGTTTCAGAGGGCTCTTGCAAAAAACAAAAGGGCCTTCTTATTAAACAACATCCCTTAGTGTCATGCTTCAACTACAAGACATAGATAAATAGCATGACATCCACATTCAAGAGGATTTAGCACTTTCGGAAGGTGGAAATTCTCACAGCTTATATCATGTGTGAGTTCATCCATTACTGCAAATACACAGAGCTTCATGCTCATATTATTGTCATTTTTCTGTGATAGTCTGCAGCGTTTGGAAGTGCAGTTGGTGTGAAGTGCTACCAGGGTCAAATAGGCCAGGTTATAGTGGAGCTGTGGGCAGGAACTGCTCCCAAACTGTCGAACTGACCCAAACTCCCAGCAGCATTTCTACTGGAGGCAGCCATCACCCCTGGCAAGAGTTTTCCTCACACACACACGCACTCTCACTGTCCTGAGCTCAGTCTTTAAAGAGCTCTGAACCAAGAAATGGACATATCACTTGACATATTACAGAGCTTCTAGAAGGAAGTGTTGGAGATGAGAGGAAAACGTTTGCGTTCCCCCAAGAAACACTGCATTTGCAAGTAACTCAAAAGGTTTACCATGTAGAGGTCAGGAGGTTTCACCCACTTCAGATGCTTCATAGTCTAGTTTGAGTCACGTCTCATGTGCGCTGTTTGTCTATGACTACAGTAATGATGCGTGAAGGACACATGTCTGTGCCAGTTATGTCATCATTCTGTAAGCATACTCAACGTTTCATAACTCCCTGTTCTCACTGATGGACATCTCATTTCAGTTTTGCATTTATCAGACGCTTTTATCCAAAGCAACATACATTGCATTCAAGAAACACATTTACATTCTGATCAGTTCTTACTTTAACTGGGAATCGAACCCATGACCGTGGCGTTGCAAGCGCTATTCTATTGTTTGAGCCACAGGAAAGCTCAACAATTCAACAACTGAACAGCTCGGTTTCTGAATGGCCTTTTACGGTAATGAGTTTTCCGGTAACTCTTTGCAATACAGTCCAGTTTGATAACATTAGTTAAAACAATAAATAACTGCATCTATAATTACACTGGTCACCTTCCCTCTTGAACTGACCCACACCACCAATCCCATCCTAACCTTACCCAAATCCAACTCAATAGCAGCTCAAGTGATTTGCGATACAGTCAACACGATATGTCACTTTTGGTTTTCGAGTTTTGAATAGCGCTTAGGTTTTCACGTCTTTTATTTTGATATTCGTCAGTCAAGTTTTCTGTCCAACATGTGATCTTGTCATGTGGGATGTTCTGATTGGCTCTTTTGAACATGAGTCTTGTTTTCTTTGGCTCTTTGATTTGCCTTGTCTAGTGGTTTGTATTGAAGAACTTTACGCTGTTTCCACGCTTCATCTGCCTCGTCATTGTTTGGCTAGTTTATGTTTTGTTTCATGTCAAGATTGAGTTGATGTTTTTAGGTAAATAAACTACACTTGGATTCTCTTCACCATCGTCTTCATCTGCTCCGTTACAGAATACATTGTATCATTATTTTTTATCTTTTTTATGTAAGTACATAGTAATTAAAGGCACCTAATATAAAGTGAGACCAAAGGTTGAAATTAGCTAAATAAATGAATACCTTTAAAGGATTTTTCATTACTAGTTCATGTTCACTATCAAATTTCCATCAGTTACAATTTTCTGCATAGAAAATTGCAACACAATGAACAGTGTTATAAGAGGTTTTGTTGAGGACAATGTTTTCAGACCAATAAAAAAAGAAAAACAGGATCACATTTTTAAATTTGGTTCTAAATATGAGAAATATTAAATCGCTTCTATACTCCTCAAATTGTATGTCGCTTTGGATAAAGGCGTCTGCTAAATTAATAAATGTAAATACATCGATCTGCTCCCATTTTCAATTGGTGGCTTTGGTCACACAGAAAATGTCCCCTGGCCTACACTGACATGTTCTGCAGCCTTTCTTTCTTTCACTCGCTCTTTTTATTCCTTTATTTCTTTATTTATTATTTCTGTCTGTCTGAACTACAGCTGTCCTGAGGCAAGGTGGTGCATGTCTCTACACCAAAACACATGAGCTGACTTTGCCTTTCAGGAGAGAGAGAGAGAGAGAGAGAGAGAGAGAGAGAGAGAGAGAGACCTAAAGGAAGGTCAGCTGTGGGCATGTAAATAATGCTTGTCTAAATTTTACTTTCAAACGCAGTATTTGTATGTGACACACAGAGAGAAGCAATGTCTGTGAAATCGTTCAAATGACTCCATTTCTGTGCGGATAACGAAAAAAAACAGGGAAATATCAGTTTGCACCAAGACAGGCAATAATAAAGTAGAGCAATAATTCATCACAAATGAGAATTACGTCATTATTTACTCGCAATCACGTCATTCCGAGCCTTTCTTCCGTGGATGATTAGAGGAAACATCCTGGCTGTGTTTTCCACAGAATGGACATGAATGGACACGGATGGAGAGGATCTTCAAAAAAGTAGCTCATGTGACTCACGCTCTGTATTGCAAGTCTCCTGAAGCCACAGAATAGATTTGTGTGAAATAACTAAAATGCAAGTCATTTTGCATTAAAATACTTCCACACAAAAACAAGCAGGTCATTCATCAGATATAAATGAACGGGGTTATACTGGTGACTTTCAGGAACAATATAAAGTTAGGACATTTTTATTTTTGGGTGACCAATTACTCTAATAGACAGATAGACTGTGAGACAGAGAAGGAATGATGTCATTGCAGTTTTGCTACTGTTGTTCTGAACTCTCATTATGGAGACTATCACTGTCAGTGAGTCTTAAAGACACTGAGAACAGATCAAACGTACAGGAAATATGATAATACTGTGTAGTTCAAAGACAATTTAAATCATTTAGCCTAAAGAACATAAAACTATATTTGTACTAGATTTCTTATATATTTTACTACATCTGCAAATGCTGTCTGTGCTGTATTTATGTAATGCATAATGTACCATCTGATATTGTAAATTACTGCAGCCAGAAGTTTATTTTCTGGTAATGAGTCTCTGATTGTCCATTATCCAACTTAATATAAACGGTTGCTTATGTGGAAAGGAAATATTGATTTAAATAGAAATGTTGAAATTGATAATTGAATTGAAATGCACAGATCTCAGACAGACAGTTTAGCAGATTAGCAGTCATATTTGAAATGTCTATATAAATGTAGGCTGCATGAACAATATTTTTTTAATATTTGAGAGTGCAATTCAAATTCTCTCTTGGTACAGTTCTGCCATCTACTGGATAAAATAAGATGAACCAGAGCGATCGGCTCCACATTCATAGCATGCATTTCAAGTTTTAACATATTATTATAAACTTTCAAGGTAAACAATGCATTTATTGTATACATACATTGTACTGCTCTCCTTGTGTGTTTCTATGTGCGTGAACACATAAAGACTGGAGCCAGGTTATAGTTTCCAAGAACTCCTGATGTTTACTCCAACATGCATTGAATGAGAGTAAAACTATCAAAAACAACACACAAATAAGATTAGTAAATAGAATACAAAATATATACACAGCATAAAGGCTGAAACAGTAGTTAACCATAATGCAATTAGTGTATAAAACAACAATTATTAGCAATAAAAATAAAAACAACACAAAATCAAAGAAAAGACGTTCTCAGTTAACGTATTTTACAGTAACAACTTACTGACAATGCTTTCGAAGGCTTGAACATTCAGAAAAACTGGAGCAGCAGTCACATGGACTATAATCACTGAACTATAATGGTTGCTCCCTTGATTAGTCAGGTAATTTTCAAAATAAGAGTCCCAGACAACAAACCTAAAATTCTTGAAATGATAGTTCAATAGACAGAACATACATGTTTGTACATACTTTTAAAAGCCTGTGTATAATTTTTACAGATGTATCCTTTCGTTGTTTGCTTCCTGGTTCCTTATGTGCTCTCCTATTGTCACCAGTCTCGTCATCAGTCACCTTGTTAGTCTTGTGAGCTGTGTATCGTTCCCTCATCATCCCCTGTGTTTTCCCTCAGTCTTTGTCTGTTGTCTTCGTAGCGACAGACATGTAAGATTATGGAATCCTATCATTAAAGATGAGTCACATTGCCTTTGTCCCTTCTTACACACACACACACACACACACAACAGAGCAACGGACCAACAAGAAAGAGTTAAAAGAGAAGATGGATTTGTCTGAGTGGAGAAAGCAGGTGAAAGAGTATCACCTCTTCTCCCTCTGCTAAGACGGGATTCACTCAGTTCATGCTTTCCAATGGGCCTGGATGATGAACTCTTCCCATTCATTACTCCAAATAACTGAAATGAACTCAGAATTTAATCAATAATGTCCTCTTAAGTGGTTGAGCGCTCCAGCTCACCCAAGACCAACCATCCAGTCTGCTCCTGTGAGACAAATTCTCCTATTTTGTGATAGAAATGAAGTAATTAGAGCTAAAACATGGCAACCATATTTTGGGCATTTCATTAATGAAGTAAATTCAAATTCAGTTTGTAATTTCAGACACAGAGACTGTTTTTGTTTTGACAAGTGAGTCATTCAAGCATTCGGTCAAACAATTTGTTCAAAACTGATTCATTCTGGGACAAAGAAAGTGTTTTTAAAAGCGAGACCATTCATTGGACCTTTTTGTTAAAACTGTGGTTCATTCATTAGTGACTGTGGATTTGTTTGGAACTTTTTGGTTGGTAAAATAGAGCAAAACTGTTATGGCTTGGTGTGTGGATGAATAAACCTTTATTTAACAACATGGAAGGATTAAAAAGACACAAACTACGGTGCAGAAAAGGACTGAGGGAAAACACTGGGTGTAAATACACAGGGGATGATTATAGAGACATGACGAGACAAGTGACGACGATGACAGAGGAGCACATGGGGAAAGAGGAAGTACACAAGCATTAACAAAATGGTTCTCTAACAAAAACAGACAATATTCTAAAAAATAATTCACCCACTATGAACTTCCTGTTTATTGAACTGTTAAATGTTATAGAAAATTAATAAGCCCATTATATTTCCAATTGGGCTGATATTGGGGAAAATGGCAGTCTTGCTCGTGTGGCATTGCTTAACTATATCCTGTCACAAACAGTAAAAGCAAGAAATAATGAAGGGCTTTCTGCCCATATCTTGAATTTAGTGGGCATTTTGCATGATGCAGTATCTATTTACCCCAAGTGAAAATATCCCGCCTTGTTGAAGAGAGGCTATTTACAGTAATTCAGCCCACTGACGTCTGATTGGACCAGACGAAATTACGGAAGACCCTGGAATACTAACAGGAACAATAGTGTAGGGGTACAAATGATTTCTGTCATTTTGATAGGAAGAAGTGTATGCATGTGACAGAGAGAGGGAAAGAGAGAGCGCTGGTGAGTAAGGACACCTACATACACACACTTCAGTTTACGGTGCATCAGTAAACACCCTGAATGCACTGACATCAATGGGAATGGTGTCCCATAAACACGGAGAGTGGATCTACTTTATCTAAAGTGATCTTTGCCAAAATAAATGGGATTATTCATTCCAGAAAATACCACTTGTATTTCATGTGTGTGTTCCGATGTGATCTCATGGGTTTAACATGGGAATGATCCAAAAGCACACATTTCCCATGTGCAAAACATAAGTACAAGCATGAATTTAAAGTATAAAAAAAAACACCTAGAATGGTGTTTGGACTTTTCCATAGCATCATCTCAGGTGCATTCAATTTTGACACTTTTTCAATATTATCTACACACACACACACACACACACACACACACGCGCGCGCGCGCGTGCGCGCACTCTTGTATGTTCACTGTTCACTCCTGTTCACATGTGTTCAGTTGTATTTACTTAAAGTTAATTTAATATTCTAAAGTTAATTATTTTTATACATTTGGATTATTGAAATAAATTAAAGTCATCTTTTCTTTTAATGGCAACCTATGTGGCGTATTTGAAAATTTGTTTGGCATTATTTCATGAACAAAATGCTTCAAAAGATCTCAAACAACAACAAAAAATTATTAACCTGGACAAAAAAACAGATCATATATATTTATTAATGGTTTAAAATAAATATTCACAAAATATTAATCACAAAAGCTGTTATTCGAGTTGCTAGCCACATCCAGAAAAAAATTCATGGCTCTCTATGGGCCTCAGCTGGTCAGATAGGGTTATTACACATCATTTATAATACCTCACTCACTGATTTATTACAGAATTCTGCCTCTAACACCGAAATAAATATCCAAAAACATCTCATGTTAAATTTTGACGTCATTAGTGGATTTTTTCCCATAAACATTTAATATATCATATGCATCCTAATGATGTAGTTGAAGCATTGTGCAGAAAATAGGGAAATAAACTACTTCATATCTCACAAAACACAGCATAAACGTATAGACGAGAAGTAACGAAAAAAATGTATACATAATATAATATAAATTGAATGCATATTAAAAAATGTGTATTATTTTATACAGTCACTCTACAAGTGTTCGCTCTACAAAAACACCACAAGTGTAGGCATAAAGAAATGGACCTGTTAAGTGAATGAATATATATATAAAATTCAATCTTGATTAAATGAGCTTAGATTTATGGAAAATAAACCCATCAATCTCTGAAGAAATGTATGTAGTTTCTGGAAGTGCAGTCTATCCAGGGGACATACCATCTATTATGTGCAAAAGAAGTTGAGCTGCTCCTCACAGTCTCTGGGTGTCCATAAGTGGGTTTGTTTGTCCAGGGCTCCACATCGAAGGTTTCTGGCAGGACACTGGGACTGTCCCGACTGAGACCAGGCTGTGAAGTTAAGATCATGTCCATCGACCCACAGCCACTCTCCTGCTAGAAAGCGCAGACCAGTCCACACAAACTCAGTCTGAGCCTGAATGACTTTCGCTGAAGCAGAATTCATCATATCCACTGAGCTCAGACTCGCCAGATCATTATTACGGTTTCTGCAATGTTCCAGAGCTCCTTCCCAACTCTCATTCTGCAGAACCAGAACAAACTCTGATATGTTCATACAGAAGAAGGCATAATTATTCGTGCATTTTTCATCATGCAGTTTCTTACGACCGTTGTGTAGAAAAGCACATTGATCATCATCAGGTTGATCTTCACTAGTATCCCAGCTAATGTGTGTTGCAGATTCACCTCCGGTCCACTTCCAGACTCCTGATGTTTTGTAGAGACCAACCCAGGCATCAGAAGTTTGACTAACTGCATCTTCCAAAAATTGCTGTTCCTCGCTCTCATTGGTGAAGGTGGACATGCCATGAAAGAATGTTTTGCAGTGTTGTAGAGCATAAATCCATGGCTTCTTCTGATCCACAAAGAAATGTTGTTTAATGAGACCAGAGGAGAGTCCGCAGAGCTCCAGGATTAGGAGCACAGTGAGTGCCGTCTTCATCTTCATTTGATTCTGTGATTTTATAAAAATATTTTTTTTAATGATCAGCTGAAGTGGAGGACAGAATTGTGCATGATATTGCAAGAATTGTGCATGATTCTCTCTTACTTAAACTGACAAACAACCAATGATAAAAGAGTGTGATGGTCAGACCAATCACAGCACACCTTCACAGGCATGACACATTTATGCATGTGCTGAAATACATACAAATAGATTTTCCCTCTTTGGTCTGACTATTCTCTTTTGGTCAAAAAGAAAGCAGTCAATTTCTACACACTAGTCTCCACCTAAAGCCCCTTCAGAACATATTTTCCAAAGTATCCTGGTATATTTCCGATTAGTTTCAACATTGTTTGGGAGATTCTGTCAGTCATTCTGTTTAAATGCTCAGTTGCGGAAATGCAAACCAGATCCAGGAAAGCATGACTTTAATAGCTTCTAAACAAACTGAAAAGCATTTACCTTTGGCTAATGAGGTGAAAGGTGTGAGCGATTGCAAGGTGCTGGCATTACATTTCTTGTTCACTGCAATACAAATGAATAGACAAAAACTCAGCCCTGAGGGGGCAAACTGTGATGCACTGTGTTTTCTGACACCTTTCTATCATGGGCAGCAATACGTTTTTAGCAATGTGAGCTACATTAGCTCTTATGTTTGATTTGAACACTTGTGCTAACAATGAGCCTTGACCCATGACCCCGAATTAAACACAGAATACATTTTAAAATCTTGCTAATTACTTTTAAAGCATTAAATGGTTTAGCTCCACACTGCTTCAGTGAACTCTGAACACATTATAGTTCTGCACGTCTATTGCAATGCCAAAATTATGGCTAGTTGATAATACCTAGAATATCAACTGCAGGTGTTCAATCATTTTCCTATTTATCACCTTAACTCTGGAATAGTGTTCCTATCATTGTTCGGGAAGCAGACACAATCTGTCAGTTTAAATCTAGATTAAAAACACATCTCTTCATCTTGGCATAACCAAGGCATCCACACACACGCAAACACTGAAGACCTAATAGAGTAATGTCAACACCATAACGTTAACAATCAACCAAGACAAGGGAAACGCAAGAGACAAGGGAATGACCAACACCTGGGAAGACTAACAATATAAGTGACGACAAGACAGTTGCAAGGACACAAGACAGGATGTGACAAATGACACGACACAGAGGAAGTGACAATTGACCTCACCGACAGGAAGTGTAACCATGACCTTACAGACAGGAAGTGACAAAAGAACACGACAGACAGGAAGTGCACGATAGACACACCAAACAGGACTACAGGTAACAGATGCTCGGACGCAGTCGTCTAGTCATCATTATTTGGCCCTTTTCGCTTGCCCAGTTTTCCTGCTTCTAACACCTGAATTTCAAGAACTGACTGTTCATTTGCTACCTCCTACTTCTTGACAAGTATCATTGTAAGAACCTGAGAATGGGTGGTTTATTCGGTTGTTACGTCAGCTATGATTTATTTAAGAAAGACATTTAAATTCACATGCAGTTCAATCGAAAACCAAATTCACACCTAATCGTCTAAAACTAAGTAATACTACTTGCAAAACAATTTTGCATGGTAAATCACTGATATTTATTAGAAGCAATTTCTTAGTGCATTTAAAAATTATTTCAAATCATTTTCTGACTATCCAATGGTTACTTTGCTCCAATGTGAGTGGTAAAGGCAATATGGTATCCCCAATATCCCCAGTTTTCTGAGGTAAAATGGTCTGTTTAGCACTTAGAGCCTCACGAATCATGCAAAACCAAAGTTACTGGCTAGAAATCAAACAAAGCACCAGTCTGTCTGAGAGCATTTTGAGTGTGTTTTGATTCTGGTTTTCCCCATGTGCTCCTTTCTTTTCATCTTAGTCATCTTAGAAGTTCACTCAAACCATGAACACAAATGATCTCTCATATGTAAAAGATGCAAACACTACACTTCCCACTTCACTTAACTGCACCTGTTCATAGTAGGCTGTCAAACAACCTCTGAAGTTGTGTTGATTGCTTTGAATTAACCTCTGCTAATCAAGTATTCATTCTACGATTTGGGAAATATTGAATGCATTAATATTTCACTTTGCATGCATTTTGACAGAAGTAGCTATGTGGTTGAACTGGCACCTCTGCAAGTGTGGTCATGGTCACAATATCCACAAGTTGAGAACATCCTTTGCACTTTTTGCATTTCAAAGGAACATAGTGATATCATTAGGAAAATGCCTAAGAACTTCACTGTCAATTAGATAGATCACATTATCATTAATGATAAATTGTGGAGGACCCTTCTTTATGTTTGAGTTTGTCATGGAGCCAATGTCAGCAGTGATAACCTACTGCCTGAAAATATAAGGATACCGATAAGCTGAAATGCTCAGAGGTTTTCAAAGAGTTCATCATCGAATTAAGATACTGACTTCTCTGGCCAAAGAGGGTAGAGAGCCAACCAATAATACCAAATGGTAATCTTGAGACAGGTACCAGTGTCCTGGGCCATAAAAAGGTCAAGCAGTGGATGATAATAATAATAATAATAATAATACGTTTTATTTATATAGCGCCTTTCCCATGCTCAAGGTCGCTGTACACAAAATAGACATGCTCACACAATGTAGGACATAAACATATAAATATACAGGCTTTATAAATTGTTAGGTTCGTTCTCTTCCGTTCCTGAAGATATAGTGTTCACCAGAATCTTTAAAAGAGCCCTCTTGAAGCAAGACCAGAGACAACGATATAAATGAAATCAGATGTTGCTTTATTCCGGTGTTGCTTAACATCTTACAAAATCTGGTTTGCTTCTGTCCTCCCGCCCTCGTAGAACAGCATGTCCAAGGTTATTTCGTGCTGACATCACATTAGACCATGTTTCGGCAAACAGTATCATCATACAACAGTTGATACAGGTTAAGGCGACTTGACACAATGTAAACATGAATCGTAGTAAAGCATAGGAGATGTCCAGAGAATAAGAACATAAAGACGTCAAAACATCTTGTGATCAGAATACAAGGCTACAAAATACGGCAGTTTAGAGAAATACTGAGTGTCATTAACCAACAAAGGGTAAAACATTAACCAAGTGCACGGTCAACATGCACTCCACAAAATATCAAAAGTTAATACGTGTCAATGCTTGTGAGATAAAATAGAGAATCCTTCAATCCCCTCTTTCACACTATTCAATGAAATAGTGTGATATCCTTTATACTGCCCCATTTCATACCACATTCTAATATTCTTATTGATGGGAGAAATTGGTCAATTTCAGCGCTGAGCACTCATGGCTATGTCATAGCAATTCATAAGGCATTTTATCATGTAGGGCCCAAAACACAGACCAGCAACAGGTTGACGATGATGGGGATCAGTATTGTAGCAAAGAGTGCAATGGGACCGAGTATGTTGTAGAAGATGTCCCAGTCCCCCCAATCGTTACATTTTCTCTTTCTTACTTCATCCTTAAATAACTCTGCATCACTTCCTTCATTTTTTTAGACTGCAGCAGTGATAGAGCTGTTTTTATCATCTTCCGCCGGGACGTAATTTCAACATTGATCCCCAGCTAACATACTTAACATAACATACTTTGCCCTTTCCTGCCAGTACCATATCCAGGGCCATTCGATTTTGAAGCATCATGGCACGCATAGCTGTCAATTCTCGTCCTACCCCCTCCATGGCTTATGTGGTGTCATTGGCAAAGCTTGCCATGCGATAGTGTAGGATTTCTGTTTCACGCCAAAGGTCCGAGACCCCAAAATTAGGAATCATGGAGGACCAGAATCTATGCCATCGTGTGGAGACCTGATGTTCTCCAGGCACAAAATCATCTACACTCCGCTTTGTACGTTGAAGAGCATCTGTCTCAGGGGTGTATCTAGTGCCAAATGGACTGATCCCAGGATGATACTCTAGGCACGAGCGGTCATATGCGACGCAGCTGGGGTTATTACTTACTAAAACAAGTCGTGAGCCATTCTCCGTCCTCCCCTCGGGTACAATTCTTAGAACACGTGTTGAGCCAAAATTTCGGATTAGGAGGAGGATCAGATGGCTGATAAATGTGTGTACACATGGATGGCTCTTAAACATGAAGGAAAGGTATATTTTAGTCTGAATATTGCTCTGAATTCAAGGACGCCACTTGTGCAATTATCCTTATTTGACTCATGATTTACTAAGGGTTTCCGGGCATCCCAATCGGAATTGGTCACACACTGGAAACCATTTGTTAACATCTTTGTCAATGGACTGAAGGCAGTATATTGGATTATCACACAATTGTAGACTGACAATCAGGCTTTGTATGTTCAGACGATTTCAGGAACCTTGACAGAACCTCTTGCCATAGTATCCATTGAGGAACTGGCTTTAATGGTCAAATTCTCGGTGGCTATCAGAGTTGACTCATATCCTGATCGTCTTTGGGCCAACAGGTGTTGAGTATTCAAATGTCGGAGCACATGTGTAACTTGGTGCGAGGTGTGTAAGGTCAAAGGGTGAGATAAGACAATGCGTTTAGCATCATCCACCATTAGGATATTCACGAGTTCACACTTACGAATGATTCAGGAGCAATGAATGGTAAGCGTATTTGGCGAGCTGTCCGAGGAGAGGGCTCCGAGCTCGGTGTTAGCCCGAACCTGGAGCACTCCCCCCGTATCCTGACTTTGATAGGAACAATTAAGTGTGAGGAGTTGGGGTGGTGGAGGGATGCCGAAAAATGTCAAAGAGCTGTAGGTGAGTCAAACGTGTCTATATATACGTACTTCCTCTCCTGCTGATAGGATGAGGTGTAATTGCTGATGACGTGTTGATTGTGTTAATCATTTGAACGTGCTCCTCCCGAACTTTGTTAATAAAACATCATATAATAACCTCTATGCAGTCATTTGAAAGACACCTAGTCCCTTCAGATAATTCAAGGCCCAGATATCTGACCTTAGTTAGATTATATTGTAGTTCTTTTATATATATATATATATATATATATATATATATATATATATATATATATTGTATTTTTCGCCATATAAGACGCTCCGGAACATAAGACGCACCCAATTTTAAAGGAAGAAAATCTAGAAAAAAAAGATTCTGAACCAAATACTGTAGTAAAATATTTTATATCAACTGTATAAAGTTAACAGCACAAAAACCATAAAAAAATTGTATGCCAACCATGTCACATATTAAGAACTATCTTTACTCTCATTAACAGTCAGTAAATAGTGAAAGTAACAAAAATAAGGCTGTAATGTTCAATTGCTGTATCTCCAATATTTGTGTGTAAACCGGGAAGTGGGGTGTTGTACCGAAATCTGACTCCCCTCACTAGAGGGGAGTCAGCTAGAGGTGCATAGTTTCCCCATTTTTCTCAGAATTGAAACTGTGGCCTGGAGCAGCTCTGCTCTCTGCTGGAGGAGAAACAGAGACACACGCTGAAATATGATTCAGCCACACTCTTACCCAGCAGATAATATGGTTTGCAGTTTTGTTGTGCAGTGCCTTGTGCATAAGACAAAATATCACTATGATTTAAATATATATATATATATAATATATATATATATATATTTCATTCACTGTTCTTTAAGAGGACATCAGCACCCAGTTACTATATGAAAAAAAGAAATATATTTTATATTTTACGTTAATTTTCTTCTTTGTGTGCATTAAAGATCTATATGAATGTTTCATATGATTTAACACACTCTAGTAAATATATGAATTAGCAGTGTCTGCATTCAAACAATATTCAAGTATAAAAGTGTGTTTTAGCACTCTGGAACCGACAACTCCTTTCATACATAGAAATACGATTCTTGTTTTACTCTATTCACCTACAGTGGTTAACTTCAACTTTCTGGTTAAAGACAATTCTGCAACGAGAACTCAAGAATCAATCCAATATTAAAAATAAAACACCAAAAGATTGTCTTTTCCTGAAATGTGCTGAATTGTAATTTTTGAACTTTTTAAAGACCAAAACAAAAAGACATTGCTGAGGCCAAACTTAAAAAGTCTCTATAAAAGCCACATGGCTGAGAATCAGCTTTACGAGACCCTTATATTTACAGCCATAATACATGGATTCTGAGAAATATTAAAAACAAAATGTGCTCCACAGATTGCAAAAATGGATGGATGTCTTGATCAAAAATAGCCTGTTTATTTCACATTACGACATGTCGAGTCATTAGAAGGAATTTAAAAAACCATTTTGTGATCCAGACAGCCCCTTTCATGGACAAGGATTACGCTTCAATTAAACACAAAATAACCTGGACTTGTTCCATATAATTCCAACGTTAAATATTCAATGAAGTAAAACACTGAAAGGGATACAATAGTTTACTCAAATCAAAATACTTATAGTAATACCTCGGTTTACGAGTGACTTTCTATACAAGCAAATCGATGTACGAGCATTGTATGGTGCGAGAAAATGTATTGCTCGCCATGTGCATTTTTTTTCTGGAAAAGTCCTAACGCTCATCGTCTTTGCGCACATTTTTACTGGAAATATCCTAACGACAGCCTCTCACAAAGCCCATCACCCCTTCACTCGTTCATTCTCTCAGCGTCGCTCGGTTTGGTTGCATCATTCACCACAGTGCATTCTTTTATAAGTGATTTACAGCGGTTTTACCTCCTGTTGTCAACATTAATTGTGATCGCTATTGTTCACGTAGTGAAATATATATACATACAGTACAGCATATAGACAATGGCCCTCAAGATAAGAAAGAAGGGATGAAATTCTCCCTGTTAGCAGAAAAACCCTCCTCTCGTCTCCTTCACGCCAGCAGCGACGTGACTCAAAGCTAAAGTGCGTGTTATAGTAAATTGTCTAGTATTTTTAGAGTTTAATGTCAATTATTAATTGGTATTTATATGAGAGCTTAATGGTTATAATTATAACTGTAGTTAATAGGGTAAAATCAAACAAATATTTAAAATAGGTATTTATGGTCATGTGGAACGAATCGAGTGATTTTTAGTGCATTCTTATGGGGAAAATTGTTTTGGTGTACGATAATTTTGAGTTACGAGCTCTTGGAACAAATTAAACTCATAAACCGAGGTACTAATGTACTAATGCACCATGTACTAATGTCAATACATCTATCACATCTTATATGGATTCTTCTATTCTGATGGTGATTAGAAAACTGTCTAGGAATATCATTCAAACTAACTTAAGCCTCTAAGGTTACTTGTTTCTTCAACATTCAATTCGGATTGGTCAGATACAAAGAAAAAAGTAAAGAAGTAAAATCTGTCGCATCCTTACAGCTCCTTTACTCAACACAACTATTTCATTTGATTTATGTTTTAAATAAAAAAAACTTTGAATATACTGTAAAGTTATAAAACAAAAGAACAGGAACATTTTTGGTACTTAAAGATATGCATGAAAGCCACAAAAATTAAACAAAAACTAGTAATTTCAAGTAAACAGTTTTCTCAATTGTTTTAGGGTAGGAGTTGTAAAGTGGAGCGCAGTGCTTTATGCAGTGAACTGGGGCTTCTTTCAAGTAAAATCACCTTTATTTATAGAGCGCTTTTTACAATACAGATTGTTTCAAAGCAGCTTTACAGTGGTCACAGGAAAACAATAAAAAATAAATTTGTTTTTCAGTTAGTGTGGAGCAGGAAATATAAAAACGGAGTGTTGTGGAGCGATTGTCGAGTGATTAATGAATGCTTTGAGAGAGGAGAAGATATTGCTGCTGAACCAATCCATTCTGCTTGTGATCCAGTTTCTCTTTTCTATAAAGAAAAAAAAGACAGAAATCAATAATTAGTTACATAAATTACAGGTTGCAAAAACACAGTAACACAGTAACACAGGGCCACAGTAAAAATATAGTCCAATTATCTTAATGGTACCTATTATAGTAATAATAAGAATAATAATAATAATACATTTTATTGTAGGCGCCTTTCAAATCACTCAAGGTCACCATCAAAGAAGAAGTAGCAACAAGAACAATGTTAAAATTATAAATACTGAAGAATACTGTAAGAATAACAAAAACAAAAGTGCTAGACTTGAGGGAACACAATAATCATGAAGGATAAGCTATTCTAAATAAATTAGCCTTAATTTTAACTTTGAATTTAGATAATGAGTCTGAATCACGGATGTTGACTGGGAGAGAATTCCAGAAGCGTGGAGAAGCACGGCTAAAGGCCCTATGACCCATGGTGGTTAGACAAGCAGAGGGTGAATGGAGGAGACCCAAGGAAGAAGAGCAGAGGGTGTGAGAAGGAATATAGGGCTGTAAGAGATCTGAAAGGTAAGGTGGAGAAAGGTTATAAAGAGATTTGTAAGTGAGGAGAAGAATTTTAAATTCAATCTGAAATTTGATAGGAAGCCAATGTAGCTGTTGAAGCGATGGGGTAATATGTTGTATAGATGGAGTCCGGGTTATAATACGAGCAGCAGAATTCTGAATCAATTGGAGTTTATGAAGAGATTTGTGTGATAAGCCAATTAAAAGAGAGTTACAGTAGTCAATGCGAGAGGTGACAAACAAGTGAACAAGAACAGCAGAACTGTGTGGAGTGAGAAATGGACGGAGACGAGCAATATTACGGAGATGAAAATAGCAAGACTTGGTTATATTATTAATGTGAGCTTTAAAAGAAAGGGTGCTGTCAAAGATTACACCCAAGTTCCCGGCCGTGGCGGAAGGGAAAACGGAAGAACCATCAATAGATTAAGAAAAACTGCAAGACCTTGAGAGAATTGAATTCGTGCCAATAAGGAGTACTACAGTCTTACTGCCATTAAGTTTGAGAAAATTGGCAGACAACCAAACATTTAATTTGTGAAGGCAGTTGGTAAGACAGCTGGACTCAGGCTTTGAGGAAACGTAAAGCTGCGTATCATCTGCATAACAGTGAAATTGAATACCATATTTGGAGAAAATATTACCAAGTGGGAGAAGGTAGATTAGGAACAATAAAGGTTCGAGGACAGAACCTTGGGGGACACCACAGCTAACAGAAGAAGGTAGGTATTGAATTTTTTTTATTGTTGTACAAACTGTGTATGGTATGAAAGATATGAAGTGAACCAGGTGTGAGGAATACCAGTGATACCAGTAGCGGACAGATGGTTCAAAAGAACATTGTGTGAAATGGTGTCAAAAGCTGCACTCAAATCAAGCAAAACAAGAATGGATAAGGATCCGCCATCAGCAGCCATTAGCAGATCATTAGTCACTCTTAGTAAGGCAGTTTCCGTACTATGCTTAGGACGAAACCCAGACTGAAAACACTCATAACTCATTGTTACTTAAGTCACATACCATCTACTGACAAAAGAAGTTGAGCTGCTCCTCACAGTCTCTGGGTGTCCATAAGTGGGTTTGTTTGTCCAGGGCTCCACATCGAAGGTTTCTGGCAGGACACTGGGACTGTCCCGACTGAGACCAGGCTGTGAAGTTAAGATCATGTCCATCGACCCACAGCCACTCTCCTGCTAGAAAGCGCAGACCAGTCCACACAAACTCAGTCTGAGCCTGAATGACTTTCGCTGAAGCAGAATTCATCATATCCACTGAGCTCAGACTCGCCAGATCATTATTACGGTTTCTGCAATGTTCCAGAGCTCCTTCCCAACTCTCATTCTGCAGCACTAGTTCAAAGTCCTTGGTCATACAGAAGAAATTGTGCTTTTTGTTGCATTTTTCATTATGCAGCTTTTTAGCGCTATGGTGTATAAAAGCACATTTTTTATCATAAGCCTGCTGATTCAAAGGATCCCAGTTCATATATGTTGCATATTCACCTCCGGTCCACTTCCAGACTCCACGTTTTTTATGGAGACCAACCCAGGCATCAGAAGTTTGACCATCTGCAGAAACTAAAAATTGCTGTTCCTCAGTCACATTGGTGAAGGTGGACATGCCATGAAAGAACTTTTTGCAGTACTGTAGAGCACCTTTCCAATTCTTATCCACATTCACATAGAAATGTTGTTTAACGAGACCAGAGGAGAGTCCGTAAAGCTCCAGGATTAGGAGCACAGTGAGTGTCGTCTTCATCTTCATCCGGTTTTGCAAAATGATAATAAAAAATCAGTGATCAGTAGAGGACAGAACTGTGCATGATGACACTGATTCTCTCCTACTTAAAACTGACAAACAGCCAATAACAAAAGAGCGTGATGGTGGAACCAATCACAGCACACCTTTACAGTCAGAACAAACAAATCAGGTGAATTTGGCAAATCAAATAAACCTCGTGATATTTCTCAGAAAGCAACTGTGGGCAGGTAAAACTGGCATGAAAGGTAGTGGTCCCTGATTCGGTTCTCATGTAAACATCATACAAATACAATTCATTTTAGTTCTACTATCCTTTCAAAAATAACTATACATTGTCAAGGCAGATCATCTTTAGATCATCTAAATGAAGGGGAAATGGACTGACACCTTGCACTGGGCGCTACCCCATGCTCCGGAATACCCTTTCAATTTACCTTTCAAATCGGTCATCATCTGATTTTCTCTCATGCTCTTTGTTTTACAGACCCAGTGGATTATTTTTCCAAATACAAAAATGCAAATCTTGAATGCCATCCAAACAAGCAGTCAAGCATTTGCCTTTGGGATCGGTGATGCAAAAAGCAAACATTTACTGTGTATTCTACAGGATGAGAAGATCCGGCAGTGAATTTAGACTTCATCAGACTAATAAACACCTCCGTTCACAGCTTATCTAAACAGTGAAATTTGTCTCATGTATGGAAACTAACTTGCTTGGCTGGTCGCTGAATCAGTAATATAAAATAAAAAAAGACATAAGTAATGTCCATAATTTTCTATATTGCAGCTACTGGTTTTATAGTTAACAGATCTTGCTAAGTCAAATTTATCTTTTCTGTTGCATATACCTACAGGTACGGATATGAACAAACTTTTTTTTGCCTTTTGGGTGATAAAACTAAAGAAAACCTCCTGGCTTAATGTAAAGATTAGAATATGAACTCTTACAACACAAAGATATTGTTTTGTTTGACTCAAGACAGCCTAAATAATATAATTACAAACGGTTCCCTTTCAAATAAGAACTTGCTCTGTGTCATAGGACGCAGGAACCCAGAGTTAAAAGTGTGTAGACTGTCATGTGGAGAAAAATGAAACTCACTCTGTAATATGTAGAGCCACTTTTGCCACCATGTTTGTTTACTCTGAATTCACGTATGACCGCGAGAGAGTTTGCAAGATTTCCTGTCTTCACAGTATGTATATCCAGTGTTTTTTGCATTTTCAGATCACCGGCAGCACTTCTGCACTGTAGACAATATATTTTATATCCTGATAGTATTAATATTAATAAGACATAATATTTTGCATCCTCTTTTTATTCTACAAAAACAAAGAGCGAATTTGGTAAAAAAAAATAGTTTAACTACATTTTAGTTTCGTCTTTTTTCTTTTTTCAAAACTGACAGAAAATTCTTTTCTTTAAACATTTTTTTTTTTTAATTACACATCTTCCGTGGAAGTCTCAGGACTGAAAAATGTTTGCCCAATCATTTGGTCATACCGGTCTGTCAACACATACTGTATATTTTCACACCTCAGACATCACACGTCATCAGCTGGTTCTGGTAGCCTATGCAGAGTTGTAGACAGACAGTCACAGACCATCGATAATAAATTAAAACCATAATGAAACTACAAAAACAGAATATTTGTGTAATGATATAGTACAAATAAAAATGATAAAAGAGGAACACAAATGCTTTTTTGTAAAACCATAATGATGTCAATATTAAAGCAGTTTTAAGCAAATTCTACAGAGAAAATAAAGTGAAAATGTGTACTATTAATGACTTAGTGACGAGGTCTGAGCCTCAAATCATGCAAATCTTAGTCACTGCAGGCAAAAGTAGCATTTCAATTTACATTACATTTCCATCATGTTCCTTCTGGGAGAAAAAATATCAATGCATGATATAACCAGCAGCCACTAGAACTTACATTAGTTTGTAATCATGCCAATTTTTCCATCACAATTACATTTTTATGAATTTGTAGAATTTAAAATTCTCTTTGTCCATATCTCTCTGTTGAACTTAGCCATACTGTGATTTACAAGTGACAGTCTTTGACCGCATGATTTAAAGCTTCTCTTTCAGTTTTTCCTTATCAGAAATATCTTATGTTTCCACATATCAGACTCAATACTTTTGCGACAGGTCCAGAATTCCAGTGCTATAACAGGTAGGACACAGGGGTATTATTTAATGATTCAACCATTAAAGAGAACATTTGTCCAGAATATTGTCCCATTAATAACGTTCCATATATGCTGGCAGTCTTTGACAGTTCCTGTCCCTTGGGCCTAAAAGTTTACAGTACACACCTCAGGCAAACACACATTTTCTCATCCCATGCAAACAAATGGATCCATTTCTCTCTTTTTTTTAAAGAAAATGTCTGGATTTGTTTTTGAAGGGAATTTTGAGTGAATGTAAATGTTGTTTATTTGGAGCGCTCACTCACGAGCGATGCACTCACTCATACATCACACCTGACATAACAAATGCAAGTTACCAACATTACATGTCAAACAAAGACTTTTCTTTGTACCTGTCGGGCAAACCAAAATAGGTTGGACACCCAGTCTCTCAAGTGAAATGAGAGCTACAATTCATGGGAATTACATGACAGGTGTAGGGAGTGAAATAATGACCCGATAGACAGGAAGTGAAACAATGACAAGACTGACAGGAAGTGACAAAGAGGACTCAGACATACAGGAACCAGTGTTGCATCTGTCAACTTCTCTGATCTTCTGTCTGATGTCGTTTTGTTGGGTCACATCAGACCCCATCTTGTTGGACATATTGATACATCTGTCAGTATGAACTATACTTGAAATCATAGTTCATAAAGGAGAGTATTTCCTTGAAACCCTTGCTCACTTCAAGATGTATTTAAATGGATGAATAACTGGACCTTTGTCTTTCGTTGGAATGGTTTGGAAAAGCTTTTGCCTTTACAACATCCACTTGTTGTAAAAGCTTGTTCAAGGTATCTTGCTAATTCTGAATGTGGTTTTAGAGCAATAAAGGCAATATTGCTTCTTGTTATATGTCTGAAATTCCTGCTTTATTGATGGGATTGACTGAATGAAAGTCTTATCACCAGACAAGATATCTTTAGGTGCTTCTCTGGATGATGCTGGATGTATCAAAGCTGGATTTTTGGTATGCAGTCAACATCTCTGTAGTCTGACCGCACTTCCTGAATGATGAATGAGAGAATTAAACACTTACTCAAAAAGTGCAAAATGTTCACTGTTGAAAAGTCTTTTCTTCACAGCTTTGTTTTTTTTTTTTTTGGTCCAATATCAAGTCCAATTTGGTCCGGTTGGAAATGGGTACATGATTGTCACAGGGAAGGGTCTAGTAGAGTCATGCTCTCCGCAGACACTTCAGGGCTGTGCTGTGCTCGTGTCCATGTGCAGGTCCTTCATCTGATCTGGATACGGCCCGGATCCGGCTGACCACGGTAACCTCGGAATAAACAGAGACTAATATCAGCGTATATGCCATTCTTCTTCTGATGTGATGACCAGCTGGAATTTGTTTATTAAGAGTGCTGGGCAACCACCTAGTAGAGCATTACAATAATCTAGCCTTGAACTCATGAACTAACTTTTCTGCATTTGTCTTTGAGAGCCATATGTCATAATTTAGATGGAATATCGATGGATATTTTTAAGATGGAAGAATGCCGTTTTACAGATGCTAGAAACATGTCTTTCAAATGAAAGATTGGTATCAAAGAACACACTCAGGTTTCTAACTGACATCGAAGACTTGACAGAGCAGCCATCGAGTGTTAGACAATAGTCTAGGTCAGATAAGTATGATTTGAACCATGCCAATGCAATTCCACTAATGCCAACACAATTTTTGAGTCTATTCAGAAGGATTTTGTGGTCGATTTAACGCTAACAGAAAGATACAAACATGATCGGATGATAAGAGCAAATTATCTGTAACTCTAATGAGAGCAGTCTCAGTACTATGATATGGTAAAAATCCTGACTGGACATCTTCGTAGATAGTGTTTCTTTCTAGAAAGGAACATAGTTGTGAAGATATTGCTTTTTCTAGAATCTTTGACAGAAAAGATAGATTAGATATCAGCCTCTAATTAACTAATTCTGTAGGATCAAGTTGTGTGTTTTTAATAAGCGGTTTAATTATGGCCAGCTTAAAGGTTTTTGGTACGTATCCTAATGACAAAGATGAATTAATGCTATTAAGAAGAGGATCTATGACCTCTGGAAGCATCTCTTTCAGTAGCTTAGTTGGTAACAGGTCTGGCATATTTGTTGTTGATTTTGATGATTTAATGAGTTTAGACAATTATTCCTCCCCGATAGCAATGAAAGAGTGGAATTTTTCTTCAGGGACACTACAGTTTACTGTATTTTGTGATATTGTAGTAGATGGTTGCATGTGTCACGCTGTACTGCTGGTCTGTGATGCGGAGACAGGGGAGGAGACAGGATCAATGCTGATGGGTTTAATAACAAAAACAAAAGACACTTTAAATAACAACATAAACGGCACGCGATGGTGCAAACTTGGAGAACATCCATACAACAGCAGCTTCCACGTAAACACTACAATCACCGACAAGGACACGGGGAACATGAAAGGGATTTATACACAAGGGATAATTGGGGACAGCTGAAATAATTAACAGGGTAATGATTAACAAGACAGGAGCGGCGAGGATCTGGGAAACACAGGGGAACCCGGATGTGACAGACGCGACAAGACTGTGACAGCATGGTTATAATTTTCTCTCTTATATTATGAAATTTTGCAAGTAAAGAAGTTCATGAAGTCATCACTGCTGTGCTGTTTTAAAGCATCTGGGGTTGAGGCTTTATTTCTTGTTAGTTTAGTCACTGTATCAAATAAAAACCTAGGGTTGTATTTGTTTTCTTCTAAGAGGGTATAAAAATGAGCTGATCTAGCTGATTTGAAGGCCTTTCTGAATGCAATAGAGCTATCTTTCCATGAAATGCGAAAAACCTCTAGCTTAGGTTTTTTTTTCCATTTCAGCTCCATTTCCCTAAGTGAGTTATAAGCAGGTACTGGTTGTCAGGTCTGGGGAAAGGTGACGACTCAGTGCAGGTTAGGGATTTTATTGAACAAAACAAAGATTCAAACCGAAACTGCCCCGTGGGGGAAAAAACAAGACCGACTAACTAAAAAACTAGACAGGACTTAACTCAGACAGGTTCAGGAACAGGCAGCATGACGACAAGAAAGACAACGACGTGACACAGGACATCAAACATGAATGGCTTATATACACATAGGAGGAAGGGTAATTGAATGGGAAACAGTTGGGGAAAATCAAAGTAAAACACTAGAATAAGGAGGGGGGGGGGGGTTCTCAATGACAAGACACAAACCCACAGCCAATGCGGATGCGCAGTGCCGTGTGTTCACATTAAACAGAAACAACAATGCAGCTGGTGATCACCAAACTGCGCGCGTAACACCAAAACACAACATGAAAGCACGCGGCCGAAGTAAACACGAACCGCATGCTTACAACACTGCACAAAGACACGAGAGCACGCGGTACAAGCAGAGCTTGTAACCGCGCCCACTCACATAACGTACAGCGCGCGAGAACAAGCAAACACCTGTTCTCGTGCGCTCACAACAAGGACGAACACACAGGTCATGAATGTCCGAACCCCGACACAAAACTAAAACCGAACAAGACCGTCTGGGGATCGGACATTATAACCCACACAAAAGACGTTTCAAAGACAAGCGTGCACGCGACTTGAACACTCAAAGCCACGCGCGCACTCAAGCACACAACTAGAGACATTACGGGAGTGTCAGAGCTCTGCCACAACACCAAGAGATTGACACACAGAATGTGGCAAAACCCTGGCACTGGTATGTAAGGTAACAGTCATAGAAACTATAGCTTTGCCAGTTTAACATAAATTTGAAAGGCTGGATGAAACTGTCAGGGTTCTGCCACATTCTGTCTAGTAAATTCTTGTTGGCAGAGCTCTGACACTACCGTAATGTCTCGTGTTTAGTGTGTGTGCGCGGCTTTGAGTATTTGAGTCGCGTGCACGCTTGTCTGTGTAATGTCTTGTGTGCGGGTTATGATGTCCAGTCCCGATATTTTGTTCTGGTTCAGTTACGGGTCGGGATTCAGACATTCATAACTCTTGTGTTCATCTTTGTCGTGAGCGTGCGAGCCGAGTGGTTGCTCATTCTCGCACACTCTACGTTATATGAGCGGGTGGAGTTTCGGGCTTTGCGGGAACCGCGTGCTCCTGTGTCTGTGTGCAGTGTTGTAAGCCTGTGGTTCGTGTTTTCATTGGCCGCGTGCTTTCATGTTGAGTTTGGTGTTGGGTGTGCAGTTTGATTGTCACCAGCTGTGTGCCCTCTCTCTGTTTAATGTGAACACGCGGTGATGTGCGTGTATGTGGTTGTGTTTACAGGATGTTCTGGAGGCCCATCAGTGAGCCTAAAGACAAGACAGCTCTCAACACGCATCAAGTCTAAAACCTTTAGATGACTGTATTATTTTCACAGTTGTACGGAAGTAGAAGATAATGATTGTATTATTAAGCTGAGAGAAAACATGTATAGGACACTGCTATTGGAACTTGCGTATTAGATATTTACCCAGAGATTGTAAAATAATAATTGTAAATTGGGAAAAAAGGCTGAGAAAATAAGGTTGTTGACACAATTATACTGAAAAAGTTTGTTCCGCCCTGTGTTACAATTACAAACTCTGTTACTCCCCCGTCTGGCTCCAGAGGGAGCGCTCACACGTATACTGACACACACTACATTTCCCATGATACCATTCAGCGGACTAATTATTACACCAGTTGTACTTAATTTCACGGACTATAAAGTCACACACACACAACACTTCTAGGCGAAGTCTTGTTTAGTCCTAGTGCACAATTCCGAGCCGTTTTTATAGTCCTGTCTGTTTTGATCTGTTGCTTGTATCTTGACCAGACATTGCCTGTTCCTTGTATTCCTGTTTGTTCCGGTTTTAACCCTGCCTGCTCGACTATCCAGTGTTTAAGTAAAGACACGCCTTTGGATCAACCCTGGTCTCCACTTTCTTACACCCTGAATCGGTTACAGAAATAAAAAGAAAAAAATAGGGCAAATAAATGTACAGAAAATCCAAAGTTGTCAATGTCCAAAACGTTGTGTTCAAACCTCAGACTTGTTTTCCTCCAAAGTCATGACTCAGAAAATATTACCTTCGTTTGAAATGTTATATTATAAATAAAAAAATAAAATAATTAAATGATGGATGTGACATGATTTGAAGGCCTTTCTGAATGCAATAGAGCTATCTTTCCATGAGATGCGAAAAACCTCTAGCTTAGGTTTTTTTTTTCCATTTCAGCTCCATTTCCCTAAGTGAGTTATAAGCAGGTACTGGTTGTCAGGTCTGGGGAAAGGTGACGACTCAGTGCAGGTTAGGGATTTTATTGAACAAAACAAAAATTCAAACCGAAACTGCCCCGTGGGGGAAAAAACAAGACCGACTAACTAAAAAACTAGACAGGACTTAACTCAGACAGGTTCAGGAACAGGCAGCATGACGACAAGAAAGACAACGACGTGACACAGGACATCAAACATGAATGGCTTATATACACATAGGAGGAAGGGTAATTGAATGGGAAACAGTTGGGGAAAATCAAAGTAAAACACTAGAATAAGGAGGGGGGGGGGTTCTCAATGACAAGACACAAACCCACAGCCAATGCGGATGCGCAGTGCCGTGTGTTCACATTAAACAGAAACAACAATGCAGCTGGTGATCACCAAACTGCGCGCGTAACACCAAAACACAACATGAAAGCACGCGGCCGAAGTAAACATGATATTGACATGCAGTGATGCACAGAAATTATTTCATACAGGATCAGTGACAGGATGCAAAGAAATGTAATCTGTTATGTAATACTGTTAAATAATGAATCAACAGCCAATTGTGCATCTTTATTTGCATTTGAAAAAATATAGGTTTTTTATGCCATTTTTAATTTTGAAGTGGCAAATAAATGAATGTGCTGAAATTCTTTCGAAAAGAAAGCAAAAAAAGGAATGGTCATATTATTGTGGCATGACGAGAAAAAAAAAAAAAAAAAAAGCCAAAGATACGGGCAAGGAGAGCGTGTGTGTCGCTTCACGACCGTCACTTACATGTTAGCAATATTGCCAGACTACGCCATCTTGGGAGTTCCACCCAAGGATTCTTACCAAGAAGTACCTTTAACACAGGTTCCCTACCCAGTGGCGAATAAATTGTGGAGACACGAGCATAAATAAAAATATAAGACTTTTATTGACAACAGAATCACTGAACCCAAAATAAAGAAACTTCTAATTTACATTAAAGAGCTGCAGCCTAATTCACAGGAAGGACTGGTCAATGAATATTCTCCTAAACTTACACAAACACACTCACATAACCAAAAAAAAAAAAAACCCAGTGCACACTGCAGACCGCAAAGACTACCACCACCAAAAAGAGATCGTCCATCCTGATCAGAAGGCCAGCAGCTCCTAAAAAGAAATACACAACCACCACACACACTGTAATCCTACACAAGATCACGTAGTTCAATTAAATATACACAAATTATAAGAACTTCAAACAATTGAAACAAAGTGGATCACAAGAAGTCAATCAAAAACAATCACGAAACAAGAGAACAAACAATATAGAAAGGATACTTCAAACAAAGACAAAAGCAATTAACACACTTCCAAAGTAATAGTTTATACACAAAATAAGACAAATCAAAATAGAGAAAACAAAGCTCCTTAAAGGTCCAAGACAACCGTGACCGGAGCCTTATGAATCCAGTGACAATTAATAAGAGCCCTCCAATCCGGTGCAAGAAACACGGAATTAGTTTATGATCATCCTAGAAGACAATAACTAATCATCTACTCACCAGATGGCCACGGGAACTGGAAACTTGAATGAATTGAACTCTAAGCCTTTATGAAACAGCCGCCGCCAGTATGCTAAACACTAAAATACACAAGTCGTGGCTTACACTGCTTTCACGGCTGAGAAATAAATTACATAAAACTTGCTACATATCTGGGGGAGAAGAAACATACCGTTTGCTCATTCACCGCTCCAAACATCACAAAAGCAGACTGAAACAACTGCGCGCATAAAACAGCAGGACTCCACACTCTCTTCAATGTTAAGACTGACCAAATGATCACGAAATGCAGATTAGCAGTGCTACTCAAAACACAGATCAAACAAATGATGCTAAATCCCGCATTAACTCACCTGACCAACTCCAGCATGCGCATTCGACCATATCAATGGCGATGACAACATGCAGGAAGTGACACCTGCCTAAATGCATACAGCCATGCCTAGAGCCATGCCTTTTATAGATGGTACTATGCAAACGACCCGCCCATATTAGCTAATCTGCTAATTTAGCTAATCTGCTACATATAGGTCATATATAAACATATTGCCAGTATATTCTAGATCAGGGTTTCTCAACCTTTTGCCAATTGCGACCCACTTTTCTTTGTATGACAGTCCTACAACCCACTAAGGCTAGAAATAAATAAATAAAAATAGTAAATAATAAGTAATGAAAAATAATGAAATAATTTGTTAGACCTATACTGTGTGTGCTCATAATTAATTTCACAAAACACTTTTTCAAAAATTAGGCAGACTATGAAACGAACTGATTTATTTATTTTCACTCACGTTCACACACGTTAATGTGACATTTGAGACTGCCGCTCTGAAACGATGATATCCAGACGCGGTGGAATTGGGAAAAGGGCCACTCGTAGTGTCGCACTCAAACTAGAAGTTGTCAGTCTATTCCTGCTTTTTGTTTTCGTTGCAGTCACCGTCGAAAATCCCGACTCGCAAAGATGGGTAGTGCTAAATGGCAGAAGAAACTTCGTTGCACGACCTGAAGATGTCGTAATCCACAGGTTTACCGACACATGTTGGATGTTTAGTCTGAAGGTGACGTTCAAGTTTTGATGGCTTCATGGACTCCTTTGCTAAGACCTCACCACACTCAACGCATTGTGGTTTTTCGTACGATGTAGTAAATCCATATTTAATATACAGTGAGCCCTCGCTACTTCGCGGTTCGACCATCGCGGATTCACGACTTCGCAGACTTTTTTCATTACGTATGTATATATTATAAAAGAAATACATCGCGGATTTTCCGGAAATTTCGAAAATAGACGCGATATATGAACATTAGAACGGCTTGCCTGGGTGGGCCTGGGCCCCCTCATTTACATGTTCGGCCCCCTCAGATTTTCAATTGTTTAAAATCGCAACTGTGAAAACGTGAAAAAATTAAAAGCACATATCGCCCGCTGCACAAAACGATCGCAACGCACCCCCAAAGTCAAGATTGGCGCGCTGCATCATAACTAGTTCTGGCAGAGTGGTTAAGGCGCTAGACTAGAAGTCCATTGGGATTTCCTAGCACAGGTTCGAATCTTGCCGACTATGTTATGCTCTCCCACCACCCCTGTCAACAAACGCGCGCAGTTTTGGCACTCATTTTAAGCTGTGACCCCTCAAAAAAAAAAAAAAAATCTGGCTACTCCCCTGGAACACAGTAAAACTCTCGCAACCCACCGGTTGAGAAACAGTTCGTTTGCGTTCTAGACATCTACAACAAAAATAAAGCTTGTCTATATTAAATATGAATAAATATGATCTGGTTAGTTACAATAATTTAAAATGAAATCATTATTCAAGGGTTGATTTGATGTACTGTAGAACCGACTGTAAATGTTCCTGTTTATCTTAGTTTACAACAATATATTATTGCTCAGTTTCACAGAAAAGTCTGTTTGATCTGTCTTAACTGAAATATCTTAAAATATGCCACTGCCTTTTATTTGTCTAAACTTGATTTGTTTCAGAAAAGTGTCCTAATTCGACTAAGGTTTAATCCTAGCATAATCTAAACTGTGTCTATGAAACCGGCCTATGTTTTGGGCAGAGCTCCCATAATATTAAAATCCTAGAAACACCCCTGTGTGAACGCACGGCTTACTGCTGTTCTCATCAGCTGTGTGTTCATGTCTGTTTTGGGTCGAGCACATGGCTTGTCATGTGTGTTTCTATTGTCTAACTACACCCATTGTATCTGATTATTGGTTCATTTGCTCCACCTGTCCTCTCTCATCACCCTCTTTTGTTTGCTCCCTATTTATTCTCCTTGTGTTTTCTGTCCTGTGTCAGGTCATTGTTAAATGTGTGTGGTGATAGTGGCTCTGGTAAGAGAAGAAGTTGAAGACCTTTTTTATAGCAAGATGTAAAGTATCACCTGCTTCTAAGTAAAAGAATAAATAGTAGTTTTAGATTATGCAAGTATTTGAAGCCTTTGGGTGGTCTGTAAGTTTTAAGTGGCAGGTTATCTATTTATTATGTCTTTGTTTAACTGTGGTTTAAATGGTCTGGCTATCATCTTCCCAACAGAAATGACAGGATTAAACTACAGGCTGCTTGCACTTGAATATTGACAGTAGTGTTCCTGAGTTTTTGTGTTTTGCTGGCTAATAAAGCAAGAGGTTGTTGGTGTTTTTCTCTTTCCACAGATAAAGCACCTGTAACCAACCAGACTGAAAGCAGAGAGATGAGTTTGTCCTGTGCTCCGCTGTTCTTTGCTGTCGCCTTATGTTCACTGTGCATGACAGTGATGGTGAGCGGCGTGACAGAGATGCTTCATCTCAGTGAGGGTTCAATGCAGGCAGCGCCGCAGGAACGTGCAATCACTAAGGATGAGATCACGGCATTACTGAACTACCACAACCTTGTGCGCTCACAGGTCTCCCCATCCGCAGCAAATATGGAGTTTATGGTAGGCTCATAATAAATCTTAAGAAATGCACAACATTCTTCTGAATGCCACGTTTGGACAAAAGTTGGTTTCTCTTTGATGGTGACTGAGTCAAGTCAGTTTTGTCACATCACCATCAGCACTTGTGTCTTGGTGAGTTAAATTCTTGGGAGCGTGCTCCAGAAAATTGCAGAAACCGTTAACAACTTAATACAAGCAGAATAAAACAAACAAAAGAAAAGTGTCATGTGCACATGTACAATTGTATCCGAGAAGAACTCCTGAGACTTAATTTATATTAAGCTACATAATATTTTTTAAACCTTATTGTAATGAGCTTGTTAACCACTACTGAATTATTTCAGCCAATTCATTTACAGGATGTGGCTCAAATGAGTGTTCACCAGAGCTAAAGTAAAACCAATTTAACTGATCAGGTTCTTGCTCTCATTCTTCTGGAAGAGTAGTTGTAGACAATGTTTGACTGCTCGACATCTTCAGTTCATATTCAGTGCATGATCCTTTTGATTGACCTGTATTCTTTCAATCTCTCTTCTTGGTAAGGTGTGGAATGAGACACTGGCTACTCTTGCGAACTCCTGGGCTTCTCGGTGCACATGGGCTCATGGACCGTCTGCTGCGTTGAAGACCATTGGACAAAATATGGGCTTTTCCTCTATCAGGTACAGACCAAACATGTAAACACAAGTTGTACGAACATGAATAATTATCTGAGAATCGTTGATTCTGAACTATTTGCATGGCCTAGACATTCTGAGTACGATATCCTTTGTTTTGCAGTTCCAGCCCAATCCTTGATTTGGCAAAATCCTGGCATTCTGAGCACTCGTCTTACTCCTTCCCTAAATGCTCTGGCTCTGTCTGCTTGCACTACACTCAGGTGGATCAATTATATCCGTGCATTACTATGTATAATTTATTCCTGTGACGGTAAAGCTGAATTCAGAAGCCGTTTCTTCAGTCACATTATCCTCTAAGAAGTGTTTGTTTTTCAGATGGTGTGGGCCACCAGCACTCAGCTCGGATGTGCTGTAAGAAGTTGTTCAAAAATAAATCTGTCTGGGAGAATTTTGAAACGGGCCTTCTTACTGGTCTGCAACTATTATCCCAAGTAAGAATCACTTGCTACTGTTTCAATAGTCACTTTAATGATGGTTGCAGTGAAGTTTTTACAATAAATGGACTGTAATAACTGGGACATGTTGCTTTTGTTCTAGAGGGAACTGGGTAGGAGAGGCTCCCTACAGGACTGGAGAAGCTTGCTCTGCGTGTCCCTCACACTATAGCGGCTCATGCAAAAATAACCTGTGTACAAAGATGGTGTAAGTCTATAAGGGATTTAAAAACACTGAACTGACTGTATAATGGAAACAAATTAAAATGTACACTTCCCAACTCAAATTCTGTGGTCATTTGAGCGTTTTAATTTGTCATGTGTAAATGTCAAGGATTTTTTTTTGTTTTTAGGTACAAACTAAAGGTGTTGCAGTGACGATTAACATCAAGAGTTAAGCTCTTATTTTGTTCTTGTAAAGAATGGATTGCCTGTACATTAGGACAGGCTGTGTGTTCAAAGGTAAACTGTTCAAAGTTGTGTTCAAAACTTTTTGACGCTCTGCATTCGTGCCACAAATAGGACACATTTTTCATATGAAACAAACATTTGTCCTAAAAAGAACAGACCTTTTGGTTTCTTCCTAAAAAATAGCCCGACTGTTGCCGACTCCTTCCTAACAGGCACTGTTAACAGTTGAAGGTTATTTTAATGACATTGCTCCTCTGGGTCATCCGGTTTGTTGGAGGTAAAACTGTTAAAAGTCAGCGAGGAGGGTGAACTGGAGGAAAATTACTACAAGTGAAATTAAGAAAGCAACGCTGTGGCAGAAGGTTTCTGATTTTATTGAAAAGAAACACCCTGATAAACCGTCTACTGGTTGTGCTTTGCTGGGTTTTGATGACGCGTGCCTTATTTTTAAAGGGAGAAAGAGAGAACTACCTCGATTACGTATTGTTGCAAGATCTGCGTGAAGGTAATCAGGCAAAAAAAGGGAAGAAAAAAAATTTAGAAGCAAAAGCTAGTATTCGTGTAAGGAATTATGTGCCTTTGTCTCAACACTCCTCCCTCTCCTCCACATCTGCCACTACTGTCTGTAAAATCTTAAAAATAAAACCACATTTGATTATCACATGAATCCTTATACTGTATAAATAGTAGGGTTGTATCGGATATCCAGTTCCGGTTAGTCGGATATCTGACTAATATATATTTTTTTTTTTCTATCCGGTTCTGCTTGAAATGGTACCAGGTACTGGATATTGTTCAGTCATTTTCGGTTATTAGTTTAATTTAGTTCAGCCACCATTTTTAAATGTTGGATACAAACAAAAACAACATCATCGTGTAAATTGTTTACTTTAGTAGACTTGGTTATATTATTAATGTGAGCGTTGAAAGAAAGGGTGATGTCAAAGATGACACCCAAGTTCCTGACCTGGCGGGAAGGAAAATGGAAGAACCATCAATGGATAAAGAAAAATTGCAAGACCTTGAGAGAACTGCATTTGTGCCAATAAGGAGTCTTACTGCCATTAACTTTGAGAAAATTGTTAGAAAACCAAACTTTTATTTCGTGAAGGCAGTTGGTAAGACAGGCAGGTGGAAAAGTGGACTCAGGCTTTGTGAAAACGTAAATCTGAGTATCATCAGCGTAATAGTGGAATTTAATACCAAATTTGGAGAACATTTTACCAAGTGGGATTAGGAACAATAAGGGACCAAGGACAGAACCTTGGGGGACAACACAGCTAACAGAAGAAGGTAGGGATTGAACATTTTTTTTGTTGGACAAACTGTGTATGGTATGAAGTGAACCAGGTGTGAGGAATACCAGTGATACCAGTAGCGGACAGATGGTTCAACAGAATATTGTGTGAGATGGTGTCAAAAGCAGCACTCAAATCAAGCACAACAAGAATGGATAAGGATCCGCCATTAGCAGATCATTAGTCACTCTCAGTAAGGCAGTTTCTGTACTATGCTTGGGACGAAACCCTGACTGAAAACATTCAAATAACTTATTACTGAGGTGAGCATGGACTTTCTGGTTAGTTAAAATAATTTAAGATTAAATCATTATTCAAGGGTTGATTTGATGTACTGTAGAACCTACTGTAAATGTTCCTGTTTATCTTAGTTTACAACAATATATTAATGCTCAGTTTCACAGAAAAGTCTGTTTAATCTTTCTTAACTGAAATATCTTAAAATATGCCACTGCCTTTGATTTGTCTAAGAACACGGTGATGATTTTTCCCGCCAAAGGCACTTTTAATAAAAGTGTCCTAATTTGACTAAGGTTTAATCCTGGCATAATCTAAACTGTGTCTGTGAAACCGGCCTATGCTTTGGGCAGAGCTCCCATAATTAGGGATGGGTAGCTCGACACCCTGTGTTGACACACGTCTCGAGTTTTCGACACACTAGTGCTTCGAAACACTGTTTCGGAGCATCGCTTTGAAATGGGGCTGTCACGTGACTTGTGTGAACGAAGCTTCCTTTCCTCACTAACACGTCACGATGGACTCACAGAGCGCATAGATTGAGCCGTCCCGTAGTGCACAGATATTTTGAGTACACAAATTAATACATATAAAATGAATGAATGTGTAAAGGATGCAAAAAACATGTCAGATGGATTGCACCAGCAAAACTGTCGATTTCACATTGAAATTATGTTCCTGCTGCAAGAAGAAATTCTTGCATGAAAAACTTACTTATTACTGCATGAAACAAATTATTACTCTCCACATTGTACTTGTGCATGAATTTTCACATGATGGATGGGTGTTTGCACGTTCTGGATGTTTGCTGTGTAGAAAAAAATATTGAGCGATAAGCGAATATACTCAAGGAAGCTTGTATGAATGAATGCATGCGAGGGGGGAGTCAGATTTGTGCGGGGAGTTTCGCCTGGATGTTTCATGGTGAAATTGCCCAGCTGTTCACTTCAGACGCAGAAGATGAGGACTTATCTTCTGTGTCTGAATTGAAATCTGATGGATTGATTAAAACATAATGTGAGTGTAGCTAGTTAAATAGTAGAATAAAGTTCAACCAAACTCACTGTTTTGCTTCCGTTTCCTTTTTTGTAGACCGTATGTTTTAGCATGCACCTTATGTATGGGTTAAGTACAGAAATAGACCTCGTAATTGAGACTGCGCCTTATAATCCTTTTGCCTTATGGTGCAGAAAATACGGTAAATGCATTTGTAATTGTGCATTTGTTTTTTAGTTTGTTTTAAAACAATATGCATCTTTGTGTTGTTTTGTACGGAATACACACAGACAAAGAAAGTTGCACAATACAATTAAACTTATTAAATATACAAATAAACCTTCCCAGTGAACAAAATTTCTGAATGACACAGTTGGTGTAGGAATGTTTATTGAGCACTAGATAGCAGAGTAGAGCACTGTGTCAAAAGCTTCGAAGCACCGACACAGTTTCATGTAAAAGCTTCAGTGCTTCAGAAGCTTCGTTTGGCACAATCCTACCCATAATATTAAAATCCTAGAAACACCAATGTGTGAACGCACGGCTTACTGCTGTTCTCATCAGCTGTGTGTTCATGTCTGTTTTGGGTCGAGCACATGGCTTGTCATGTGTGTTTCTATTGTCTAACCCCACCCATTGTATCTGATTATTGGTTCATTTGCTCCACCTGTCCTCTCTCATCACCCTCTTTTGTTTGCTCCCTATTTATTCTCCTTGTGTTTTCTGTCCTGTGTCAGGTCATTGTTAAATGTGTGTGGTGATAGTGGCTCTGGTAAGAGAAGAAGTTTAATACTTTTTTTTATAGCAAGATGTAAAGTATCACCTGCTTCTAAGTAAAAGAATAAATGGTAGTTTTAGATTATACAAGTATATGAAGCCTTTGGGTGGTCTGTAAGTTTTAAGTGGCAGGTTATCTATTTATTATGTCTGTTTAACTGTGGTTTAAATGGTCTGGCTATCATCTTCCCAACAGAAATGACAGGATTAAACTACAGGCTTCTTGCACTTGAATATTGACAGTAGTGTTCCTGAGTTTTTGTTTTGCTGGCTAATAAAGCAAGAGGTTGTTGGTGTTTTTCTCTTTCCACAGATAAAGCACCTGTAACCAGTCAGACTGAAAGCAGAGAGATGAGTTTGTCCTGTGCTCCGCTGTTCTTTGCTGTCGCTTTATGTTCACTGTGCATGACAGTGATGGTGAGTGGCGTGACAGAGATGCTTCATCTCAATGAGGGTTCAATGCAGGCAGCGCCGCAGGAACGTGCAATCACCAAGGATGAGATCACGGCATTACTGAACTACCACAACCTTGTGCGCTCACAGGTCTCCCCATCCGCAGCAAATATGGAGTTTATGGTAGGCTCATTTTAAATCTTAAGAAATGCACAACATTCTTCTGAATGCCACGTTTGGACAAAAGTTGGTTTCTCTTTGATGGTGACTGAGTCAAGTCAGTTTTGTCACATCACCATCAGCACTTGTGTCTTGGTGAGTTAAATTCTTGGGAGCGTGCTCCAGAAAATTGCAGCAACCGTTAACAACTTAATACAAGCAGAAAAAAAGTGCAATGTGCACATGCATATCTGTATCCAAGAAGAACTCCTGAGACTTAAATTATATTAAGCTACATAATATTTTTTTTTAAATCTTAGTGTAATGAGCTTGTTAACCACTACTGAATTATTTCAGCCAATTCATTTACAGGCTGTGACTCAAATGAGTCTGTTCACCAGAGCTAAAGTAAAACCAATTTAAACTGATCATCTTGTTGCTCTCATAATTCTTCTGGAAGAATAGTTGTAGACAATGTTTGACTGCTCGACATCTTCAGTTCATATTCACTGCATGATCCTTTTGATGACCTGTATTCTTTCAATCTCTCTTCTTGGTAAGGTGTGGAATGAGACACTGGCTACACTTGCGAACTCCTGGGCTTCTCTGTGCACATGGGCTCATGGACCGTCTGCTGCGTTGAAGACCATTGGACAAAATATGGGCTTTTCCTCTATCAGGTACAGACCAAACATGGGAACACAAGTTGTACGAACATGAATAATTATCTGAGAATCGTTGATTCTGAACTATATTTGCATGGCCTAGACATTCTGAGTACGATATCCTTTGTTTTGCAGTTCCAGCCCAATCCTTGATTTGGCAAAATCCTGGCATTCTGAGCACTCGTCTTACTCCTTCCCTAAATGCTCTGGCTCTGTCTGCTTGCACTACACTCAGGTGGCTCAATTATATCCGTGCATTACTATGTATAATTTATTCCTGTGACGGTAAAGCTGAATTCAGAAGCCGTTTCTTCAGTCAGATGATCCTCTAAGAAGTGTTTGTTTTTCAGATGGTGTGGGCCACCAGCACTCAGCTCGGATGTGCTGTAAGAAGTTGTTCAAAAATAAATCTGTCTGGGAGAATTTTGAAACGGGCCTTTTTACTGGTCTGCAACTATTATCCCAAGTAAGAATCACTTGCTACTGTTTCAATCATCTTTTTAATGATGGTTGCAGTGACGGTTTTACAAGAAATATACTGTAATAACTGGGAGATGTTGCTTTTGTTCTAGAGGGAACTGGGTAGGAGAGGCTCCCTATAGGACTGGAGAAGCTTGCTCTGCGTGTCCCTCACACTATAGCGGCTCATGCAAAAATAACCTGTGTACAAAGATGGTGTAAGTCTATAAGTGATTTAAAAACACTTAACTGACTGTATAATGGAAACAAATTAAAATGTACACTTCCCAACTCAAATTCTGTGGTCATTTTGTGAGCGTTTAATTTGTCATGTGTAAATGTCAAGAATTTTTTTTTGGGTACAAACTAAAGGTGTTGCAGTGACAATTAACATCAAGAGTTAAGCTCTTATTTTGTTCTTGTAAAGAATGGATTGCCTGTACATTAGGACAGGCTGTGTGTTCAAAAGTAAACGGTTCAAAGTTGTGTGTTCAACTTTTTGACGCTCTGCTTTCGTGTCACAAATAGGAAACATTTTTCATATGAAACAAACATTTGTCCTAACAAGAACAGACCTTTTAGTTTCTTCCTAAAAATAGCCCGACTGTTGCCGACTCCTTCCTAACAGGCACTGTTAACGGTTGAAGGTCATTTTAATGATATTGCTCCTCTCTGGTCTTCTGGATCATCCGGTTTGGGTTTAAAACTGTTAAAAGTCAGCAAGGAGGGTGCACTGGAGGAATTTCACTTGTAGAAATTAAGAAAATGATGGCGGTGGCAGGTTTCTGATTTCATTGAAAAGAAACACCTTGATAAACAGTCTACTGGTCGTGCTTCGCTGGGTTTTGACGACACGTGCCTTATTTTTAAAGGGAGACAGAAATCTCCCTTGATGGGTATTTTGTTGAAAGGTCTGCGTTTAAAAAAAATAAAGTAAGGGTAGTCAGGCAAAAAAAGGGAAGAAAACCATTTGAAAAAAGCAAAAGAGTATTCGTGTAAGGGATGTTACGAAATCGAGTGTCTGCATATCAACACCCCTCCCTCTCCTCCACACCTGCCACTACGGTCTGTAAAATCTTAAAACCACATTTTGTTTTTATATCACATGAATCCTTATACTGTATATACAGTGTGTGTCTATACCAATACAAAACATATTTTTCTCCATTGTTAAGGATCTGGAACGGATTAATTTGTTTTCTGTTTCTTATTGGGAAAACATGATTCTAGATACAAACAATTTGATTTACGAGCTCTGTCCTGGAATGTTTGTTTGTCATCTGCGTGCGTGATATTGAAGAGCAGTTACACCAACAGAAATGCCCTCCCAAAATAATATAAAGAAATAAAAGAATGAAATAAAAACCCAAACTCTTTCAACAATAAGAATAGAACAAGAAAATGAAAGTTAAATATGAAAAGTGTGAGTGTATATAAAGGATTTATCCTGCGATGTTCTTCCACAAGTCTCCAGTCAGAAATTCTCCAAACAGCTTCAAATCCACAAGATTCGCTCAGAAACTCCAAATGAAAGTGTGTGAAATCGCCTCGTCTCCCGTCGACAGACAGCGATCGTTTCCGTGTTTATATATGAGCACAACTCACAACACGTGTCGTTATAGCAACTCCATCACTCACACGCACGTCAGCACATCAGCTCCACCGTGGTTACTCCCTTCCTCGACTCCACCGACATCCCTAAGCCAAACCTCTCCAGCGGCTTCCTCGTCCCCCCCCCCCTCCGGCTCCGACATGCTCTGTCATTGCCTGGCCTCCACCTTTGGCTTCAGTTGGCTCCTCCTTCCCCCCGGCTACGCCTTAGTCCTCTGTCGCACTGCCTTCAAGTCTGTCCTCGGTACCATTGATCTCACCTCGGACGTTCGTCACTGCGCCTCGGCCTCTAGGTCCAGCGGTGTTGCTCGGTGCATCGGCTCCACCCTGGACTGTTCCCTTTGCCTGGCCCCTTGTTCCACCCTGGACTATTTAAATTGTTGTTGTATTCATGTTACTGTTTCACGTTCTGTCCTGTTCCTTCTCTCCCTCAGCTGTTGGTCTTATTTAGGCGCGAGGTTGCGCCTTCCAGGAGGGGGAGCTACTCCCCCTTGTTAGTCGTGTCAGATGTTCCCCGTTTCCCTGTCTATTTAAACCCTCATGTTCTCCATTGTCTTTGTTGATTGTTGAACTGGCAACAAGTTCTAACGATGTCCTAGCGGACATCTCGACATGGATGAAAGAGCATCATCTGCAACTCAACCTGGCAAAGACTGAGCTTCTAGTCTGTCCTGCCGATCCGACAGCATGATTTCACTATCCAGATCGGTGCTACCACGATTACCCCTTCAAGGTCTGCCAGAAATCTTGGTGTGATCTTTGAGGACCAGCTGACCTTCAAGGATCACATTACAAAGACAATGTACAACCAACAATGGAACTTCCGGTTGAGTGAATGCTGGCACGTTTTGGCTGCCGCTGCTCTCTGGTGTTTTTATTTTCATTATTTTAAATAATTTTAATCATTATTTTATAAGTTTTTATTTCTGCTAAATTCTGCTGTTGATTGAAATGATGTGGATTTACTATCCTTTTACCTGTATGATCATCATCTGGATTGCCTTGTTGTCGTTCCACTCAGCGACATCACTGTATTTGTATACAGTGACTGAACTTCAACGGCTGTGGTGCTTCCCTGCCGAACCTCCGCCTTCACTCTACCCTTATCAGGATATTGTTCATCGTTTCTGACCTAAATATATCCATCGCGGGTCTCGACAGGGTTTTAAGTACGATGACATTGATAGTGAGTTTGACTTCTTCTGCTTGGTTGAGACATGGCAGCAAGAAAATGACTTTTTAGAATTAAATCATGCATGTCCTCCCGGGTTTGTTTATACTTCACAACCTCGTATCTCGAGGCGTCGCGATACTTCACAACTCGATCTATAAAGCATCTCTTCTGACTCTACAAACCTTTGCCTCATTTGAATCGTCTGCGTTACTGATCAGCGGTCCAACACCTACAGTGTTGGCGGTTATTTATCGGCCACCGAAATACAGTAATACTTTTTTAGATTAATTTTCTGTCTTTTTAACCTCCATGTGTACCCTATCACCTAATATTATTTTACTGGGTGATTTTAACATTCATGTGGACAATGTCAGTAATCCATTCACGAAAGATTTCATTTCTTGCCTGGACAGCAATATGTGGACTTTCCAAGTCACTCTAAAGGCCACACTCTGGACCTCGTCTGTTGTTCAGGTGTTACTCCCATGAACTGTACTGCAGCTGCAATACCCTTATCTGACCATAAATTGCTTTCTTTTAATGCTAATGTTACACTCTCTAAATCCAAACAACAGCGCCTGATGACATTTCGGAATATAAAAAAGATCAACCCTTCAGTCTTTACTTCTGCAATTACTGATCTTCCTCGTAGTGATCATCTCACTTTCTTCTGAGGATCTGGTCTCCTTTAATAACTTTGAATTAGGGCTGCTCCTTGACACTTTCACACCTTCTAAAGTTCAGACTGTATCATTTACTCACTCTGCTCTATGATTTACTCCTGAACTTCGCCAGCTCAAAACTAGAGGTCGGCGCTTAGAACGTCTCTATAAGCGTACTGGACTTACGGAGCATAAAGTTGCATAGTGATCATGTACATCTTTATAAGGATGCTCTTTCTGCTGCAAAAAAAAAAAGATTTTTATTCACATTTAATTGAGTCTGGAGAGGGTAATACTTAGGCCTTATTTTCCACTGTAAATCGCATTCTGAAACCCCCTGACATACTCCCTGCCCACCTGCTCAATGCAATACATTCATGTCTTTTTTCAATGATAAAATAACCACCATCCACCAACAGTTGGTCTCTTTGGCTACCGCTAACTGTAGTTCACCAAACAGTGATTCAACTGATTTACCACATACTTTTCTTTCTTCTTTTGACATGTCATCTGACCAAGAATGACCAAGAATCTCATTCACAAATCTAATTCTTCCACATGTTTACTTGATCCTATACCTACTCACTTGGTAAAGATCTGTTTTCCTTCTCTTTCTTCTCTTATAACTCGTATTATTCACACTTCACTTAGCTCCGGTATCGTTCCATCATCCTTGAAAATAGCTGCTATTACCACAACTCTTAAGAAACCTGGCACAGACCCCAACAATTTATATAATTTCTGTCCCATCTCAAATCTTCCTTTTATTTCTAAAGTTCTTGAAAAATTATTGGCAGCACAAGTCCATGCTCACCTCAGTAATAATAAGTTATTTGAGTGCTTTCAGTCAGGGTTTCGTCCCAAGCATAGTACAGAAACTGCCTTACTGAGAGTGACTAATGATCTGCTAATAGCTGCTGATGGCAGATCCTTATCCATTCTTGTTTTGATTGATTTGAGTGCTGCTTTTGACACCATCTCACACAATATTCTGTTGAACCGTCTGTCCGCTACTGGTATCACTGGTATTCCTCACACCTGGTTCACTTCATACCTTTCAAACCGTACACAGTTTGTCCAACTAAAAAATGTTCAATCCCTACCTTCTTCTGTTAGCTGTGGTGTCCCCCCAGGTTCTGTCTTTGGTCCCTTATTGTTCCTAATCTACCTTCTCTCACTTGGTAAAATGTTCTCCAAATTTGGTATTCAATTCCACTATTACGCTGATGATACTCAGATTTACGTTTCCACAAAGCCTGAGTCCACTTTTCCACCTGCCTGTCTTACCAACTGCCTTCACAAAGTAAAAGTTTGGTTTTCTAACAATTTTCTCAAACTTAATGGCAGTAAGACTCCTTATTGGCACAAATTCAGTTCTCTCAAGGTCTTGCAATTTTTCTTTATCCATTGATGGTTCTTCCATTTTCCTTCCCGCCAGGTCAGAAACTTTTGTGTCATCTTTGACATGACCCTTTCTTTCAAAGCTCACATTAATAATATAACCAAGTCTACTAAATTTACACAACGACATTGTTTTTGTTTGTATCCAACATTTAAAATGGCGGCTGAACTAAATTAAACTAATAACTGAAAATGACTGAACAATATCCAGTACCTGGTACCATTTTGACCAGAACCAGATAGAAAAAAATATATATATATAAAAGTCAGATATCCGACTAACCGGAATTGGATATCCGGTACATCCCTACATTGTATACAGTATAAGGATTCATGTGATAACAATCAAATGTGTTTTTATTTTTAAGATTTTACAGACAGTAGTGGCAGGTGTGGAGGAGAGGGAGGGGTGTTGAGACAAAGGCACACCATTCCTTACACGAATACTATCTTTTGCTTCTCAATTTGTTTTCTTCCCTTTTTTTGCCTGATTACCTTTACGCAGATCTTTCAACAATACCTATCGAAGGAGTTCTCTTCTTTCTCCCTTTAAAAAAATAAGGCACATGTCGTCAAAACCCAGCAAAGCACAACCAGTTTAACAGTTTATCAGGGTGTTTCTTTTCAATAAAATCAGAAACCTGCCACAGCATCGCTTTCTTAATTTCACTTGTAGTAATTTTCCTCCAGTTCACCCGCCTCGCTGACTTTTAACGGTTTTACCCCCAACAAACCGGATGAGCCAGAAGACCAGAAAGGAGCAATGTCATTAAAATGACCTTCAACCGTTAACAGTGCCTGTTAAGAAGGAGTCGGCAACAATCAGTCTATTCGGTTTCTTCCTAAAAAAGGTATTTTCTTGTTAGGACAAATGTTTGTTTCATATGAAATGTTTCCTATTTGTGACACGAATGCAGAGCGTCAAAAAGTTTTGAACACAATTTACTTTGAACACACAGCCCGTCCTAATGTACAGGCAAGCAAGTCTTTACAAGAACAAAATAAGAGCTTAACTCTTGATGTTAATTGTCACTGCAACACCTTTAGTTTGTACCAAAAAAAAAAAAATCCTTGACATTTACACATGACAAATTAAAACGCTCACAAAATAACCACAGCATTTGCGTTGGGAAGTGTACATTTTAATTTGTTTCCATTTTACAGTCAGTTCAGTGTTTTTAAATCACTTATAGACTTACACCATCTTTGTACACAGGTTATTTTTGCATGAGCCGCTATAGTGTGAGGGACACGCAGTGCAAGCTTCTCCAGTCCTATAGGGAGCCTCTCCTACCCAGTTCCCTCTAGAACAAAAGCAACATCTTCCAGTTATTACAGTACATTTATTGTAAAAACGTCACTGCAACCATCATTAAAAAGATGATTGAAACAGTAGCAAGTGATTCTTACTTGGGATAATAGTTGCAGACCAGTAAAAAGGCCCGTTTCAAAATTCTCCCAGACAGATTTATTTTTGAACAACTTCTTACAGCACATCCGAGCTGAGTGCTGGTGGCCCACACCATCTGAAAAACAAACACTTCTTAGAGGATCATCTGACTGAAGAAACGGCTTCTGAATTCAGCTTTGCCGTCACAGGAATAAATTATACATAGTAATGCACGGATATAATTGAGCCACCTGAGTGTAGTGCAAGCAGACAGAGCCAGAGCATTTAGGGAAGGAGTAAGACGAGTGCTCAGAATGCCAGGATTTTGCCAAATCAAGGATTGGGCTGGAACTGCAAAACAAAGGATATCGTACTCAGAATGTCTAGGCCATGCAAATATAGTTCAGAATCAACGATTCTCAGATAATTATTCATGTTCGTACAACTTGTGTTTCCATGTTCAGTCTGTACCTGATAGAGGAAAAGCCCATATTTTGTCCAATGGTCTTCAATGCAGCAGACGGTCCATGAGCCCATGTGCACCGAGAAGCCCAGGAGTTCGCAAGAGTAGCCAGTGTCTCATTCCACACCTTACCAAGAAGAGAGATTGAAAGAATACAGGTCAATCAAAAGGATCATGCAGTGAATATGAACTGAAGATGTCGAGCAGTCAAACATTGTCTACAACTATTCTTCCAGAAGAATTATGAGAGCAACAACCTGATCAGTTAAATTGGTTTTACTTTAGCGCTGGTGAACAGACTCATTTGAGCCACATCCTGTAAATGAATTGGCTGAAATAATTCAGTAGTGGTTAACAAGCTTGTCACACTAAGATTTAAAAAAATATTATGTAGCTTAATATAAATTAAGTCTCAGGAGTTCTTCTTGGATACAGATATGCATGTGCACATTGCACTTTTTTTTCTGCTTGTATTTAGTTGTTAACGGTTGCTGCAATTTTCTGAAGCACGCTCCCAAGAATTTAACTCACCAAGACACAAGTGCTGATGGTGATGTGACAAAACTGACTTGACTCAGTCACCATCAAAGAGAAACCAACTTTTGTCCAAACATGGCATTCAGAAGAATGTTGTGCATTTCAAAAGATTTAATGAGCCTACCATAAACTCCATATTTGCTGCGGATGGGGAGACCTGTGAGCGCACAAGGTTGTGGTAGTTCAGTAATGCCGTGATCTCATCCTTGGTGATTGCACGTTCCTGCGGCGCTGCCTGCATTGAACCCTCATTGAGATGAAGCATCTCTGTCACGCCGCTCACCATCACTGTCATGCACAGTGAACATAAGGCGACAGCAAAGAACAGCGGAGCACAGGACAAACTCATCTCTCTGCTTTCAGTCTGACTGGTTACAGGTGCTTTATCTGTGGAAAGAGAAAAACACCAACAACCTCTTGCTTTATTAGCCAGCAAAACACAAAAACTCAGGAACACTACTGTCAATATTCAAGTGCAAGAAGCCTGTAGTTTAATCCTGTCATTTCTGTTGGGAAGATGATAGCCAGACCATTTAAACCACAGTTAAACAAAGACATAATAAATAGATAACCTGCCACTTAAAACTTACAGACCACCCAAAGGCTTCATATACTTGTATAATCTAAAACTACCATTCATTATTTTACTTAGAAGCAGGTGATACTTTACATCTTGCTATAAAAATTTTTTATTACACTTCTTCTCTTACCAGAGACACTATCACCACACACAATTAACAATGACCTGACACAGAACAGCAAACACAAGGAGAATAAATAGGGAGCAAACAAAAGAGGGTGATGAGAGAGGACAGGTGGAGCAAATGAACCAATAATCAGATACAATGGGTGGGGTTAGACAATAGAAACACACATGACAAGCCATGTGCTCGACCCAAAACAGACATGAACACACAGTTGATGAGAACAGCAGTAAGCCGTGCGTTCACACATTGGTGTTTCCAGGATTTTAATATTATGGGTAGGATTGTGCCAAACGAAGCTTCTGAAGCACTGAAGCTTTTACATGAAACTGTGTCGGTGCTTCGAAGCTTTAGATAGTAATGGGCAAAGCGAGGCTTCATGAAACACTGAAACACTTGAATCAAATGTGCCGTATTGTTTCGGAGCTTCGAAACTCCATACTGACACCTGTCTCCACGGCGACATCTAGTGGTCAATTGCACATGTTGTCTGGAACTTTGACAACAATCCATTAAAAAAATAAAAATGTTGTGTTTGTGTTAATGTGGCGAGTTTTCTCTCTCTCTCTCTCTCTCTCTCTCTCTCTCTCTCTCTCTCTCTCTATATATATATATAAATCTATATATTTATGAAAGTATATATATCTATGAATCCATATATTAATATTTGAATCTATATATCTACATACAAATGTATATATCTATGAATGTATATATATATATATATATATTTATGAAATTCTATATGTCTAACTGTTGTGCTATCTGTCAATATCTAACTAAACCTATATGAATGTGTCACTCTATCTATCTATCTATCTATCTATCTATCTATCTATCTATCTATCTATCTATCTATCTATCTATCTATCTATCTATCTATCTATCTATCTATCTATCAATCTGTCACTGTCTGTAGTCTATCAGTAAATATGTTTAATTTAAATGTAGCCTAAATATAACTAACCAAATCGCACAATAAATGTCACTATATCATAAACACTCTCACAAAAACCCACGAGGAGAAGGTGCATTAACTCCTCTTTTAAACTTTGTGTGAGTTGAGACAGATGTGCGATTGTGTGGTTTGTTCCCGCCCCTGTCAATCAAACGCAGACTCGGCAAGCACCGCCTGTCGAAACTTGTGAAACGCGCAGACGATTCGTTTAGCCAAAATCACGTGACATTGTTGTTTTGAATCACAGTTTCGGTTCAGTGTTTCGAAACATCTACGCTTCGGGGTCTCGACACTGTGTCGAAACGCAGGTTTCGCGTCAGCCATCCCTAGCTTTAGACACAGTGCTCTACTCTGCTATCTAGTGCTCAATAAACATTCCTACACCAACTGTGACATTCAGAAATTTTGTTCACTGGGAAGGTTTATTTGTATATTTAATAAGTTTAATTGTATTGTGCAACTTTCTTTGTGTAACGGGTGTTATGTTGATTTAATTTCACTCAAAATCACTTTTTGTCATTTAATAATTATTTTATTTTTGTATAATTATTTTGACCTGTATTACTTACTCTTTCATGATTTAATGTCATTTCGTTTATTATTTTGGCAGTAATTAATTGTATTTAGTAATTTACATTTTCGATTATTAATTGTACGTGGTTCCTTTAAGAGCGAGCTTCCGGTTGCAGTTGCCCGCGCTCAGTTCGCGGTGAGCGCGGATGCAGAGAGGTGGGTTCCTCATTAGCTCCAGCATCAAAGTGTGACATGAGTTTTATATCTTGGAATAGAGATGTTGTTTTCTTCCAAAATGTTCTTAAACCCTTATGTATATATGTGAATGAGTTTGTATGAACCTGCAGTTTGTATTTTTTGTAAATAATTCATTGTGATCGATGTGAGAAATCTCTGTGGCTAAAATGTCCACTTCCATCTACAGGCATGTGATGAAGGCCACGCGATCACACGTTGAATGATTTCTTTCTTTCTTTTTATTTGAGCAGGTATGTTTTTCTTTCATGTTTCTGTCAATATTGTTTCGAGTTTATGTAAAATGTATGTGTTTGAAATATGTTTCATATATGTTTAATATGTGGCGTGTATAAAGTCACGTGGAGTTCGCGGTGAGCGCGGATGCAGAGAGGCATGTGATGAAGGCCACGCGATCACACGTTGAATGATTTCTTTCTTTCTTTTTATTTGAGCAGTGCAAAATAAAATACGGCCTGTGAAATTCCTGTTGCCCGGTCTCTTCGATCACCATCATCAAACACAACGCAGAGTCGAACAGAGACCGGTCACATTGGTGCCGTGACTTATTTGATGCAAGTCATCGTGGATCCTCTTCGATCAACGTCAGCTTGATCACCAGGGTTTGCTGCACGTCCAAAAATTGTGTTCCTGTGCCAAAGAAAAAAAGGTTGTACAATTGTTACACGATTCAGAGACATTTGAAAGTCTGTATCCACAGAAAAGAAATTTGGTTGAATATTGAATTGCGTGTTACTTAAAGCTTTATATACATTTGATTTGTTTTACTTCTGTGATCATTATCTGTTCTGGTTTATTTTATTGATTTGTACGATTCAAGATGTCACAAAATAGTGAGAAGACGAGTTACTCCAGTGACAATGGTTTTGAATTGGGTTTTGGTAAGGGGCGTCTCTTTCATGAACTTGAACAGACACCAATCAGAAGGTCCGTCAATATAGCTTCTCCTGATTTCTGTTCCACACGTAATCCTGGTAGAGCACATGCTATCGAATCAGAAAAATGTGAAAATGCTGCTTCAGCTAACCAAGACTGTAGTAATGCTGATTTGAGTAGTTTAATTACACAGCTTGCTCAACAAATAGGACAGTCCATATCTGATCAGCTGAAAAAGAGCAGTGAAAATGAGTGTACTGGTGTTCAAACACAGAGCATTGACAAAAGCCAGGTTGTTATTGAGTCACCTTCTCTAAATTTGACTGGTATGAAACTAGTGATGAAGCCTGATGTCAAAGCACCACCTTGTTTCAGAGGAGATGAGTCTGATAAATTAACAATAAATGAATGGGAAGAACTCATGGACATTTACTTGAGGAAGAAAGGTGTTCCTGTAGATGAACAAGCAGATGAGATAATTTCCAATTTAATGGGAAGAGCTAAAGATGTCATCAAAATTGCACTACGTAGCAATCCATCCCTAAAACCTAAAACTCAGCCCCAAAAAGTGTCACCTTGCGCGATTCAGTGAAATTCTTGGGCCATATTATTTCTGGCCAAGGCGTCTCTGTGGATTTCACGAAAGTGGATGCTATTTCTAAAATGTCAAAGTTGCAACTTATGGAGGAAGATGGGTGCACTCCATCAGCACGAAGAATCAAATCATTTTTGGGAATGATCTTCTATTACCAACACTTCATTCCCAATTGTTCTTCTATTGCTAAACCCCTCTTTGCTCTAACTGCAGGTCAGAAGAGACGAGGTAAAGAGAAAGCTAGGAAACCTGTTGGAACATTCAGGAAGCTGAAGCCAAGTGATTGGACGGAGGAATGTGATATTGCCTTCGATACTCTGAAAGAGAAGCTGTTGAACTGTGCTGTTCTTGCTCACCCTGATTTCTCTAGGCCTTTGATTCTGTCCATTGACGCGTCTTTAGATGGCTTAGGTGCTGTGCTATCCCAAGTTCCAGCAGGGGAAGATAAAGCTCGGCCTATTGCCTTCGCCAGCAAGACCCTGTCGGTGTCACAGAAGAAATATCCTGCACATAGACTTGAGTTTTTGGCTTTGAAGTGGAGTGTATGTGAAAAGTTCAGCCACTGGCTCAAGGGACATAGCTTCACAGTTTGGACTGACAACAACCCTCTAACGCACATTATGACCAAGCCAAAACTTGATGCTTGTGAACAAAGGTGGGTTTCAAAACTGGCACCTTATTCCTTTGACATAAAACACATTGCAGGAGTCAAGAATGTTGTAGCTGATACCTTAAGCAGAGATCCCTTCGCAAGGTCAATTAGTCATAGGCTTATGAATGAGAGCTATAACACCTTACTTACCAAGGCCAATGCTGTTGAAGAAGAAGGAATACAGGATGTATTTCGTCTGAAGGTTGAGTGCCACAAGATAAGTGAGCTGGATGGATGTCAGTCGAGTTGTCATATTCAGTCATGTGATCCAGTAGCCATCAAGACACTCTGCCAAGTCCAAGATGAGTGGGAATCGGCAACAGTAACACGAGCAGTTCAGTTGGTGCAGTTAGTCCAGCAGGTTGCAGCCACAAGTCAAAATGAACAGCCTTTGCCCATGTTCTCTCATGATGAGTTGGAGAGAAGCCAAGAGTTTGACCCTACAATTTCCAAAGTTCTCCCTTTTGTACTTCGTAAAAGACGTCCTTCAAGAAGAGAGCGAGAGAAACTTGATTACAGAGCGTTGGCCCTTGTCAAGCAATGGGATCATCTCAAATTGTGTGATGGGATTCTATACAGAGTAACTAAGGACCCAGTGAGCAGACAGAGAAGACATCAGTATGTTCTGCCTCAAAACATGGTTGAAAAAGCTCTATATGGTCTTCACGATCTTGCTGGTCACCAAGGACAGGCTAGAACAGTTCATCTGGCAAGACAGCGCTTCTTCTGGCCCAAGATGGAGCGTGAAATCAGAGAATATGTCAAGTGTTGCAAGAGATGTATTCTGGCTAAAACACCTGAGCCAGCTGCTCGAGCTCCACTGGAAAGTATTCAAAGTTCTGCACCCATGGAGTTGGTTTGCCTTGATTTTTGGAGTGCAGAGGATAATAAGCAGCGTTCAGTGGCTGTGTTGGTCTTGACGGATCATTTCACTAAACTTGCACACGCTTTTCCTTGCATCAATCAAACGGCTAAGCAAGTTGCTCGGAAGTTATGGGACCATGTGTTCTGTGTATATGGGTTCCCAGAGCGGATCCATACAGATCAAGGCACAAATTTCGAAAGTGAGCTTCTTGCCGAACTGTTAGCACTTTCCGGAGTCTCCAAATCTCACACGACTGCCTATCATCCTATGGGAAATGGCATCACCGAGAGGTTTAACCGAACCTTAGGAAATATGCTTCGTTCCTTACCCTTGAGATCTAAGGATAAGTGGCCACAACAAATTCAGACTCTGACCTTTGCCTATAACTCAACAATACATGAGACGACAGGTTACGCACCTTTTCAACTCATGTTTGGACGTGTCCCTCGATTACCTGTGGATGTGATGTTCAGGCAAGTGTCGAAGGATCCAGTGATTGTTGATTATAGCAGTTATGTTTCAACTTTACAGTCTCATCTTCAGGAAGCAGCTGAAATTGCCCAAAAACATGCTGTAAAAGAACAGAAGAAACAAACCAAGAATTACAACCGCAAGATCAAGGGAGTACATTTGAACAATGGAGATAGAGTGCTCATTGCCAATAAAGGAGAAAGAGGTAAAAGAAAGTTGGCAGATAAATGGGAGCCTACTGTGTACACCATTGTGGATAATGATCCTCAGACACACATTTACAAAGTGAAAGATGACAAAGGACACACTAAAGTAGTACATCGAAATATGCTCTTAGACATCAGTTTCTTACCAGTGACATGTCCTGTGGATGAAACATGTGGATCAGAGGTTGACGATTGCACAGACTATTCAGAATGCGACAGCCAATCAACCAATTCCACTGATTCCTTAGAGGATGAAGATCCTGAAATTGGAACTCAATCATTAGTATTAGACGAGGATGTTTCAGAGAGTCTTGATGTACAAGTGGAACAGAAAGAAAATGAGAGTGACACTTACTTTGTTTATTCCAGTCAAGATGGTCAAAACCAGATGCTCCCTGATAAAATGCTGAGCGCGAGAACTTCTGATTGTGACAATGTTTCAGCATCAATTGAGTTTACCAATTCGGGTATTGTTGACTCAGATTTACCTGTCTGTGATGATGTGTCAATGCCAGGAACTGAACGTTACTACTAGGGCTGGTAGAGTAGTAAAGAAAGTCAACCGTCTAATTGAGACCATGGCTCAAAAGCCATTTAAGATGCCAAATTTTTCAGACCGTTTTGTGAAAAAGTCACAATCTCTTTTAAGTTTATTCTAATTTTCATGACTGGTTTGGAAGTTTGCATTTTCTCTCCAATTTAGTGTGATTTATTTTATTTATTTATTTTCCATTAAGTGATAAGATTGTGAATGAGGATTTAATGCAAAAATTAAGTGTGGTATGATGTATTTGGCAACATACTTTACTAAGAGGTTTTTGAGGCCTGATCACCCTTGAATTTCTCTGTATCTGTTAAGACAGATAGCTTTCATTGCTGTAACTTACTGTGGTTTATTGTTTTAAATTGTGATTCTCAAGAATAATCCTCTATGTACATGAAGGTATTTTGGTGAAATTAGGGGAGGTGAATGTAACGGGTGTTATGTTGATTTAATTTCACTCAAAATCACTTTTTGTCATTTAATAATTATTTTATTTTTGTATAATTATTTTGACCTGTATTACTTACTCTTTCATGATTTAATGTCATTTCGTTTATTATTTTGGCAGTAATTAATTGTATTTAGTAATTTACATTTTCGATTATTAATTGTACGTGGTTCCTTTAAGAGCGAGCTTCCGGTTGCAGTTGCCCGCGCTCAGTTCGCGGTGAGCGCGGATGCAGAGAGGTGGGTTCCTCATTAGCTCCAGCATCAAAGTGTGACATGAGTTTTATATCTTGGAATAGAGATGTTGTTTTCTTCCAAAATGTTCTTAAACCCTTATGTACATATGTGAATGAGTTTGTATGAACCTGCAGTTTGTATTTTTTGTAAATAATTCATTGTGATCGATGTGAGAAATCTCCGTGGCTAAAATGTCCACTTCCATCTACAGGCATGTGATGAAGGCCACGCGATCACACGTTGAATGATTTCTTTCTTTTTATTTGAGCAGGTATGTTTTTCTTTCATGTTTCTGTCAATATTGTTTTGAGTTTATGTAAAATGTATGTGTTTGAAATATGTTTCATATATGTTTAATATGTGGCGTGTATAAAGTCACGTGGAGTTCGCGGTGAGCGCGGATGCAGAGAGGCATGTGATGAAGGCCACGCGATCACACGTTGAATGATTTCTTTCTTTCTTTTTATTTGAGCAGTGCAAAATAAAATACGGCCTGTGAAATTCCTGTTGCCCGGTCTCTTCGATCACCATCATCAAACACAACGCAGAGTCGAACAGAGACCGGTCACATTTGTCTGTGTGTATTCCTTACAAAACAACACAAAGATGCATATTGTTTTAAAACAAACTAAAAAACAAATGCACAATTACAAATGCATTTACCGTATTTTCCGCACCATAAGGCAAAAGGATTATAAGGCGCAGTCTCAATTACGAGGTCTATTTCTGTACTTAACCCATACATAAGGTGCATGCTAAAACATACTGTCTACAAAAAAAGGTAACGGAAGCAAAACAGTGAGTTTGGTTGAACTTTATTCTACTATTTAACTAGCTACACTCACATTATGTTTTAATCAATCCATCAGATTTCAATTCAGACGCAGAAGATAAGTCCTCATCTTCTGCGTCTGAATTGAACAGCTGGGCAATTTCGCCATCAAACATGCAGGCGAAACATGCAGGCGAAATCCCCGCACAAATCTGACTCCCCCCTCCCGTACATGCATTCATTCATACAAGCTTCCTTGAGTATATTCGCTTATCGCTCAATATTATTTTCTACACAGCAAACATCCAGAACGTGCAAACACCCATCCATCATGTGAAAATTCATGCACAAGTACAATGTGGAGAGTAATAATTTTTTTCATGCAGTAATAAGTAAGTTTTTTCATGCAATAATTTCTTCTTGCAGCAGGAACATAATTTCAATGTGAAATCGACAGTTTTGCTGGTGCAATCCATCTGACATGTTTTTTGCATCCTTTATACACATTAATTCATTTTACATGTATTAATTTGTGTATTCAAAACATCCGTGCACTACGGGACGGATCAATCTATGCGCTCTGTGAGTCCATCGTGACGTGTTAGTGAGGTAAGGAAGTTAATCGTTCACACAAGTAACGTGACAGCCCCATTTCAAAGCGATGCTCCGAAACAGTGTTTCGAAGCACTAGTGTGTCGAAAACTCGAGACGTGTGTCGACACAGGGTGTCGAGCTACCCATCCCTAATTATGGGAGCTCTTCCCAAAGCATAGGCCGGTTTCACAGACACAGTTTAGATTATGCCAGGATTAAACCTTAGTCAAATTAGGACACTTTTATTAAAAGTGCCTTTGGCAGGAAAAATCATCACCGTGTTCTTAGACAAATCAAAGGCAGTGGCATATTTTAATATATTTCTGTTAAGACAGATCAAACAGACTTGGGTTGATCCAAACGCGTGTCTTTACTTAAACACAGTATAGTCGAGCAGGCAGGGTCAAAACAGGAACAAACAGGAATACAAGGAACAGGCAATGTCGTGGTCGAGATACAAGCAACAGATCAAAACAGACAGGACTATGAAAACGGCTCGGAATTGTGCACTAGGACTAAACAAGACTTCGCCTAGAAGTGTTGTGTGTGACTTTATGATGTTTTATTAACAAAGTTCGGGAGGAGCACGTTCAAATGATTAACACAATCAACACGTCATCAGCAATTACACCTCATCCTATCAGCAGGAGAGGAAGCATGTATATATAGAGATGTTTGACTCACCTACAGCTCTTTGACATTTTTCGGCAGCTCGACAGTTTACGGCATTGTGGCTCCGCCTTCTGGTCGCTATACACCCGAAATCGAGCTCCACTCGTTAGATGGATTCTTACGAAAACCTCCGGACCCAGTAGCGATCCTCATCCGCTCAACACCATGCTAACTATATTATATCACCCTCAGCAATACATCACGGGTGCCAGACCAAACAAACGGGTCCTAAGCAACAACAAGCAAACGCACAGTAAGACGCGAGGCCTGTTCTCGCCACCAAGCAAACATCCGTATCCAGCAGCTCTACATCGGCTTTTAATCGCTCCTGCCATTGAGAAAGGATGATAAAGCTGGTCGAGCTGCAAGCCCGACTCTCAAGCAATGCCGCTTTCTTCCTGCTAGCCAGGCCGCCGCTGCCGCGAGCCTCAGCAGACCGCGCTGCAGTTTCAGCTCACACTCTCTCTGTCCGTCAGCTCACACAAACAAGAGCAGCTGTAATCCTTCCCGGCGCTTTTATTTCGGCATCGCTAAATCACGAGCAGTTGTGCCCTCTCAATACTACTGTTCCGGGGAACCCACGTCTGAGATGTGATTGTTCTAAAGTAACGCGCTGCTTCCTCGCACTCAAGCAGTAGCGCGCACCGAAGTCAGATCGCGCGCAGTACAGTCCGATCGCACGCGCCACTTCAGGTCGCGCTCATGACAGTCGGTCGCGCGCTCAGCCGCCCACACAAGAATCAAGTACTTATTGCCAACGCTGCCTTGTTGTTTCAACTTAATCTACTATTAAGTGGACTCGCTGGAAAGAAACCATATGCACTTTCTATTTCAAAGTAATTATTTGCCTTCACTGTTTCAATCATTTAAGTCCATGATAAGTTTTATAAGTCTATGATATTTGGATGAACCCCTGCTCAGAGTTTATTCAAAGCCAATAAGTTTGTGAACTTTCATAAACTTTGATATTTCGATTTCCAACAGACGTCTGTAACCAAAATAATTCAAGAGATTGAAACACTGAACAGCAACAAGCTTTGAGCGCTTCTCTGGCTCAGCGCCAGCCAATGTGTTCAAATTTAGCAGGCGATCATGTGATGCCCCGCCTTTCGCCACATTGTCCAAGATGTGAAAATAAAGCCGCCCCTCATGTGGACACGATGTTTTTACCGAATTCAAATAGAGGCGCGCAGAAGCGCGTTCCCTTTCGAGAGTGGGAACGAGATGTTTAATGAAATGCATTTGGGAACTCCTCCCCTTCACGTCATTTCTGAAACTTTATGGATAACAGCAGTTGACAACTGGCCAATCGTAGCGCGATGCAGATCTGGCTGCCAGACGGTATAAATATCTTAAATAGCATTTCCTTCATACTTCTCTAAACGGAATATGATAAAATTACAGAGGTTACGATAGTAACCGGAGACGTTTTCCAACCGATCACTACATTACCAAGCCGCTGCTTACTTTTATACTTCTTATACTTTTATATATATTGTCACCGTCAATGAGATGATATACCGTTTTTTCCCGCATATATAATTCACAGACGCATTGTCTCTGCATGCTCATATAGCTCATTGGGTGTCATATGTAAAATGTATTATATAAACATATTAAATGCGATATATGTGCGAGACCTTTCAAATGTCAAAAAACCCCATCAACAAATGCGAATTTAACAGTCTTTCATGCAGCTCTCCGCAGCCATGAGCTTTATTTTGAGGCTCATCATGCTGAACAGGTTGGCCACCCCTGTCCAAGATTGAGATGTACCAGTTTCACGATAAACTCTTCCTCTCAAGTTCCTTCACTGTATCCCACTGTCGAAAGGAGCTCTTGCACTCAACAAACACTGCAACCGAGCCTCCAACAACACCACGCGGTCGCCAGCTCTTCCGCTCCGTTGTCGCACCCTATGACGCCGAGGCTTGCCTTCACCTCCACCATCAAGACATCCACCTTCTTCTTGCCCAACTTCCTACGACACCTCAGCACTCGTATCAATAGTAAAGGAGGACGACCAAAGCAAATTAACTAGAATAGGTCTCGCTCCAGTCAGCCGTACCATCTCCAAATCAACTCTATCTTCAAAATGCCTCAAACGTATGTTCCTTAAATCTTCATATCTCTCACTTGCAAAACCAGATTTCCAAGCGTTAAGACGCAGCAGCACACTGCAGTTTTCCAGCACTGCACCTCACATGCCAGCATCTAGCGACAAACGCCGCCCTTTAAGTGCGAGCTTGCCTCCGCCAGCGGTGCAGGCTTAGCAACGGCAGCACGTACCTAACCTTTCCCCCATGTTTGGCCTGCAGCCCGGCCTTCCGATTCTAGCGTGAGGCTGCCTCCGCTGGCGGCGCAGGCCCAGACACCGTCTTATCCTCACTTTCTACCCTTTCTGTCTCTCTCCGGGCTCCAAGTGTCAACCCAAGCGTGAGGCTGCCTCCGCAAGTGGCTTCACCCCTGGCCTTTTTCCACCTAATTCTCTCCACCATGCTAAGTCTCCTTCCATCCTGTTCTCTGCTATGCCATTCCACAAACACTGCTGCTTGGAACCACCTCTGTCGCCAACAACAGTCAAACACAAATCCCAACTGAAGTTAAGGCTGCTGCCACCAGAGGTGGACCTATTCCCAACCAGTATATCTATTTTCAGAGTTGATATTTATCGACGCTAAATGTCCATTCTTCAAGCTTTGCTTCAAACCACTCCCTTGGAAGATTACATGTGGAGTGGAAAAGTTCAAGACTTTCCACTCCACATGTGGTCTGCTCCACATGGTCTCTACCCACTACCACCGACTCGTATTGCATTCCAATAACACCAAGAACTTCCAAGCCAGCTTCACCATGGGTTACCTAGGTGAAATCTACTTCTCACTGCCGAAACCTAATCCTCTGCTCATCAAAGGTATATCAAGAACACAACCCACCAGCCCAGACACCAGACAACCAATCATGTTGGAAATCCGTATCCCTACTCTCCGCCAAGGATTCAACCCAAATGTTGTCTGACCACTCAACGCCATGGTCGAGCCATATAGATTCCAGTTCCTCTGATTCCTTCACATCCAACCTTAATCCAAATCCATCCATATTCTGACTCGTCAGCGCTGCACAACGAAAGTAAGAGAGACCAAACCATAAGGCTTTTTCTTACTCCAACAGCAACAATCCTTCACAGCCAACCTTCATTTAAGAGATCAGGCCAAACTCCCATCCGACCTACTATTCACAGAAGACTTAAATCACCCCACCGCATGTTGTGTCCCAAAACCAGCAGATCCAAGCACTGGGCCGCAGGTGATCGGAAGCTTTCAGGAGTTACATTCGATCAAATCAGTCTCTCCAGAAATGGCTTTCACCGCCACAAGAGACAACAGAAGTCGAGGAAATGGACAATCTCCATCATCCAACACGCGATTAGTTCAGAGGAAGTTCTCCTTTCCGCAGTAGTGATGCACCTCCTCACTCCCGCATGAGCTCAGTTTAAATGGAAATGATTCCACCGCTGCCTCCATTGCCGCAGCAATGATGTTCCCCCACACTCCCGCAGGAGTCAGCCAAGGGGGAATTTTCCCACTGCCGCAGCAGTGAAGCCATGTTCACACTGGCTTGGTTACCTCAGATGCTCATATCTCACCATCACATCCACTCAGCCTACTTTCATTTCAGAAACTCGCAGGCTAAACTCCCATCCGTCCCACTCTCTATAGACGATTCCACCCCATTACAAGTTCCGGTTCCAAACTTCTTAAAGCTACGCTACCCCAAACCGGATTCCCAACAGACCATTCATCCAGCCATTCATTTCGCACAGGTGCAGCAACCACGGCTGTGCAAAGGCCTTTCCCAACAGAAAATACAAGCATTGCGCCGCTGGTCTCCAGAAGCTTTCAAGAGCCACATCAGACCAAACAGATCGCACATTCAAACAAGGTCTTCCGTTAAGCATCAGCTCCTCCCCACTTACTTCATGGCCACTGCTTTCCATTGCCGCAGCACTGACACTCCCGCAGGAGCCAGGTCTCTCAATCCCCCACTGCCACAGCAGCAACGCTCAGCCAGTTCTCTCTAACTTCCACTGCCGTAGCAGCGACGCTCCCGCAGGAGCAAGCTATCTCTAACTTCCACTGCCGCAGCAGTGACGCTCCCGCAGGAGCAAGCTATCTCTAACTCCCACTGCTGCAGCAGTGACGCTCCCGCAGGAGCAAGCCATCTCTAACTTCCACTGCCGCAGCAGTGACGCTCCCGCAGGAGCAAGCTATCTCTAACTCCCACTGCCGCAGCAGTGACGCTCCTGCAGGAGCAAGCTATCTCTAACTCCCACTGCCGCAGCAGTGACGCTCCCGCAGGAGCAAGCTATCTCTAACTCCCACTGCCGCAGCAGTGATGCTCCCGCAGGAGCAAGCTCTCTCTAACTTCCACTGCCTCAGCATGTGACGCTCCCGCAGGAGCAAGCTCTCTAACTTCCACTGCCGCAGCAGTGACGCTCCCGCAGAAGCAAGCTCTCTCTAACTTCCACTGCCGCAGCAGTGACGCTCCCGCAGGAGAAAGCTCTCTCTAACTCCCACTGCCGCAGCAGTGATGCTCCCGCAGGAACAAGCCTCTAATTTCCACTGCCGCAGCAGTGACGCTCCCGCAGGAGCAAGCTTCTAATTTCCACTGCCGCAGCAGTGACGCTCCCGCAGGAGCAAGCTTCTAATTTCCACTGCCGCAGCAGTGACACTCCCGCAGGAGCAAGCTTCTAATTTCCACTGCCGCAGCAGTGACGCTCCCGCAGGAGCAAGCTCTCTCTAACTTCCACTGCCGCAGCAGTGACGCTCCCGCAGGAGCAAGCTCTCTCTAACTCCCACTGCCGCAGCAGTGATGCTCCCGCAGGAACAAGCCTCTAATTTCCACTGCCGCAGCAGTGACGCTCCCGCAGGAGCAAGCTTCTAATTTCCACTGCCGCAGCAGTGACGCTCCCGCAGGAGCAAGCTTCTAATTTCCACTGCCGCAGCAGTGATGCTCCCGCAGGAACAAGCCTCTAATTTCCACTGCCGCAGCAGTGACGCTCCCGCAGGAGCAAGCTTCTAATTTCCACTGCCGCAGCAGTGACGCTCCCGCAGGAGCAAGCTTCTAATTTCCACTGCCGCAGCAGTGACACTCCCGCAGGAGCAAGCTCTCTCTAAACCTCCACTGCCGCAGCAGTGACGCTCCCGCAGGAGCAAGCTTCTAATTCCACTGCCGCAGCAGTGACGCTCCCGCAGGAGCAAGCTTCTAATTCCACTGCCGCAGCAGTGACGCTTCCGCAGGAGCAAGCTTCTAATTCCACTGCCGCAGCAGTGACGCTCCCGCAGGAGCAAGCTTCTAATTCCACTGCCGCAGCAGTGACGCTCCCGCAGGAGCAAGCTTCTAATTCCACTGCCGCAGCAGTGACGCTCCCGCAGGAGCAAGCTTCTAATTCCACTGCCGCAGCAGTGACGCTCCCGCAGGAGCAAGCTTCTAACTTCCACTGCCGCAGCAGTGACGCTCCCGCAGGAGCAAGCTTCTAATTCCACTGCCGCAGCAGTGACGCTCCCACAGGAGCAAGCTTCTAATTCCACTGCCGCAGCAGTGACGCTCCCGCAGGAGCAAGCTTCTAATTCCACTGCCGCAGCAGTGACGCTCCCGCAGGAGCAAGCTTCTAACTTCCACTGCCGCAGCAGTGATGCTCCCGCAGGAGCAAGCTCTCTCTAAACCTCCACTGCCGCAGCAGTGACGCTCCCGCAGGAGCAAGCTCTCTCCAACTTCCACTGCCGCAGCAGTGACGCTCCCGCAGGAGCAAGCTCTCTCCAACTTCCACTGCCGCAGCAGTGACGCTCCCGCAGGAGCAAGCTTCTAATTCCACTGCCGCAGTAGTGACGCTCCCGCGGGAGCAAGCTTCTAAATTCCACTGCCGCAGCAGCGACGCTCCCGCAGGAGCAAGCTTCTAACTTCCACTGCCGCAGCAGTGACGCTCCCGCAGGAGCAAGCTTCTAATTCCACTGCCGCAGCAGTGACGCTCCCACAGGAGCAAGCTTCTAATTCCACTGCCGCAGCAGTGACGCTCCCGCAGGAGCAAGCTTCTAATTCCACTGCCGCAGCAGTGACGCTCCCGCAGGAGCAAGCTTCTAACTTCCACTGCCGCAGCAGTGATGCTCCCGCAGGAGCAAGCTCTCTCTAAACCTCCACTGCCGCAGCAGTGACGCTCCCACAGGAGCAAGCTTCTAATTCCACTGCCGCAGCAGTGACGCTCCCGCAGGAGCAAGCTTCTAATTCCACTGCCGCAGCAGTGACGCTCCCGCAGGAGCAAGCTTCTAACTTCCACTGCCGCAGCAGTGATGCTCCCGCAGGAGCAAGCTCTCTCTAAACCTCCACTGCCGCAGCAGTGACGCTCCCGCAGGAGCAAGCTTCTAATTTCCACTGCCGCAGCAGTGACGCTCCCGCAGGAGCAAGCTTCTAATTTCAGCTGCCGCAGCAGTGACGCTCCCGCAGGAGCAAGCTCTCTCTAAACCTGCACTGCCGCAGCAGTGACGCTCCCGCAGGAGCAAGCTCTCTCTAAACCTCCACTGCCGCAGCAGTGACGCTCCCGCAGGAGCAAGCTCTCTCCAACTTCCACTGCCGCAGCAGTGACGCTCCCGCAGGAGCAAGCTTCTAATTCCACTGCCGCAGCAGTGACGCTCCCGCGGGAGCAAGCTTCTAAATTCCACTGCCGCAGCAGCGACGCTCCCGCAGGAGCAAGCTTCTAACTTCCACTGCCGCAGCAGTGACGCTCCCGCAAGAGCAAGCTTCTAATTTCCACTGCCACAGCAGTGATGCTCCCGCAGGAGTTCAGTTACAGGATTGATGTGCTTTCTTACTCCCAAGGGAGCCAATCTTTCAAATCAGTTCCACCACCGCAGCAGCGACGTACCTCTTTGGTCCTGCGGCAGCCCAGAGGGGTTTTTCGCTGCAATGGTAGCGACGTGCCTCCTGCTGCTGCCGGGGCCCCGAGGGGTTTTCTCCTACTGCGACGTTGACGTGCCTCCTGCCGCTTCAAGGGCCCAGAGGGCTTTCCCCTGCTACGACGTTGACGTGCCTCCTGCCGCTGCAGGGGCCCAGAGGGGCTTCCCCTGCTACGACGTTGACGTGCCTCCTGCTGCTGCAAGGGCTCAGAGGGGTTTTCCCCTGCTACAACGCTGACGTACCTCCTGCCGCTGCAGGGGCCCAGAGGGGTTTCCCCTGCTGTGACGTTGACGTGCCTCCTGCTGCTGTGAGGGCCCTGAGGGGTTTCCACTGCTACGGTAGTGACGTGCCTCCTGCTCCCACAGCGGCCCCGAGGGGTTTCCACCGTCACAGCAGCGACGTGCCTCCTGCTCCCACAGCGGCCGCGAGGGGTTTCCACCATCGCAGCGGCAAAGTGCCCCCTGCTCCCGCGACAGCCCCGAGGGGTTTCCACTACCACGGCAGCGACAAGCCTCCCGCTCCCGCAGCGACCACGGGGGTTTCCACCACCGCGGCAGCGACGCACCACCTTGGTCCTGCAGTGGCCCCGAGGGGTTTCCCCTGCTGCAACAGCGATGTGCCTCCTGCTGCTGTGAGGGTCCCGTGGGGTTTCCACTGCTACGGCAGTGATGTGCCTCCTGCTCCCGCAGCGACCACGGGGGTTTCCCCTACCGCGGTGGCTTCATACCTCCCTTCTCCTATGGCAGCCAGGGGAGTAGTTTCAGAGGTACCCCTCATACTCCCAGAAACAAAATTACACCCAATTCTCTTTCTGGAAACAAATTGAACAACAAACACATACCCAATGCTAAAGCCATATCATCCCCTCCGCACCTCAAGCCCTCTACAGCAACATTCATCTGCCCTCCCGAACTCACAATTTACCCCCCCTCAGCTGTAACCTCGCAATTCTTTGGGGGGTCATCAAAATCTTTAGCGGCTGTCCGACTAGGTTGCAATTTTTGGGGGAGTGGTCCAGGTTCGGGCTAATACCGAGCTCGGAGCCCTCTCCTCGGACAGCACGCCAAATATGCTTACCATTTATTGCTCCTGAATCATTTGTAAGTGTGAACTCGTGAAATGATGTTTTATTAACAAAGTTCGGGAGGAGCACGTTCAAATGATTAACACAATCAACACGTCATCAGCAATTACACCTCATCCTATCAGCAGGAGAGGAAGCATGTATATATAGAGATGTTTGACTCACCTACAGCTCTTTGACATTTTTCGGCATCCCTCCACCACCCCAACTCCTCACACTTAATTGTTCCTATCAAAGTCAGGATACGGGGGGAGTGCTCCAGGTTCGGGCTAATACCGAGCTCGGAACCCTCTCCTCGGACAGCACGCCAAATATGCTTACCATTTATTGCTCCTGAATCATTTGTAAGTGTGAACTCGTGAAATAGTCCGTGAAATTAAGTACAACTGGTGGAATAATCAGTCTGCTAAATGGTATCATGGGAAATGTAGTGTGTGTGTGTCAGTATACGTGTGAGCGCTCCCTCTGGAGCCAGACGGGGGAGTAACAGAGTTTGTGATTGTAACACAGGGCGGAACAAACTTTTTCAGTATAATTTTGTCAACAACCTTATTTTCTCAGCCTTTTTCCCCAATTTACAATTATTATTTTACAATCTCTGGGTAAATATCTAATACGCAAGTTCCAATAACAGTGTACTATACATGTTTTCTCTCAGCTTAATAATACAATCATTATCTTCTACTTCCATACAACTGTGAAATTATTACAATCATCTAAAGGTTTTAGACTTGATGCGTGTTGAGAGCTGTCTTGTCTTTAGGCTCGCTGGTGGGCCTCCAGAACATCCCGTAATTACAAGTAAACACAGCCACATACACGCACATCACCGCGTGTTCACATTAAAAAGAGAGAGGGCACACAGCTGGTGACAATCAAACTGCACGCGCAACACCAAACACAACATGAAAGCACGCGGCCGATGAAAACACGAACCACAGGCTTACAACACTGCACACAGACACAAGAGCACGCGGTTCACGCAAAGCCCGAAACTGCACCCGCTCATATAACGCAGAGCGTGCGAGAACGAGCAACCACTCAGCTCGCACGCTCATGACAAAGATGAACACAAGAGTTATGAATGTCTGAATCCCGACCCGTAACTGAACCAGAACAAAATATCGGGACTGGACATCATAACCCGCACACAAGACATTACACAGACAAGCGTGCACGCGACTCAAACACTCGAAGCCGCGCACACACACTAAACACGAGACATTACGGTAGTGTCAGAGCTCTGCCACAACAAGACTTTACTAGACAGACTGTGGCAGAACCCTGACAGTTTCATCCAGCCTTTCAAATTTACGTTAAACTGGCAAAGCTATATTTTTTATGACTGTTACCTTACATACCAGTGCTAGGGTTTTGCCACATTCTGTGTGTCAATCTCTTGGTGTTGTGACAGAGCTCTGACATTCCCGTAATGTCTCTAGTTGTGTGTGTGTGTGTGTGCGCGCGCGCGGCTGTGAGTGTTCAAGTCGCGTGCACGCTTGTCTGTGTAATGTCTTGTGTGAGGGTTATAGTGTCCGATCCCCAGACGGTTTTGTTCGGTTTTGGTTTTGTGTCGGGAATCGGGTATTCGACCCGTGTGTCGTGTGTTCATCCTTGTTGTGAGCGCACGAGAACAGGTGTTTGCTTGTTCTCGCGCGCTATACGTTATGTGAGTGGGTGCGGTTTCAAGCTCTGCTTGTACCGTGTGATCTTGTGTCTTTGTTGTCAGGATCCAGCCCTGACAGTCTTGTCTGTTTTGTCTCTGTTTAATATCGGTTTGTCTGTTTTGTGTTTGAGCACATGGCTTTGGCTTTGTTTGTGTTTCCCATGTGCTCCTCTTGTCCCGCCTCCTCAGTTTCAGGTACCACGCCCCCTTGTTTAATCCTCGTTTGCATGAGTGTGTTCACCTGTCCCTCATGTTCTCTGTTCCCTTTATATTGTGCTTGTTTCTCATGTCAGGTCTGGTTCGTTTGTGTGATTTTGCTAGCCTGTCTCAGTTCTGTCAGTGTATTTGCCGTTGTGCTGTTATCTCTTCTATGTATTGTCTGTTGGTTCCTGCCCTGCCTCTGGATTCACCCTGGCTGAGGACTCTGACACTCCTAGCTGATCTGGCACTTCATCCCTACTGTGTATCCCATCCTGCTGTTCTTCGTCAATGTACTTCCACTGTCTTGTGCCCTGTTAATTGTCTGCAATAAACCACACATCACTCATCTCTGCATTTGGGTCCTCTTCTGTTTCCACGCACCGTGAAATTTGTTCAGTGTTGTAAGCACTCGGTTCGTGTTTACTTCGGCCACGTGCTTTAATGTTGTGTTTTGGTGTAGCGCGCGCAGTTTGTTTATCACCAGCTGCGCGTTGTCTTTGTTTAATGTGAACACACGGCGATGCATGTCCGCATTGGCTGTGGGTTTGTGTCTTGTCATTGAGAACCCCACCCTCATTGTTCTAGTGTTTTACTTTGATTTTCCCCAACTGTTTCCCATTCAATTAGACTTCCTCCTATGTGTATATAAGCCGTTCATGTTTGATGTCCTGTGTCACGTATTGTCAACACGTTGTCTTTCTTGTCGTCATGCTGCAACCGTCTACTACAATATCACAAAATACAGTAAATTGTAGTGTCCCTGAAGAAAACATCCACTCTTTCATTGCTATCGGGGAGGAAAAATTGTCTAAACTCATTAAATCATCAAAATCAACAACAAATATGCAAGACCCGTTACCAACTAAGCTACTGAAAGAGATGCTTTCAGAGGTCATAGATCCTCTTCTTCATATCATTAATTCATCTTTGTTATTAGGATACGTACCAAAAACCTTTAAGAGGTTGAACAACTGGCTATCTGGTGCAGTTGTAACAACCTTGAGCTCAACACGCTCAAAACGGTGGAGATGATAGTGGACTTCAGGAGGAACAGCCCTGCTCTACCTCCACTCACCATCATGAACAGCACAGTGGCAGCAGTGGAGTCATTCAGGTTCCTGGGCACCACCATCTCTCAGGACCTGAAGTGGAACAATCACATTGACTCCATTGTAAAAAAGGCCCAGCAGAGAGTGTACTTCCTTTGTCAGCTGAGGAAGCTCAACCTCCCACAGGAGCTGCTGATACAGTTCTACTCGGCCGTTATTGAGTCTGTTTTGTGCACCTCCATCACTGTCTGGTTTGGTTCAGCTACCAAATTTGACATCGGGAGACTACATCGCACAATCCGGACTGCAGAGAGGATTATTGGTGCTTCCCTGCCAGCCCTCCAGGACCTGTACTCTTCCAGAGTGAAAAAGAGAGCAGGTAAAATCATCACAGACTCTGCTCACCCTGGAAACACCCTGTTTGAACTGTTACCATCAGGACGGCGACTACGATCACTGGCCACTAGAACATCTAGGCACAGGAACAGTTTCTTTCCACAGGCCATTTCCCTCTTGAACAGTTGAATTAATAAGAGATAAAATGCTGGCAGAGCGCAGGGGAAGAAAAACAATGCAGACGGATGTTATGGCTGACAATCTATCCCCTCTCCCACTCCATACAAAAAATCCCAGCATGTGACCACATGTACTGTGTATGTTATGTATTGTTATTGTTATTTGCTATGTAAACTCATGTTGTGTTGTATATGTGCACTGGAAGCTTCAACACCAAGACAAATTCCTCGTGCGTGCAAGCACACTTGGCAATAAAGCTCTTTCTGATTCTGATTCTGAAGCTGGCCATAATTAAACCGCTTATTAAAAAACACAACTTGATCCTAAAGAATTAGTTAATTAGAGGCTGATATCGAATCTACCTTTTCTGTCAAAGATTCTAGAAAAAGCAATATCTTCACAACTATGCTCCTTTCTAGAAAGAAACGGTATCTACGAAGATGTCCAGTCAGGATTTTGACCATATCATACTACTGAGACTGCTCTCATTAGAGTTACAAATAATTTGCTCTTATCATCTGAGAGTGTTTATATCTTTCTTTTAGCATTCAATCAACCACAAAATCCTTCTGAATAGACTCAAAAATTGTGTTGGCATTAGTGGAATTGCATTGGCATGGTTCAAATCATACTTATCTGACCGTCATCAGTTTGTGGTTGTAAATGAGGAGATGTTATATCGATCACGGGTTCAGTATGACGTTCCACAAGGTTCAGTACTAGGACCGTTGCTTTTCACCCTGTACATGCTTCCTTTGGGTACAATTGTTAGGAAGCATGGCATTAGCTTTCACTGTTACGCTGATGATAATCAGCTCTATATTTCTTCTCATCTTGATGAAACGTACCAATTCACTAAATTAACCGAATGCATAACTGATATAAATATTTGGATGACTAATAACTTTCTACTGCTTAATTCTGAAAAAACAGAGATTCTAATTATTAGACCAAAAAGTTCCGCGTGTAATAACCTAGACTATTGTCTAACACTCAATGGCTGTTCTGTCAAGTCTTCGATGTCAGTTAGAAACCTGGGTGTGCTCTTTGATACCAATCTGATCATTTGAAAGCCACATTTCTAGCATCTGTAAAACCACATTCTTCCACCCTAAAAATATATCTAAATTATGACATATGCTCTCAATGACAAATGCGAAAAGTTAGTTCATGCGTTCATGAGTTCAAGGCTAGATTATTGTAATGCTCTCCTATGTGGTGGTCCTGCATGCTTAATAAACAAATTCCAGCTGGTTCAAAATGCAGCAGCTCGAGTTCTTACTAGAACCAGGAAGTATTTTAGCCCAGTTCTGTCAACGCTGCATTGGCTTCCTATTAAATACTGAATACATTTTAAAATCTTGCTAATTACTTACAAAGCATTAAATGGTTTAGCTCCCCAGTACTTGTGTGATCTCTTAATACATTATAGTTATTCACGTCTATTGCAATCCAAAAATTTCAAACCAGCTGATAATACCTAGAATATCAAAGTCAACTGCTGGTGGTCGATCCTTTTCCCATTTAGCTCCTAAACTCTTGAGCAGTCTTCCTAATATAGTTCGGGAAGCGGACACACTCTGTCAGTTTAAATGTAGACTAAAAACACATCTCTTCAACCTGGCATACACATAACACATTATACATGCATTTTTTATCCAAATCATGTAAAAAGATTGTTAGGCTGCATAATTTAGGTAGTGTTGCCATTTGCCCTGGTGGTGGTGTTATGTGTGCACTTCCTAGCTGTCGGGTCTTTGTCACTTCCTGGTGGTCTAGTCTCTGTCAGTGCGCGTGTGGTTCTCGGAAGACTCCCCTTCCGAGTCTTCTCCAGGTTTGCGCATGATGTGCCGTTTATGTTTAAGTCTTTAGTTTGTAGACTGTTAGATTTTTGCGCAACTAGTCCCGCTTTTGTTTACATTTAAAGTCTTTTGTTTTCGTTGTTAATAAAGTGAATCCTGAGTTTAGTGCTTGTCCTCGTCTTCGTCTGTCTCATCACCGCACAGTTACACCCGAGCGTTACAGGTAGGCCGGAACCGGGAACGTTCCCATAACATCTGATGTACTCGATACATCAGAAGAAGAAAAGCATCTATGCTGATATTAGTCTCTGTTTATTCCGAGGTTACCGTGGTCAGCCGGATCCACATCAGATGAAGGACCTGCACCTGGACACGAGCACAGCACTGCCCTGAAGTGTCTGCGGAGACCGTGACACTACTAGACCCTCCCCTGTGACAATCATGAACCCACCTCCAACCGGACCAAACTGGACTTAATATTGGACTTGAATTGTTGTCAATATAATAATCATGTACTGTTTGGCTGTTGGCCAGAGGAGAACTGGTCCCCCAACTGAGCCTGGTTTCTCCCAAGGTTTTTTCTCCATTCCGTTCTTCATTCATTCCGTCACCTGCTGGATTTTTGGTTACTTGCCGCTGTCGCCTATGGCTTGCTCAGTTGGGGAAACATAACGTCTCGGGTTACGTATGTAACCCTGGTTCCCTGAAGGGGAACGAGACGCTGCGTCAGAAAACGCTAGGGGAAACCCTTGACGTCAGTCACGTGAAGATGTGTACAACCAATGAGAGAATTACGCGTGTGAATGCAAGTCGCGGGAAGTGACGTCATGAACAGAGCATAAAAGCGCACCGGAACCCGGAAGTGACAGCAAAAGAGTGTCTGAAGCAGCCCCGGAGGCGCAAGGAGCTGAGGCGAAAGACGCAGCGTCTCGTTCCCCTTCAGGGAACCAGGGTTACATACGTAACCCGAGACGTTCCCTTTCATGGGAACTTTGAGCTGCGTCAGAAAACGCTAGGGGAACGTTATACCAACGTCACCTCAGCGACGCCGGCCTACGGATGTGTCTCAGCTCACTGAGAGAGCACCCTCGTTCCCGGAGCGGAATCGAGATCCAATTGATAGAATCTCATAAAGGTGTGCGGTGAGGACCAGCCAGCCGCAGCACAAACATCAGCAAGGGAAACTCCTGAGAGAAACGCCTTGGAGGTCGCCACGCTCCTAGTAGAGTGGGCCCGGACCCTCAGGGGAGAAGCATGTCCGGCCGACTCATAAGCCAGACAGATAGCCTCGACTATCCATCGGCTTAGGGTTTGTTTGGAAGCTGGAGCCCTCTCAGGGGCCCCAAAACAAACGAACAGTTGGTTTGACTTACGCCAGGTAGCAGTGTTGAGGACGTAAGCGTCCAGTACTCGTACTGGACAGACCTTGTTCTTTCGCTCCTGCTCATGATCGTCAAAGGGGGGAGGACAGAAGGCCTGTAACGTTCGTGAGAACCTTAGGGACATAGCCTGGCCTCGGGTGAAGAAAAACCTTCGTCATCCCGGGCGCAAACTCGAGGCAAGATGGAACCACCGAGAGAGCTTGAAGATCCCCAACCCTCTTTAGCGAGGTGATAGCCAGCAAAAGAAGGGTCTTTAGGGAGAGGAGTTTAATAGGAAGCTCCTCTAATGGTTCAAAGGGTGCCTGGGACAGGCCTTGGAGTACCAAAGACAAGTCCCAGGCAGGAACCCTGGTCTGTGTCACAGGTCTCAGCCTTAGAGTGCCACGAAGGAAACGAGAGACTAGGGGGTCCCTGCCCAAGGACACCCCACCCAGAGGTATGTGGCAAGCCGCTATGGCAGCCACATAAACCTTCAAGGTAGAGGGGGACAACCCTGTCGCAAACTTCTCCTGCAGGAACTCCAGCACTTTGCCAACGGGACAGGTTACTGGGTTTAACTGCCTTACGCTACACCAAGCAGAGAAGAGTTTCCACTTTAGAGCGTAGAGTTTCCTCGTGGAGGGAGCTCTGGACTGAAGGATGGTCTCTACAACCTCGGCTGTGAGACCAGTTTCGAAGAACTGGGTCCCCTCAGGGGCCAGACCTTCAGCTTCAGAAGTTCTGGGCGGGGGTGAAGAACACAACCCTCCGCCTGGGACAGAAGATCCCCCCTGACCGGAATCTCCCAGGGGACTCCGTCTAGGAGGGATACCAGGTCCGAGAACCAGATCCTGCTGGGCCAAAAGGGGGCCACCAGCGTGAGACGGACCCTGTCCCGACGAACTTTGGCCAGAACTCCCGGGAGCAGAACAATCGGGGGAAAAGCGTACAAGTGTAGCCTCGGCCACACCTGCATCATGGCATCCCGCCCCAGCGGCGCTGGGTACGTTAAGGAGAACCATAGAGGGCAATGAGTATTTTCGACTGAGGCAAACAGGTCTACCTGTGCCTTCCCGAATCTCTTCCAAATCTGCTCCACCACCTCGGCCCCTGCCTCGACAGGAAATCTGCTCCTATGTTCTGGACTCCAGGGATGTGGGCTGCCCTGAGGGAGAGCAACTTGCCCTGGGCCCAGAGAAGAACTTGTCTCACCAATTTGTACATTGGACGAGAGCGAAGACCTCCCTGGTGATTGATGTAAGCCACCACTGTCATGCTGTCTGTGAACACAGTGACATGATGCCCAATTAGGTCCGGGAGGAAAGCAAGTAGCGCTCTGCGGACCGCCAGTAACTCCAGCAGGTTTATGTGCCAGGACTGGTGCCACGAGCTCCAAAGCCCTTGTGAGGAGTGGTCCCTCAGAACCGCCCCCCAACCTGTGAGGGAGGCATCCGTTGACAGAGTCACTCGTCGAGACGGAGCCCCCAACACAGGGCCTTGTGACAGGAACCAGATATTCTTCCACAGGGTCAAGGTGCGTAGGCATCGCCTCGTGACCTTGATTGTGCGAAGCGGGTTGCCCCTCGGGGAAAATCCTTTGGTCCTGAGCCACCACTGCAGAGGTCTCATGTGTAGCAGGCCGAGCGGTATAACGCTGGACGCCGCTGCCATGAGCCCCAACACTCTCTGAAAGTGTTTGACAGTGAGTAGCTGGCCTAGTTTTATGCCCTCGACAATTGAACGAATGGAATGAATGCGCCCGGGGGATAGCCGAGCAGACATTGTTTCCGAGTCCCAAATGACTCCCAAGAAGGGGGTTCTCTGAGCAGGAGAAAGCACACTCTTCTTGGTGTTCAACCTTAACCCCAGCTCCTTCATGTGAGCGAGCACGACATCTCGATGACGTGCTGCTGACTGAGACGATTGGGCTAATACTAGCCAATCGTCTATATAATTGAGGACACGGATGCCCTGTAACCGCAACGGAGCAAGTGCAGCGTCCACGACCTTCGTGAACGTGCGGGGCGAGAGCGATAGGCCGAACGGAAGTACACGATACTGGTACGCCTTCCCCCCACCTGTGTGTATGCGTCTTTTAGGTCGATTGTGACGAACCAGTCCTCGGACCTGATATGCGTCACAATCTGCCTGAGCGTCAACATTTTGAATTTTAGACGCAAATCCAGAATGGGCCGCAACCCTCCATCCTTCTTCGGAACTATGAAGTACCGGCTGAAGAAACCGGACTGTCTGTCTGTAAGGGGCACATACTCGATGGCCCCTTTCTCCAACAGAGAGTCTACTTCCTGTTCCATAATCAGAGCCTGCTGGGGCCCTACCGCGGACGATAGGATCCCCATAAAACGGGGTGGTGAAACCCCGAATTGAATTTTGTACCCGGAGGTTACTATGCGCAGGACCCATTGAGAGATGCCCGGCAGACGCAACCATGTGGCCTGGAACTCTACTAAGGGAATCAGTCTCTCGAGACTGATCTCTGATACGAGCAGAGACACCACAGGGCCAGGGTTTCCGGACACCGTACTGGTGGAATGCTCTAGGACCCTCCTCAGAGGGGGCAGTGCCTCCGAGACGGGCTCCCTCGGGAACTGGACACGGAGATGACCGCCTTGGTGCGGCTTGCCTCTGGCGTCAGGAACGCTTAGAGGTAGCCTTCTTGGCATTTAAGATGTTCCTCAGATCCATCCTTTTACCAGAAGGCTGGGCCCGAGAGTGTTGTCCCGACCTCCCTTTATTAGGGGGAGGTAAACGAGATGCAACACTCTCCTTCTGTGAGGCCCTGTATGAGGAACTGTGAGCCCGTGCTTGGCTATTGGGCTCACGTGAAGGGTGGCGGGGAAGGACTTTGCTGAACGCCACCTGCTGCCGTGCAGCCTCCTGAAACTTATCGACAACGCTTTTTACGGCGTCGCCGAACAAGCCCGAAGGGGACAGAGGGGCGTCCAACAAAACGAACTTGTCCTTATCTTTTATGGCTGCTCATATGCCGGTGAAGAGGGTGGCGAAGCCTCCTCAACCGGATCGATGCTAATCACTTCCTCATCCTCAGAGCAGGATAATGATAGCACCGAAGTCCCAGTCGGATTGGAAGAAACCGCGCCTGAAACGCGTGCTTCCAACTTCCGGCTGGAACTGGGATCAACACAGTCGAACTGCGAGACGGGCTCACCCGCCCCGCAACCTTCCGTGAGATCCATTTGCGATCCCCAAGATTGAGAATGCCGCCGAGCCTCAGCCGCAGCGGGTCCAGAACCTTGAAGAACGCGAGTCTGGTTAGTATCCGCAAATACTGCCAGACGGGAGCGGAGAGTACGCAATGAGAACCTCTCGCAGTTCTCACAATCACCGCCCTCAAGCGCTGACCGAGCGTGCTCCGCTCCCAAACAGACAACGCACTGACTGTGTGTGTCCTTCCCCGTGATGAAACGGGTACAAGGAGAAACACACGGTGTAAATGCCTGTTTCGCCATAATCACAACACACGTAATCCAAAAGGTAGTTTGAAACTCGCAAGCACAAACTCTCTGACACACGCACGCTGAAGACACTCAAAGCTGTCACTTCCGGGTTCCGGTGCGCTTTTATGCTCTGTTCATGACGTCACTTCCCGCGACTTGCATTCACACGCGTAATTCTCTCATTGGTTGTACACATCTTCACGTGACTGACGTCAAGGGTTTCCCCTAGCGTTTTCTGACGCAGCTCGAAGTTCCCATGAAAGGGAACACTTAATATTCTTCAATTGTATTAATTTGCCTGCTCTTTTAAGGCTGCTGTTCAGCCAAATTATGTTTTATTAACAAAGTTCGGGAGGAGCACGTTCAAAGGATTAACGCAATCAACATGTCATCAGCAATTACACCTCATCCTATCAGCAGGAGAGGAAGCATGTATATATAGACATGTTTGAATCACCTACAGCTCTTGAAATTTTTCGGCATCCCTCCACCACCCAGACTCCTCACACTTAATTGTTCCTATCAAAGTCAGGATACGGAGGGAGTGCTCCAGGTTCGGGCTAAATTCCGAGCTCGGAGCCCTCCCCTCGGACAGCACGCCAATACGCTTACCATTTATTGCTCCTGAATCATTTTTAAGTGTGAACTCGTGAAACAAACTTTGTTTATATTGTTTTCCTGTGATCACTGCAAAGCTGCTTTGAAGCAACCTGTATTGTAAAAAGCGCTATATAAATAAAGGTGACTTGACTTGACACAGTGAAAAAAAACTGGGAAGAGAAAAATTTTCCGTTTAGTTTCTAGTTAGCCTCAGTGAAAAATGCTGGGGAGCCTCAGTGAAAAAAAAAAAGATGGGAAGTATAGTCTTTTTAGCAGTGAACATGTTGCACTTTTTGAGTAAGTGTTAAATTCTCTCATTCAGGAAGTGCGGTCAGACTACAGAGATGTTGACTGCATACCAAAAATCCAGCTTTGATACATCCATCCAAAGAAGCACCTAAAGATATCTTGTCTGGTGATAAGATTTTCATTCAGTCAATCCCATCAATAAAGCAGGAATGGCAGACATATAACAAGAAGCAGTAATGCCTTTATTACTCTAAAACCACATTCAGAATTAGCAAGACAAAGAAAGACAAAGGTCCAGTTAATCATCTGTTTAAATACATCTTGAAGTGAGCAAGGGAGGGTTTCAAGGAAATACTCTCCTTTTATGAACTATGATTTCAAGTATAGTATGACAAATAATGATAATAATAGCAATGCAATAACATGATTTAACATGAAGTCTATGAATAATGACAATATTAATTGTATTTCAGAAAGTGTCATATATTTGTCATTCTATTATGAAATACATACACGCAGGAAGCTTTTAAAAACATTTTTAAAAAATAATACAATTCAACTATTCACATAATATCTTCACGTAAACTCATGGAAATAAGGTTTCATTAGTTAACAATACTGTTTAAAACGAATATCAGAGGAACAAGTGCAATGTAACATCAAATAACTTGACATGACATTAGGTTCTTGTAGCAGGTCCTGCAGATCCGTGTAAAACGCTCACTGCCATCCTCCTCCTCCTCTTCCTCCTGAGCACGACTGCAAAAGTTAGGAACTGAAGCATAATCGAAATACATGTCTTGAAGTTTTATTCCCGATACCCAACCATGCTGTCAAGCACGGGAAAAGTATTAGAAGTGTGAGATGAAACAAGATAACCAAGGATTCTGTTGACCTGGGTTTAAGATGACCCAGGCTTAAGTATTAAACAAACAATAATCCCTCCTCACCAGCCACCTGTCACTCAACACACAGGAGGAAATGCCTTTCACTCGGATATTCCTCACAACAGGTAAGAAAAGAGGCTTGCAACTTCATGCTTATACTGATAAAGTATGTAAAATAATATAATAATAATATATATATATATATAGTCAAAATAACAAAACAAAATTGACAGCAGATGCAAGAAAATGATAAAAACACAATATGTACAGGTGCTGATGAGTGAGTGCACATTTTTTTTTAATGTAACCCTTATTTCTTGATGCTGTTTCAGCGACTCCAGTCTCTTTCCATGGGTACCATAAATGAAAAAGGGTTCACAATGATGATAATTCACGTTACTTTAATCAGATGCATCGGCATAACAGCATGAACAGCCTCCTAACTCCCTTATCTTCAACTCTTTTTTTTGTACCCGGCGTGCCCTGCCTTAAAGGGGCAGGAGCAGAAAATACACTTCGCACTAATATACTAATAAATATGCATAAGATAATTTAAATTGTATGAAATCATTTTTTAACAGATTATCACAAACATCTCTTTTTCTTCCCCAAATAAAATAATCATTTAACAAATAATGAAGCAAATTAAGATAAAATAAAGGAACTTCACAAATTGAAGGTTACATGTACGATATAATAATGATAATATGTTACTATTGCTGTATATTGTTTGATATTCTTTTCATTGTGCAAAATTTTTTTCAGTTTTGACTAAGGTTTAATCCTGGCATAATATAAACTGTGTCTGTGAAACCGGCCTATGCTTTGGGCAGAGCTCCCATAATATTAAAATCCTAGAAACACCAATGTGTGAACGCACGGCTTACTGCTGTTCTCATCAGCTGTGTGTTCATGTCTGTTTTGGGTCGAGCACATGGCTTGTCATGGATGTTTCTATTGTCTAACCCCACCCATTGTATCTGATTATTGGTTCATTTGCTCCACCTGTCCTCTCTCATCACCCTTTTTTGTTTGCTCCCTATTTATTCTCCATGTGTTTGCGATCCTGTGCTAGGTTACTGTTAGATTTGTGGTATGTGGGTTTAGGGTTTCTGTTAGGTCAAGAGACTTTGTAACAATTTTTTATAGCAAAATGCCAAGTAACACTTGGCTTTAAGTAATAGATCAAGTTGTAGGTTCAGATTTTAAATGGCAGGTTATCTGTTAATCATGTCACTGTCTTCATGTTTAACTGTGGTTTTAATGGTGTGGTTATCATCTTATCAACAGAAATGACAGGATTAAACTACAGGCCTCTTGCATTTGAATACTAATTATAGTGTTCCTGAGCTTTTGTGTTTTGCTCTTTTCCTCTTTACACAGATAAAGCTCCTGTAACCAATCAGACTGTAGGCAGAGAGATGAGTTTGTCCTGCGCTCTGCTGTTCTTTGCTGTTGCCTTATATTCACTGTGCATGACAGTGATGGAGGTCTCAACACCGGCAGAAAACATGGAATATATGGTATGCTCATATTTTATTTGTATCATTATTTTAGATATTAAGAAACTTACAACATTCTCTGCTTGCCATGTTTGAAGAGAAGCTAGTTGCTTTTTCATGGTGACTAAGTGTCTCCAAGAAGAACTTCTAAAACTTCATTTACATTAAAAAAAACTTTAGTGTAAAGACAATTGACTTACAGGTTGTGACCTAAGTCGGTTCATGATTCACCAGGGCTAAATTTAAAACTTAATTAAATTTCTCTATGTTGCTTGCAGTTCTTCAAGAAGAATAGTTGTGGTCTGTCTGACTGCTTGACATCTTCAGTTTACATTCATTGTAATTGTGTGGTCCTCTTGGTTGACCTACATTTTCTATCTTCTCGGTAAGGTGTAGAATGCGACACTAGCTATGTTGGCAGAGTTCTGGGCACGTGGATTATCTTCTCAGTTCACATGGGCTCATGGGCCGGATGCTGTTTTGAAGACCAATGGATAAAATATGGGCATTTCCTCTAGCAGGTACCGACTGAAAATTACCTCTAGTTGTCTGAGCATGAATTATTATCTGAGAAACATTAATTCTGGATTGTATTTGCTTGGTCTAGACTTTTGAGTAGGATTTCTTTGTTTTGCAGTTCCAACCCAATTCTTGATTTGGCAAAATCCTGGAATTGAGCGCTACTCTTACTCCTACCCTACATGCTTTAGCTCTGTCTGTGGGCACTACACTCAGGTGACTCAACTATATATGTGCCTTACTATGCATACCTTATTCCTGTGATGGTCACATGATACTTCAAAAAGCATTTATTTAATTTTTCAGATGGTGTGGGCCACCAGCACTCAGCTCGGATGTGCTGTCAGAAGTTGTTCAAACAAGAATGTGTCTGGGAAAATATGGAAACAAGCCACCTCTCTGGTCTGCAACTATTATCCCAAGTAAGAATCCTTTCCAACTGTAGCAATGGCCTATTTATTATTAGTTTTGCAAGAAAAAGGCAGAGTAATAACTTGGACATGTTGCTTTTGTTCTAGAGGGAACCGGGTAGGAGTTGTTCCGTATCCTGGAAAACCTTGCTCTGCATGTCCCTCACACTATGCACAAATAACCTGTGTACAAAGCCCATAAGTCTATAAGTGATTTTAAAAAAACTGCTAAAATTATTCTAATGGAAACTAATTAAAACTCATAGGTGTTTGTTGCTGCTGTGTTCCATGACTAAAAGGCTTGGCCTTGATTCTTAGCACTACATGTGCCTGACATCAAAGAAAAATCTGAAGTGCTGGCTAATGCCAATCATAAATGCTGTAAGATTGTTATTCATGTTGCCCCTGATGTCTGACTTTGCCAGTTGGAGATTGTCATGACACATATCTGTTTGTTTTCTTAGCACCATCTTGTGGCAGTTTAATGTAAAAACACAGTGTTTTCTTAGTGGTTGGTTCAGAGCATGTGATTCTAGAGTTAACCAGGAAATAACCACAGTGTTCCATGCGGTTGACCAAAACAGACTTTTCTCTCTATCTTCTTTACATTTTGTGTCTTGGAAAGGCTTTGCCTGTAAGTTCATTACCTTTTTCGTTATTTGTATGAATGTATATACATATATACTGTTCATATATATTTGGAATTCATAAGTTTGAGTTTAAAATAAGGAAATATTATACAGTGATGACAATTAGTTAGAAACAAATGCACTAAACAGAACTGAATGTAGAATTTTGGTATAAGTGCTCAGAGAATATGTTAATAATTGAATCTGATTTGTGTTTATTTTGAGAACGTTTTGTAACAAGGCATTTGTAACTTTGTATGTTTCAGTTTTACAAAAAAGAGAAAGAAGAGGAAAAACATAACAGTAAAAGCCTCAACTTCACTCCTGCGTTTGACCCTTTTCTGACTCCTGTTAGCTATCTGTCAGTGTTGCGTAGAAGGAACACGCATATAGGACAGAATAGTAAAAAGGCATCCCAATAACGGACAATACTGTACAAGGAAAGTAAGCTCTAACTCCATCATTCCTCGTTCATCATCACTTCTTGCACTCCTAGACGGCATTAGCAATTCATGATGGCGGAGAAACCTACGGAGATTGGAGAAGCTACAGAACAAAGTCTGGCATTAGAGACAAGATCTATAGTATCTGCTTCAACTAAAAGATCTAGAAGATCAGCAGCTAGCATAGCTGCTGCAAAGGCTCGCGCCAAGTTGGAAGCTGCACAGGCCAAAACTGAATTCCTTAAGAGGGAATCTGAAATCTTGATTGAAAAGGCTCAACTGAAAGTGACAGAGGCTCGCATGGAAGCATCTCTAACAGCTCTAAAGCATGAAAGTGAAGTTGCAGCAGCCATTGCTGAAGCAAAAGTGTTGGAAGCAGCAGCAGAAAGTGAGCTAGGAGATAGGATTTCCGACGTGAGAGAGGTTTCCAATCGCACTCGTGATTACGTTTTGGATCAGTCTCAACAGAGGTTATCGTCCTCAGCCAGAGATGAACCATATCAACCACCTCTAATGCCTATTGTCCACGTGTTGCAGCCCGAGACACCACTAAGGCAGCATCGCTGTACAACGTGGGAAGCCAGAGATTCCTACATCAAACCTACTACTGAGAGTATGACACCACAGCCTCAGAGGTCAGTGCAAATGACTTGCGATAAATTCCAAGAACCGGCGTTCACCTCCTCACCAAATAAAGCAACACCACAACCATCATTCAACAACGACACTAATGTGAATGAGATTGCCAGGTACTTAGCGCGAAGAGAGCTTGTTAATTCAGGTCTTTTCAAGTTTGACGATCGCCCCGAGAATTACTGGGCGTGGAAGTCATCCTTTATTAATGCAATTGAAGATTTACAACTATCAGCTACTGAGCAGTTAGATATTCTGTCAAGATGGTTGGGAGAACAGTCTTCACATCATGTGCGAAGGATCAGAGCTGTGCATACAAGTAATCCAGACATTGGCTTAAGAAAGGCTTGGGAGCGCTTGGAAGATTGTTATGGCTCTCCAGAGATTATTGAGAATTCTCTCTTTGATAGGATTGATAGCTTTCCAAAGATTAGCAGTAAAGATGTAAAAAAGCTTAGAGAACTCGGAGATCTTCTACAGGAAGTTGAGTCAGCAAAACATGAAGGCTACCTACCAGGACTTTCTTATCTAGACACCGCTCGAGGTGTAGCCCCTATTGTAGATAAGTTGCCTTACAGTCTTCAAGAGAAGTGGATGGCTCAAGGTTCACAGTACAAAACTGTACATCAAGTCGCCTTTCCGCCATTCTCATTTTTCTGTGACTTCATATGCAGAGAGGCTCGAACACGTAATGACCCAAGTTTTGCTCTGTCTTGTGGAATCCATAGCATCCTGAAACTGGAGCAGCCAGTCAAGAGACAAATAAAGAGCACAGTCTACGCTCATAAGACGGAACTGTCATCAGGTTCTTTGAGTCAGATACGCAGCTCAAACTGTGAGTTGGAGGACGTAGATAAAACCTGCCCAATTCATAAGAAGCCCCATCCTCTCAAACGTTGCAGAGGCTTTAGGTTCAAACCTTTAGAGGAGCGCAAAAACTTTCTGAAGGAGAAAGGGATTTGCTACAGGTGCTGTGCTACAACCACTCATCTGGCCAGGGACTGCAAAGTGGTTATTAAATGTAAGGAATGTGGCAGTGACTCTCACATTACAGCGCTTCACCCAGGACCGCCGCCTTCAACATTATTCGTGCATGGCGAGGAGGGAGAAACTGATGCTCCTCCATCTGCTGTCACTTCCAAGTGTACCGAGGTCTGTGGTTATGGTAAAAGTTCACGATCCTGCTCCAAAATTTGCCTGGCTAAGGTTTACCCAGAAAGCAGTCCAGAAGAAGCAATAAAGCTTTATGTGATCCTGGATGACCAGAGCAATAGATCGCTCGCAAGAACTAAGTTCTTCGACTTGCAGCATGTCAAAGGAGAGAGCTCAACATACACCCTACGTACCTGTGCAGGTGTGACTGAGACTTCGGGGAGAAGAGCCACGGGATTCATCATAGAGTCTTTAGATGGAGTGACGAAGGTTAAATTGCCAACTTTGATTGAATGCAATAATATGCCAGACGACAGGTCAGAGATACCGACTCCTGACACAGCACACTGGCACGCTCATCTAAAGCCCATAGCTCATTGCATTCCTCCTTTGGATCCAGATGCCCAAATTCTTCTTCTTTTGGGCCGTGACATCCTTCAAGTTCATAAGGTACGGGAGCAACGTAATGGACCTAATAACGCACCCTATGCGCAAAGACTAGACCTTGGATGGGTCGTAATTGGAGATGTCTGCTTAGGAGCTGTACACAGGTCCGCAACGCTTAATACCTACCGCACCCATGTGCTTGATAACGGACGTCCTTCTCTACTTCCTCCATGTCCCAACAAACTTAGCATCAAGGAGCAACTTGACGTAAAACCTACACCTGAAATATCCTTGGCATGTGGCACCTTCATCTTTGATGACTATGCCATAGGGGATACCATCTTCGAGAGAACAAAGGATGATAACAAAGTTGGATTATCCATTGAAGACAGGCGTTTTCTGGACATCATGGATAAAGAAATGTTCATGGACGAGAGCAATAGTTGGGTTGCACCACTCCCATTTAAAACACCTCGCCAGCGATTGCCTAACAATAGAGACCAGGTCTTAACACGCCTAACTTCCCTTTTGCACACACTGGAGAAGAAGCCTCAGATGAAGTCTCATTTTGTTACCTTCATGCAGAACATCTTTGACCGTAACCATGCCGAAGTCGCCCCTACTCTTCGAGAAGGCCAGGAATGTTGGTATTTACCTATTTTTGGGGTGTACCACCCACAGAAGCCCGATCAGATAAGAGTTGTCTTCGATTCCAGCGCGCAAAAACAGGGAATCTCCTTGAATGATGTTCTTCTCTCTGGTCCAGACTTAAATAATAGCCTCTTGGGAGTCTTACTGCGTTTCAGAAGAGAGTTGGTAGCTGTAACTGGGGACATTGAGCAGATGTTTCACAGCTTCATTGTGAAGGAGGAGGATAGAGATTTCCTTCGTTTCCTCTGGTTTAGGGACAATGACACCAGCAAAGAGATCATTGAATACCGCATGAGAGTGCATGTGTTCGGAAATAGTCCATCTCCCGCTGTAGCCATTTATGGCCTCCGACGAGCAGCAGCTTATGGTGAGGAGGAGTATGGTTCAGACGCCAGACACTTTGTAGAGCGAGAATTCTACGTTGATGATGGACTTCTGTCGACACCCACAGTTGAGAGAGCGATCGACTTGTTGTCACGAACTAAGGAAATGCTGGCCACTTCAAATTTGAGACTCCACAAGTTTGCTTCTAATAGCGAGGAAGTAATGAATGCATTCCCAACCAAAGATCATGCGAAGGGACTAAAAGATCTCAACTTGAACACTGATCCTACTCCCATCCAACGTAGTCTTGGACTTAGCTGGGATGTGAAGAAGGACACATTCATCTTTCATGTGAGAGACATTAAGAAGCCCTTCACCCGCAGAGGGATACTTGCTACTGTCAACAGTCTTTTTGACCCACTTGGGTTTGTCGCCCCTGTCGTCATTGAAGGGAAATTCCTGTTACGAGAACTCTCAGGTGAAACATTTGATTGGGATTCTCCTCTCCCTGAGGATAAGGAAGAAGCATGGAATGTATGGAGGAAATCTCTACAAGATCTCAAACAGTTGGAGATTCCCAGATCATACGTCAACACTACTCTCTCTGCAGGTCTGAGAAAGGAACTCCACATTTTCTCAGACGCTTCTGTCAAAGCAATTGCAGCTGTGGCATATCTTCGTGTCATCGATGGCAAAGGAGGATGTCACATTGGGTTTGTGTTAGGGAAGGCAAAGTTAGCCCCGCAAGCTGCTCATACAATTCCCAGACTTGAACTAGGTGCTGCGGTTCTAGCTGCAGAAATAGCAGAGACAATCATGAACGAGCTGGACTTTACTCTAGATGCTGTGGAGTTTTACACAGATAGCAGAGTCGTCCTTGGATACATCTATAATCAGACAAGACGTTTTTACGTATACGTAGCCAACAGAGTGCAGCGTATCCGCAAAGTGTCAAGCCCAACGCAATGGCACTATGTGTCTACGAATCATAACCCCGCAGACCATGCCACACGGTCTGTTCCAGCAGCTCTGTTGAGCACATCCACCTGGCTTTCAGGACCTGCCTTCCTGTCTCAAGTGGATCAGAGTCCATCCCTGAAGGAGAATGAATTCGACCTCATTGGTCCGGAGTTGGATACAGAGGTTCGTCCTCTCGCTACTACTCTATCCACCGAAATTTCTCATCTTGAATGTCAACGATTCGAGAGATTCTCTTCTTGGAGGTCTGTAATCAGAGCCATATCTTCTCTCATACATGTTGCCCAAACTTACAAGTTGTCTGATGACAAACAAAAAGACTGCAGATCATGGCATTATTGTCCTAAGCCTCGTACAGTGGAAGAGTTGTTGCAAGCAGAAGAAGTCATAATCAAGAGCGTTCAGTGGGAAGCTTACCAATCTGAGCTTACCTGCATTGCCAAAGGGAATGACATTCCAAGGTACAGCGCACTGAAAAATCTGAGTCCTTATTTGGACAGTAGAGGCCTTCTCAGGATAGGAGGTCGGCTTAAGAATGCAACTCTGGACTTCAAGGAGAAGTTTCCTTTGATAATTCCAGGACGCAGTCATGCAGCAAAGCTACTTGTGGAGCATTACCATGATCGAGTCAAGCATCAAGGTCGTGTGTTCACTGAGTCCGCTATCCGTAACGCAGGGTATTGGATTGTTGGTGTTAGAAGACTCATAAACAGCATTCTTCATAAGTGCGTTGTGTGCAACAAGCTTCGTGGGAAGGTAACTGAGCAGAAGATGGCGGACTTACCCATAGATCGACTGAGCACTGAACCTCCCTTCACGTATGTTGGTCTTGATGTCTTTGGACCTTGGATGGTTGTCGCCAGGCGCACACGAGGAGGACAAGCTCAGAGCAAAAGGTGGGCTGTTCTTTTCACTTGTATGAGTACTCGCGCCATACATATTGAGCTGATTGACTGCATGGATTCATCCACCTTTATAAATGCTTTAAGAAGGTTTTTTGCTCTGCGAGGTCCTGCCAAACAAATCCGTTCAGACTGTGGGACTAATTTTGTGGGAGCCTGTAAGGAGCTGGAAATTGTGTTAAACGATTCTCAAGATCCTAGCGTGAAGAAGTACCTGGTTGGAGAAGGTTGTTCATGGGTCTTTAATCCACCTCATGCATCCCACATGGGAGGAGCCTGGGAGCGGATGATAGGAATCTCCAGGCGCATACTGAATTCCATGCTCCAACAGATCAGTCCTTCCTTCTTGACACATGAGGTGTTGTCTACACTGATGGCAGAGGTTACAGGGATTGTCAATTCAAGACCTCTTGTTCCTATATCTGCAGACTCAGACTCACCTTTCTTGTTGACACCAGCCATGCTCCTAACTCAAAAAGCTCATACACCCACACCTCCAGGCGACTTCAAGGATACTGATCTACACAGACAGCAATGGAGAAGGGTGCAGCATCTTGCCAACACTTTCTGGAACAGGTGGAGGCGTGAATACCTCACAGCACTTCAAAACCGAAGCAAATGGCAGGAGGAGCGACGGAATCTAAGAGAGGGCGATGTAGTTCTTCTTAAGGATTCTCAAGCTAAGCGCAATGAATGGCCAATGGGTCTTGTAACAAAGGTTTTTGCCAGCAGTGACAAAAGAGTCAGAACAGTTGAACTAAGAGTTGCAAAGAATGGGACAATCAAAACATTCCTAAGACCTATATCAGAAACAGTTCTTCTTATGCCAACGGAGGAATGAAACTTTGTGAGATATTCATATATGAACATTCTCTTTATCTAAGTTGTTACTTTTTTAGTGGTATCTTAACAATACCAGGCGAGGAGTGTCATGACACATATCTGTTTGTTTTCTTAGCACCATCTTGTGGCAGTTTGATGTAAAAACACAGTGTTTTCTTAGTGGTTGGTTCAGAGCATGTGATTCTAGAGTTAACCAGGAAATAACCACAGTGTTCCATGCGGTTGACCAAAACAGACTTTTCTCTCTATTTCCTTTACATTTTGTGTCTTGGAAAGGCTTTGCCTGTAAGTTCATTACCTTTTTCGTTATTTGTATGAATGTATATACATATATACTGTTCATATATATTTGGAATTCATAAGTTTGAGTTTAAAATAAGGAAATATTATACAGTGATGACAATTAGTTAGAAACAAATGCACTAAACAGAACTGAATGTAGAATTTTGGTATAAGTGCTCAGAGAATATGTTAATAATTGAATCTGATTTGTGTTTATTTTGAGAACGTTTTGTAACAAGGCATTTGTAACTTTGTATGTTTCAGTTTTACAAAAAAGAGAAAGAAGAGGAAAAACATAACAGTAAAAGCCTCAACTTCACTCCTGCGTTTGACCCTTTTCTGACTCCTGTTAGCTATCTGTCAGTGTTGCGTAGAAGGAACACGCATATAGGACAGAATAGAGATCACAAATTAACATTAAAGAGGTGTGTGCCATTGCAAGTATGATGTCAGGCATTGTAATATGCTCCTATTCACAGAAGTGATGAGATGCTTGGCAGATTATCCTCATTCAATGACTGGAATGAATGAATGAAGTGGTGCCTGCAGAATAACATAGGATTGATAGACATTTGGAGAAGTTTTTTTGGGGTACACCTGTTGAAAAGAGATTTTATTCATCCCACCTGGGATGGTGCTGCTCTTCTCTCTAGTAATTTGGCGCACAGTCTTAAAGTTGAACATTAAATAACTGGGGCCCAGGTCAGGAAGCAGACAAACTAACTAAACCGACTGTCTGCTAGCTGTCTCGCGTCATAGAAGTCGGACTCTTTCACTTTGATATCAACATATAAACACTGTCTGTTCCCTGACAAACCAATACAAAAAACCATTTGTGTAAATATTTAATTGATGTCCGAACGACTAAGAATGTATAGAGCACTGATGAACAAACAATAAAGCTTGGGTTACTGAATATTAGAGTTTAGCCGGATACTCGGCTGAAACCAGTATATGGGATGGATAAAGCACTTTTGCTGAGTACGAGTGTAATATGAGTCAATATCTGTGCTCTGATTGATTAAAAATCCTCATCCTTAATCCTCAAAATCCTGACTGTGTCTGCGTTCTGTGATAAGCTAGTCACAGTGCCCCTCCCCTACACATACAGATTTGCTGTGTCTGCTCAAGTGTCTTCACGCACAGAACACTGAGAAGACAACAGCTCTCTTTCTCTCTGTCACTCAGGTTCGCAGGTCTTTTCCGTTAACGTTTAGGGTTTCTTCAGCTTTAGGTTTGTTTGTAGTACTTATTAACCAGTATAGTTCTGGTAAACGTGGGGTTTGTTCAGATATGGTGCTTGGTAGAATGCGATTAGCGTTGCGTCTCTGCCTGTCGGGGTTTTTTTTTAATTTTTACCTTCTGCTGGCTCTAACCAGTTTTTTGACTTCACGCAAAAAATAATGCTTAAATTATGATTTCTTCATAATTACAACCAGATGAGTTGTATTCATTGTTGCAAAACTTGTTCTGTATATAGTTTGTTTGTTAGCGTGATCAGAACCATTGATCTGAAGCTTGATGCTGTCATGTAAATAGTTTTCTAATCCGAGTACAGATACAGATAATTTTGTACTCACTAATCCCTACTGGATATACAATCACTTTCCTCAAAAGCACTTATTGTAAATGACATGATTACAGATCATAAACATAAATGATTCATTTAAAATGATTCACTTTAGTAGAGAATTTTCAAAATAAACATGCTAGACCCGATGCCAACTACGTTACTGAAAGAGATGCTTTCTGAAGTCGTAGATATTCTTCTTAATATCATTAATTCGTCTTTGTCATTAGGATATGTACCAAAAACCTTTCAGCTGGCGGTAATTAAACCACTGATTATACACTATAACTTGATCCCATATAATTAATTACAGGCCTATCGAACCTACCTTTTCTATCAAAGATTCTAGAAAAGGCAATATCTTCACAACTATGTTCCTTTTTAGAAAGAAACAGTATCTGCAAGAGTTTTCAGTCACGATTTAGATCGTATCATAGTACTGAGACTGCTCTCATTAGAGTTACAGTTTTGATTTGCTCTTATCATCCGATCGTGGTTGTATCTCTGTATTAGTGTTACTGGATCTTAGTGCTGCATTTGATGCTATCGACCACAAAATTATTATGAATACACTCGAAAATAAGGTTGGTATTAGTGGAGTTGGATTTGAATGGTTCAAATCGTACTCCTCTGACCATTATCAGTTTGTAGCAGTGGTTGAAGAGATATCATATCGATCATAAGTTCTGTGTGGAGAAGTTACGTTTCACTTTTACGTTAATTAGTAGTACATATGTTCATGAGCTCAAGGCTAGGTTATCAATGGGTGTTCCCTCTCCCATGGTCTTGCATGTAAACAAATTTCCATTGTTATCTCATGTTTACATTTGAAAGAGGTTTCTGTTCTGGTCTGAGAATTTAAAGAACTTTCACAAGAGTCTCAGGGTGAATTGCAGCCAGATTAGCACGTAATGTTGAGCATCTTTCAGACACACTACATTATGTATTTTCTAAAGTCAGGTATGCACCTTTTACTCTATTTCTTATTTCTGAGCACTCAATGTTTTGTATTGATTATCTCTTTGATTGTTTATGTAATTGGCACGATACATTTGACTAAAAATAAATCGTGTAGCGTCTGGACGGTGGCTCAAACTGATAAATCAAAAAACAATATGTGATTGCGATTTTTGAATTAACACTGAGTAAGACTTGAAGACGCAGCGTTGCCGCTAAGTAACTTTGTTACTAAAGTAACTTCATGGCCCTGTTGGCAGTACAACTCTTTGTTCTCCTCCAACCCTGTTTATGATACATTATTATGTATGTATGCATGCCCTCCATGTTGTAGTCATTTTAGTTATAAAACCTTCTTTAAAAAGAGACCACTCTTCTTTTTTTATGTCTTTCTACCTCAGAATGTTTGATGTCTTTAGTCTTCTAATCATATTCTTTGAAATATTATGTATTTTGTGTAATTTTGAAATGCATTATATCACTTCTATCATTTTGTTGCATAAAGTCAGCATGAACAGCATCATCAAAGATGCTAATTAAGAAAGAGAGAAAGAAAATAAGAGAAAGGTCCCGCTATACACTTCCAAGGCAGCGATTGGCTCTTCAGCCAAGAAGTGGGAATATCCCTGTGTGTCTATCAGACTCCTGATATCCTGACATTACTCTCTCTTCTCTCCTCGCTCTTATTCCTGCCCTTCTCACATCTCCATGACCCCATGGGACTCGTGCCTTCCTTCCTCTTCTACCGTGACATCACCTCCAGACCGAACAACCATATTGAATTTCCCGCGGTTCCGACAAAGGACTTCTCAAGGAACAAGACAGCCTCCAACCAAAGAATCTCCGAATGCACGCCTTGGCAACCCAGCAACGAGGAACCCAATGCAAGTATCGGTTAACGACCTCTAAATATGTTTAAAGCTTATTTGCCCCTTTTAAGGTGATTTCCATGGTGGCTTTCTCAAAGGTTTAACTGTCTGTAAAAATGCCATTTCCTCACTCACTCTCTCTTTCTAGCACTCACACACTTTCTTTCTCTCTCTCCATTAAGTCTGTGTATGTTTAATGTTTGTACTCGTAGTTTTGTCATTAAAATACATATAATCAGACGTTATTGTCTCTGTGATACTCATGAGTACCTTTAGTCCCTTTAACGTTTGCATCTGGCAACATGGTTAAGTTCTTTGGTACAATCATGGAAAGATTCTTCTTTATGATGATGAGGAAAATCTTTATTAAAGTTCATAAAGATCGCGCAGCTCACACACATAAGTGCACATATGGCCATTGCTTTGAACTTAATGCTAGAACTAATCAATTCTACAAGCCAAATCAAGCTATGTATATTCATAATTTTTCATAATCCGTTATGATTAATTATCAATATAAATAAGTCCCTTTATTGTTGATTTATGTGCATATTTCATCATAATGCATGATTAGACGTGTGCATAAATCCTGCCCATTTTGAGCTGATTTGCTACCGTTTTTACATTTGAATTTATTCTGACTTACTCTAAAATTATCAACTTTAATAGATTGCCACTAATCCCAGGGTTAAGTACACACAGATCTCAGGTTAGATGGAGCATGGGGTACATCAGGTGAGATTCTAGATTTTTGATTAACTGCTCAACTTTAGTTAAGTTGTTATGCAGTTACAGCCTTACCATCTGATTGTTGATTGAGCTTCAACTAAGTTGCTATACAGGCGACTGTACGGCGCTAACAAGAACTGTTATTTAAATCATAAGCCGTAACCTCTGATTAATAATCGAACTGGAGAGTTTGTGACTGTGAGATGCGTGTAAAACAGGGGTCTCAAACATGCGGCCCGCGGGCCACAAAATATCGTTTCGCGGGCCGCAATTGGCCCGCGGGCCGCATATATATATATATAGAGAGAGAGAGCCGCTGATGAGTGTATGTTGTATACAATTTAATAATGGTATTATTTTTGTCTGATATTCTGTTCATTTTGTAATATTTTGTCAGTTTTAGCAATATATTTTCTTATATTTATACATTTATTTTTTAAATGTTAGATTTAAGCTTATTCTTTTTTTATCCAGTACATTATGTGGGAATTTGATCCCATTGTTTCCAGACGTCTGTGTGTCTGTGTTTTGCACCTGTAAAAAGTGATATTAAAGGAATATACATTTACACACGAAACTTCATCACGTTTGCTTTAAAGCACTGCTTCTCAACCAGTGGGAATATTCCAGAGGGGGTCGCGAGAGTTTTACTGTGTTCCAGGGGAGTAGCCAGTTTTTTTTTTTTTTTTTGAGGGGGCCCAGGTTAAAATGAGGGGCCAAACTGCGCGCGATTGTTGACAGGGGTGGTGGGCGAGCATAACATAGATGGCAGGATTCGAACCTGTGCTGGGAAACTACAATGGATTTCAAGTCTAGCGCCTTAACCACTCTGCCAGAACTAGTTATGATGCATCTTGACTTTGGGGGTGTGTTGCGATCGTTTTGTGCAGCGGGCGATATGTGCTTTTAATTTCGTTTTCACAGTTGCGATTTTAAACAATTGAAAATCTGAGGGGGCCGAACATGTAAATGAGGGGGCCCAGGCCCACCCATGCAAGCCGTTGGCAAGCTGTTCTAATGTTCATATATCTGTCTATTTTCGAAATTTACGGAAAATCCGCGATATTTTTCTTTTCTAATGTATACATACGTAATGAAAAAAGTCTGCGAAGTCGTGAATCCGCGATGGTCGAACCGCGAAGTAGCGAGGGCTCACTGTATATTAAATATGGATTTACTACGTCGGACGAAAAACCACAATGCGTTGAGTGTGGTGAGGTCTTAGCAAAGGAGTCCATGAAGCCATCAAAACTTGAACGTCACCTTCAGACTAAACATCCAACATGTGTCGGTAAACCTGTGGATTACTTTGTGCGAAAGCGCGATGTACTTAAAAGACAGCAAAGCAGTATTGTGTAGCTCACGACAGCTTCGAACGCACAGGTTGTGCAACGAAGTTTCTTCTGCCATTTAGCACTACCCATCTTTGCGAGTCGGGATTTTCGACGGTGACTGCAACGAAAACAAAAGGCAGGAATAGACTGACAACTTCTAGTTTGAGTGCGACACTACGAGTGGCCCTTTCCCCAATTCCACCGCGTCTGGATATCATCGTTTCAGAGCTGCAGTCTCAAATGTCACATTAACGTGTGTGAACGTGAGTGAAAATAAATAAATCAGTTCGTTTCATAGTCTGCCTAATTTTTGAAAAAGTGTTTTGTGAAATTAATTATGAGCACACACAGTATAGGTCTAACAAATTATTTCATTTTTTTTCATTACTTATTATTTACTATTTTTATTTATTTATTTCTAGCCTTAGTGGGTCGTAGGACTGTCATACAAAGAAAAGTGGGTCGCAATAGGCAAAAGGTTGAGAAACCCTGCTTTAAAGTGAATCAATTATAACAGGAACAAAACACTAATTATATACATTAAGTTTTACATTTTCCATCAGCTTAGAAACACAAAACGAAAACATTTGTTATGTTCAATTAATTTACACACACTCACGTTCACTCAATTACGCACTAATGACGTCACGTACATCCTCACACTATCAGCGAAGGCACAAAATAACCTTCTAATAGGAGTAAAGAGTAAAGGCAGCATAAAACACATAAAGCTAACACTTCATATGCATCAACATCACTATCGCGCGCTAATCGCGACACATTTAAGCTAATCATGCACTTATCCATAAAGACAAAGTTAACACTCATAACACTCACAATGTAGTACAAACAACAAATAAACAATAAGCAACAATTTATCTTGCACTTATTCTTAACACTGCTTGAGCACGTTTTATACATTTCATACCTGTAAAGGGGTGATATTAAATAAATAATGATTCACATGCGATGCCTCGTCATCATCACCGCCAATTTGAATGAAGTATCGCGAGAACTTCCTCTATAACGAGACGCAGTGACGCGCAGATCATGGGCGACCAATTACGCGTCCAACTCCAGCAGCAACCTCGACATTATTAACTCAAAATTAATTATAAACTCTTAGTATAGAACACAAAACATCTTTAACCAGAACTTCCATAATATAACAATGGAAACAATTACATAGAAACACATCAGATACAACCATTAATTTATAAATCACAGAAATAAAACATTATGATAGACAATTATTAAAACATTTTAAGCTATCATCAAGGTAAGGGAAGGGTTGATCTGCCCTCGGCTGCCGGGGCAAGTTCCTGTGGAGCCGACAGAGACGTCCATCAGCCCAAGCGTATCTCCTGTGAACAAGAGCTGGACAGGTGAGACTGAAACAAGATCAACGGCACTCGCTCCGTCTCACACCCCAAACACACACACAGAAAGACTCTTCTCAGACAAACAACATCCCAATACAATCCTGCTGATTCATATTACATATATTTTAAGATCCATATGATCCATTATCAGAACTGAGACACATGTGCCAGAGTTGATGAATGGAAATGTATGTTCTCGTTTTAATCAAAGACCAGAAAGAAAAATAACGATATCATGATGATTGTGAAATGAAAGGACTATATTTTGGGATTAAGGAGAAATCAGGCTCATAGCTTGGAAATATTTCCATTACTTTTGATTTGTAACATTACAGATAAGAATTAAACAGTGAAAAGTAATTTATGTCATTAAATCGTTGCTTAATTTGACATCAGAGCTGTTTCTAATAGTTTCAATTGTTTTTCTAAATTTCAGAAATACCTGCAGAATTCAGGAAGAGGAAAGGAATCCGTTCTTTCTTGAGGAGTGTGTGGAAGACGATGAAGCGTCATTTCCTCTGGTGTCGTCACTGCCGTACCGTGACTGTTGTGGAGCCTTTCATCCCTCCATCTGATCCGGAGTCTGAGTCCAATCCTGATCCTGAGACTTATTCCGAGTTTGAGTCTGATCCTGATCCTGATCCTGTGTCCAGTCCGGATTTTGAGTCTGATCCTGATCCTGATTTTGAGTCTGATCCTCAGTCTTATCCTCGGTTTTATAATGAGTCTGATCCTGATCCGGATCACTCCGGCATCAATACAAATAATGGTACATCACCAGTCATTATTTATCCAAAGTTATTTTAAACAGGATTGTCGTCTTGTTTTCCACTAAAAATATCTTGTTTTCAGAGGAAATTCATATTATTTTCTCGACGGACGTTTATAAAATAAATCAATGTCTCAAACAAGCTCATATATTTCTCTCATGTTCTGTTTGTTTCTCAGAATCCTTTGAGTCCTTGTATGACGTGGGAGAGATGATCGGATCCGGGACATTCGGCTGTGTTTTCAAGGGAACTCGCAAATCTGATGGGAAAAAGGTCAATCTTATCAAACTGCACCAACATTTTGCTCTTGTGGCGTCAAAACATATTTAAAACAGTTTCCAGATGTTTAATATTCAGTGCAAGTTCAGCCGCTGGAATCCGTCTCTGTTACTGAAGCAGGTTTGTGTTTTTTTTCAGGTTGCCATCAAGCGGATCCTCAAGTTTGACAATTTTCTTTATCTTGTCATTGTAAGTTGATGAAAGCTGAATGTGTGTTTAGTGCAGATTCCTGTAGTTTCACACCCGCAGGAAGCATTAGCTGTAAATGTGAGGCCTATAAGCCTAGAAGCACCAAATCACTTTGAGCTGAAAAGCTTCTCTTGAACGTAAAATGTTAAACATGTTTTCTTCAGATTTTCTCCCAGTTAATCTTCTGTCTGCTCTTTTCTCTAGCCTGGGCATCCCGAACCTCTGGTGACAGAAGTTGCTCTGCTGATGATGATGAGGCAAGATCCCATCAGCCCCTTCGTCATTCAACTCTACGAGTGGTTTGAACACCCTGGAAGATTCACTCTGGTTATGGAGCTTCCCGAACCCTGCGAGAGCTTGCTGGACTTCCTCTCTCGTACTCCTGGACTGCATGAAACAGTAGCGCGGCTCATCATGAGACAGGCTGTGCTGGCGGTGCAACACTGCATTGAGCACGGCGTGTTTCACAATGACGTTCATGCGCAGAACATCCTGCTGAGGAGAAACAGCTTCGAGCTCAAGCTGATAGACTTTGGCTGCGGTCACTTATTCAGCAGCGACGGCTACGAGAGCAACGTTTACCGCGGTGAGCATTGTGGGAGTGTGGAAACTGAATGCAGTGACTTACTGATTATTTGATGCTTTAAAAAAAAGCTCAATAACGTTCAAATGTGCCGCTTACAGGATTACCGGATTACTGCCCGCCTGAAGTCTTCACACAACCTCGATTCCACGCCGTCCCAGCAAACGTCTGGGCTCTAGGAGTGTTGCTGTATGAGATGCTCAACACATGCCGTCCCTTTCACAACAGATTGGACATCAAGCGAGCCCATGTTACATTTCAGAGCTCCAGCTTATCCAGAGGTGAGTGAATAATATGGATGACATTCATAAACACACACATAAAGCAAAGACTCTGTCCAGAAACAGTGAAAGGTGAAGTGTGTGAGACGTTTGCATGTATAGAGAGAGTTTGGGGAGAAGCGACTGTAACAGAGACATGAGGAAATAAATTCAGCTTTAGTTCCAGAAGTGAAGAACAAGATTCACTGCAAAGATGAATAGATGCTCATGATTAACCAGCTCTCTTTATTAAAATGTGCACAGAATGCCGGGATCTGATTAGACGGTGTTTATCCCGGGATCCAGCGAAACGGCCGACGCTAGAGCAGATGTTACAGCATAAGTGGATTAGAAATTATCTGCTGTAGATGTGAGAAGTTCAGGAGATTCACTGGATCAGGGATTCAGGAGTGAGGAAGTGTCACAGACAGAGGATTATTATCATGTTCTTCAGTTCTGGATTATTATAGTGAGATTTTCACACTTGTGTTCATTGTGATGTTCTTGTAGTCAAGACTTCATTTATTCAGCGCTTTATACTAACAGATCGTTTCAAAGCAGCTTCACTGTAATAAACAGTCATTGAGTTTGAGCGGCTCGTCCAGCGTCTGATGGAGGAGGAGAGAAGATCGATCGGAGAAACCAAACCATCAGAGGCGTTGCAGCGACTGCCGTGAGTCCAGATCCCACCGCCGGGAAGAGTTGATCTGCCGACAGAGACGTCCATCAGCCCAAGCGTTTCTCCTGTGAACAAGAGCTGGACAGGTGAGACTGAAACAACATCAACGGCACTCGCTCCGTCTCACACCCCAAACACACACACAGAAAGACGCTTCTCATATAATCTTTGTATTGATAGGAAATGCTGTTCTTGCTGTTTTTTGCTGGAAGTCTTGAGCTCGAGACGAAGCCTGAAGATCGAGTCCAACCTGAAACTCAAGCCGCACAGCAGAGATTCAGAGTCTGTCCACGTCTGAGCAACAACATGAGAGACGCAAGACTGAAAGAGCTCAAGTCTTCACCGACACATTTGCTTTCTTGCGTTATTATTGTCATTAAGTTGGCTCAGAAGCAGCCAACTTACTGAAATGCTAATAAACTTATTATTATTCTTCTGAGACCCTTTTTCTAAACGCATCTCGTCCTACAGCTTTAGTGCTACAGACCCCAAAATTAGAACAGGCCGCAGGACTCGCGTTGCTATATCTTTTCTAAGGGATCGGGGGTACGATGTTCGCCCCAGGGGCGAAAAAGCAGCCGAAAAATCCCTTTGACTTAACATTGCGACGAAATTTGACGATTAATAACTTGGAGCGAGGATATTGTAGAAACATGTGAATCGCCACATATGAAGAGGGTGATTGCCTCTGTAAAATCATACCACACAATGGGGTGAAAGTTGTACCCCTGGGGTGCTAGAGCTGCCCAAATTTGCCCCATAGAGATGAATGGGGAAGGCTGTCCCATGAAACAGCATCTACTATGGCAAAATGCATAGGGATTTTGAATTGAACATATCTCTTCAGCACAGCGTCACAGAGACAAGGGGGAGGGCTCATTTTACTCAGGCGACCAATGAGTGTCTCAGGATCACAGTGAAGCTATTAAGCCACGCCCTAGCAACCATTTAGAGCACCTTAGCAACCCATCCCATAGACTTCCATTCAAATAGATCGACTTCTATCTCTGGATAGAAAAGTCATAGAAATTTGAGGGCGGGCTCGTATGATTCTGGACAGCAAACTGCCAATCACCAACGTCTTCAACACTTCCCTGCCACGCCCTAACAACCATTATAGAGCACCTTAGCAACCAAATGCAAAGCGAGATATCTTCAGTTCTGAATGTCGTAGAGGTGTTGTGGTTGGTTTATATCGTTCATACTGACAAGCAGCCTTTGAAGTGACATCAATGGCAGAGGCTTAGCCACTCCTTTGCAACCAAACAGAGTACCCTAGCAACCGTTTAGCCAGACCTATATCTCTGCTTCTGAGTGTCGTAGAGACATGGGGGTTGGGTCTATTGACTCATGCTAGCAAACAGGATTGTCAACATGCTACACATGCTAGCAGTGAATAGCTACATGCTAATAGTGATTAGCTAAGTGTTAGATTATGCTAAGAATGCCATAGAAACTACCCAGAACACCTCACAACTACCTAGTAACATCCAAGCAACCACCCCGGTTACCATAGCAACTGCCTAGCAACCACCCAAAATACCCTAGCAACTGCCTAGCAACCACCCCGGTTACCCTAGCAACCACCTAGCAACACCCTAGCAACCACTCTGGTTAACCTAGAAACTAGATACACCCCCGAGGCAGATCCTCTTCAACGTACAAAGCGGAGTGTAGGTGGCTATGTGCCAGGAGAACATCAGGTCTCCACAAGATGGCATAGATTCTGGTCCTCCATGATTCCTAATTTTGGGGTCTCGGACCTTTGGCGTGAAACAGAAAGCCTACACTATCGCATGGCAAGCTTTGCCAATGACACCACATAAGCCATGGAGGGGGTAGGACGAGAATTGACAGCTATACGTGCCATGATGCTTCAAAGTCGAATGGCCCTGGATATGGTACTGGCAGGAAAGGGCAAAGTATGCGCTATAGCTGGAGATCGATGCTACTTGCGTCTAGGCGGAAGATGATAAAAACAGCTCTATCACTGCTGCAGTCTAAAAAATGAAGAAAGTGACGTGAGTTATTTAAGGATGAAGTAAGAAAAAGAAAGGGTAACGATTGGGGGGGCTGGGACATCTTCTACGACAGACTCGGTTCCATTGCACTCTTTGCTACAATACTAATCCCCATCGTCGTCACCCTGATAAAATGCCTTATGAATTGCTATGACATAGCCATGAGTGCTCAGCGCTGAAATTCACCAAATTTCTCCCATCAATAAGAATATGAGAATGTGGTATGAAATGGGGCAGTATAAAGGATATCTCACTATTTCATTGAATAGTGTGAAAGAGGGGATTGAAGGATTCTCTATATCTATATTATATCTCACAAGCATTGACACGTATTAACTCTTGATATTTGGTGGAGGACATGGTAACCTTTCTGTTGGTTAATGTTTTACCCTTTGTTTGTGATGACACTCAGTATTTCTCTAAACTGATGTATTTTGTAGCCTTGTATTTTGTTCACAAGACGTTCTGACATGTTCTCATGTTCTTGTTCTCTAGACATCTCCTATGCTTTTGATACGATTCATATAAAGTCAACTTGATCTGTATCAACTGTTATGTGAGAATATTGTTTGCCGAAACGTGGCCTAAAGTGATGTCAGCACGAAATAACCTTGGACCCGCTGGTGGGAGGACAGAAGAAAACCCTATTTAAGCTTGTGTATTTTTGTAAAATGTTAAGCAATGCCAGAATAAATCAACCCTGTTTTCATTTATATCGTTGTGTCTGATCTTGCTTCAAGAGCGCTCTTTTAAACATTTTGGTGGTTAATATATATCTTCAGGAACAGCAGAGAACCTATAATCTAACAATCCTTAAAGTTATGTAATCTGTTGTTATGTAATACTGCTAAATAATGAATCAACAGCCAATTGTGGCATCTTTATTTGCCTTTGAAAAAATATAGTTTTTTATGCCATTTTGAATTGTAGAAGTGACAAATAAATTAATGCGCGGAAATTCTTTCGAAAAGAAATAAAAAAAGGAATGGTCATATATAGGTCATATATAAACATATCTAGATATCTACAACAAAAATAAAGCTTGTCTATATTTTAAATAAATATAAATGAATATGATCTGGTTAGTTAAAATAATTTAAAATGAAATCATTATTCAAGGGTTGATTTGATGTACTGTAGAACCTACTGTAAATGTTCCTGTTTATCTTAGTTTACAACAATATATTAATGCTCAGTTTCACAGAAAAGTCTGTTTGATCTGTCTTAACTGAAATATATTAAAATATGCCACTGCCTTTGATTTGTCTAAGAACACGGTGATGATTTTTCCTGCCAAAGTCACTTTTAATAAAAGTGTCCTAATTTGACTGCGGTTTAATCCTGGCATAATCTAAACTGTGTCTGTGAAACCGGCCTATGCTTTGGGCAGAGCTCCCATAATATTAAAATCCTAGAAACATCAATGTGTGAACGCACGGCTTACTGCTGTTCTCATCAGCTGTGTGTGCATGTCTGTTTTGGGTCGAGCACATGCCTTGTCATGTGTGTTTCTATTGTCTAACCCCACCCATTGTATCTGATTATTGGTTCATTTGCTCCACCTGTCCTCTCTCATCACCCTCTTTTGTTTGCTCCCTATTTATTCTCCTTGTGTTTTCTATCCTGTGTCAGGTCATTAAAAGATTAAATGTGTGTGCGCTGATTGTGTCTCTGGTAAGAGAAGTAGTTTAATACCTTTTTTTTTATAGCAAGATGTAAAGTATCACCTGCCTCTAAGTAAAATAATAAATGGTAGTTTTAGATTATACAAGTATTTGAAGCCTTTGGGTGGTCTGTAAGTTTTAAGTGGCAGGTTATCTATTAATTATGCCATTATGTCTTTGTTTAACTGTGGTTTAAATGGTGTGGCTATCATCTTCCCAACAGAAATGACAGGATTAAACTACAGGCTGCTTGCACTTGAATATTGACAGTAGTGTTCCTGAGTTTTTGTGTTTTGCTGGCTAATAAAGCAAGAGGTTGTTGGTGTTTTTCTCTTTCCACAGATAAAGCACCTGTAACCAGTTAGACTGAAAGCAGAGAGATGAGTTTGTCCTGTGCTCCGCTGTTCTTTGCTGTCGCTTTATGTTCACTGTGCATGACAGTGATGGTGAGCGGCGCGACAGAGATGCTTCATCTCAATGAGGGTTCAATGCAGGCAGCGCCACAGGAACGTGCAATCACCAAGGATGAGATCACGGCATTACTGAACTACCACAACCTTGTGCGCTCACAGGTCTCCCCATCCGCAGCAAATATGGAGTTTATGGTAGGCTCAATAAATCTTTTGAAATGCACAACATTCTTCTGAATGCCATGTTTGGACAAAAGTTGGCCTCTCTTTCATGGTGACTGAGTCAAGTCAGTTTTTAGTCAAGTCTTGGTGAGTGAAATTCTTGGGAGCGTGCTCCAGAAAATTGCAGCAACAGTTAACATTACTAAATGCAAAAGAAAAGTGCAATGTGCACATGCATATCTGTATCCAAGAAGAACTCTTGAGACTTAATTTATATTAAGCTACATAATATTTTTTAAACCTTAGTGTAACGAGCTTGTTAACCACTACTGAATTATTTCAGCCAATTCATTTACAGGATGTCTCATGAGTCTGTTCACCAGAGCTAAAGTGAAACCAATTTAACTGATCGGGTTGTTGCTCTCATAATTCTTCTGGAAGAATAGTTGTAGACAATGTTTGACTGCTTGACATCTTCAGTTCATATTCACTGCATGATCCTTTTGATGACCTGTATTCTTTCAATCTCTCTTCTTGGTAAGGTGTGGAATGAGACATTGGCTACGCTTGCGAACTCCTGGGCTTCTCGGTGCACATGGGCTCATGGACCGTCTGCTGCGTTGAAGACCATTGGACAAAATATGGGCTTTTCCTCTATCAGGTACAGACTGAACATGGAAACACAAGTTGTATGAACATGAATAATTATCTGAGAATCGTTGATTCTGAACTATATTTGCATGGCCTAGACATTCTGAGTACGATATCCTTTGTTTTGCAGTTCCAGCCCAATCCTTGATTTGGCAAAATCCTGGCATTCTGAGCACTCGTCTTACTCCTTCCCTAACTGCTCTGGCTCTGTCTGCTTGCACTACACTCAGGTGGCTCAATTATATCCGTGCATTACTATGTATAATTTATTCCTGTGACGGCAAAGCTGAATTCAGAAGCCGTTTCTTCAGTCAGATGATCCTCTAAGAAGTGTTTGTTTTTCAGATGGTGTGGGCCACCAGCACTCAGCTCGGATGTGCTGTAAGAAGTTGTTCAAAAATAAATCTGTCTGGGAGAATTTTGAAACGGGCCTTCTTACTGGTCTGCAACTATTATCCCAAGTAAGAATCACTTGCTACTGTTTCAATAGTCATTTTAATGATGGTTGCAGTGAAGTTTTTACAATAAATGGACTGTAATAACTGGGACATGTTGCTTTTGTTCTAGAGGGAACTGGGTAGGAGAGGCTCCCTATAGGACTGGAGAAGCTTGCTCTGCGTGTCCCTCACACTATAGCGGCTCATGCAAAAATAACCTGTGTACAAAGATGGTGTAAGTCTATAAGTGATTTAAAAACACTGAACTGTCTGTATAATGGAAACAAATAAAAATGTACACTTCCCAACTCAAATTCTGTGGTCATTTTGTGAGCGTTTTAATTTGTCATGTGTAAATGTCAAGGATTTTTTATTTTTTTGGCATAAACTAAAGGTGTTGCAGTGACAATTAACATCAAGAGTTAAGCTCTTATTTTGTTCTTGTAAAGACTTGCTTGCCTGTACATTAGGACGGGCTGTGTGTTCAAAAGTAAACCGTTCAAAGTTGTGTTCAACTTTTTGACGCTGTGCATTCGTGTCACAAATAGGAAACAATTTTCATATGAAACAAACATTTGTCCTAACAAGAATAGACCTTTTGGTTTCTTCCTAAAAATAGACCGATTGTTGCTGACTCCTTCCTAACAGACACTGTTAATGGTTGAAGGTCATTTTAATGACATTGCTTCTCTCTGGTCTTCTGGCTAATCTGCTTTGGGTTTAAAACTGTTAAAAGTCAGCAAGGAGGGTGAACTGGAGGAAAATTTCTACAAGTGAAATTAAGAGTGATGGCGGTGGCAGAAAGTTTCTGATTTCATTGAAAAGAAACACCCTGATAAACAGTCTACTGGTCGTGCTTCGCTGGGTTTTGACGACACGTGCCTTATTTTTAAAGGGAGACAGAAAAAAATCTCCCTTGATGGGTATTTTGTTGAAAGCTCTGCGTTTAAAAAAAATAAAGTAAGGGTAGTCAGGCAAAAAAAGTATGTGTAAGGGATGATACGAAATCGAGTGTCTGCATATCAACACCCCTCCCTCTCATGATTCTAGATACAATTTGATTTACGAGCTCTGTCCTGGAATGAATTATGCTCATATTTCGAGGTATTACTGTAATAGTTTTACATTTTTCACATCCGTGTGTTTAATGTGTAGAATAATGTTTGTGCAAAATTACTATACTAAAACAGTTTTAGAACATTTAAAATAGTTTTTGAATGTCTGTTTGTGTGCGTACTTGTGCGCATGTCTGTTTGTTTGTCATCTGCGTGCGTGATATTGAAGAGCAGTTACACCAACAGAAATACCCTCCCAAAATAATATAAAAAAATAAAATGAAATAAAACCCCAAACTCCTTCAACAATAAGAATAGAACAAGAAAGTGAAATAATATGAAAAGTGTGAGTGTATATAAAGGATTTATCCTGTGATGTTCTTCCACAATAGAAGTCTCCAGTCAGAAATTCTCCAAACAGCTTCAAATCAACAAGATTCGCTCAGAAACTCCAAATAAAAGTGTGTGAAATCGCCTCGTCTCCCGTCGACAGACAGCGATCGTTTCCGTGTTTATATATGACCACAACTCACAACACGTGTCGTTATAGCAACTCCATCACTCACGCGCACGTCAAGCCGCAAGCACATGCATCAATCAACTAAACTCAACCCCAATACAAACTCAAACCGATGATTTCTTTCTCCCACCACCTCTACCCAGCCAGCACTCAGCCCCTCCTCTGCCTAGGAGCTGCCATGTGTTGACAAGCCACCAGCATCGGATGGCACTGAGATTACCCGGATTCCGCCTCCTACCTCAGTGCCCGTCACTCCACTTCGGCCTGTCAGCACATCGGCTCCACCGTGGTTACTCCCTTCCTCGACTCCACCGACATCCCTAAGCCAAACCTCTCCAGCGGCTTCCTCCCCCCCCCCCCCCCCTCCGGCTCCGACATGCTCTGTCGTTGCCTGGCCTCCACCTTTGGCTTCAGCTGGCTCCCCCTTCCCCCCGGCTACGCCTTGGTCCTCTGTCGCACTGCCTTCGAGTCTGTCCTCGGTACCATCGATCTCACCTCGTACGTTCGTCACTGCGCCTCGGCCTCTAGGTCCAGCGGTGTCGCTCGGTGCATCGGCTCCACCCTGGACTGTTCCCTTTGCCTGGCCCCTTGTTCCACCCTGGACTATTTAAATTGTTGTTGTATTCATGTTACTGTTTCACGTTCTGTCCTGTTCCTTCTCTCCCTCAGCTGTTGGTCTTATTTTGGCGCGAGGTTGCGCCTTCCAGGAGGGGGAGCTACTCCCCCTTGTTAGTCGTGTCAGATGTTCCCCGTTTCCCTGTCTATTTAAACCCTCATGTTCTCCATTGTCTTTGTTGATTGTTGAACTGGCAACAAGTTCTAACGATGTCCTAGCGGACATCTCGACATGGATGAAAGAGCATCATCTGCAACTCAACCTGGCAAAGACTGAGCTTCTAGTCTGTCCTGCCGATCCGACCCGACAGCATGATTTCACTATCCAGATCGGTGCTACCACGATTACCCCTTCAAGGTCTGCCAGAAATCTTGGTGTGATCTTTGAGGACCAGCTGACCTTCAAGGATCACATCACAAAGACAATGTACAACCAACAATGGAACTTCCGGTTGAGTGAATGCTGGCGCGTTTTGGCTGCCGCTGCTCTCTGGTGATTTTATTTTCATTATTTTAAATAATTGTAATCATTATTTTATAACTTTTTATTTCTGCTAAATTCTGCTGTTGAAATGATGTGGATTTACTATCCTTTTACCTGTATGATCATCATCTAGATTGCCTTGTTGTCGTTCCACTCAGCGACATCACTGTATTTGTATACAGTGACTGAACTTCAACGGCTGCGGTGCTTCCCTGCCGAGCCTCCGCCTTCACTCTACCCTTATCAGGATATTGTTCATCGTCCCCGACCTAAATATATCCATCGCGGGTCTCAACGGGGTTTTAAGTACGATGACATTGATAGTGAGTTTGACTTCTTCTGCTTGGGTGAGACATGGCAGCAAGAAAATGACTTTTTAGAATTAAATCATGCATGTCCTCCCGGGTTTGTTTATACTTCACAACCTCGTATCTCGAGAAGCGGGGGAGGCGTCGCGATACTTCACAACTCGATCTATAAAGCATCTCTTCTGACTCTACAAACCTTTGCCTCATTTGAATCGTCTGCGTTACTGATCAGCGGTCCAACACCTACAGTGTTGGCGGTTATTTATCGGCCACCGAAATACAGTAATACTTTTTTAGATTAATTTTCTGCCTTTTTAACCTCCATGTGTACCCTATCACCTAACATTATTTTACTGGGTGGTTTTAACATTCATGTGAACAATGTCAGTAATCCATTCATGAAAGATTTCATTTCTTGCCTGGACAGCAATATGTGGACTTTCCAAGTCACTCTAAAGGCCACACTCTGGACCTCGTCTGTTGTTCAGGTGTTACTCCCATGAACTGTACTGCAGCTGCAATACCCTTATCTGACCATAAATTGCTTTCTTTTAATGCTAATGTTACACTCTCTAAATCCAAACAACAGCGCCTGATGACATTTCGGAATATAAAAAAGATCAACCCTTCAGTCTTTACTGCTGCAATTACTGATCTTCCTCGTAGTGATCATCTCACTTTCTTCTGAGAATCTGGTCTCCTTTTATAACTTTGAATTAGGGCTGCTCCTTGAAACTTTCGCACCTTCTAAAGTTCAGACTGTATCATTTACTCACTCTGCTCTATGATTTACTCCTGAACTTCGCCAGCTCAAAACTAGAGGTCGGCGCTTAGAACGTCTTTATAAGCGTACTGGACTTACGGAGCATAAAAAGTTGCATAGTGATCATGTACATCTTTATAAGGATGCTCTTTCTGCTGCAAAAAAAAATGATTTTTATTCACATTTAATTGAGTCTGGAGAGGGTAATACTTAGGCCTTATTTTCCAGTGTAAATCGCATTCTGAAACCCCCTGACATACTCCCTGCCCACCTGCTCAATGCAATACATTCATGTCTTTTTTCAATGATAAAATAACCACCATCCACCAACAGTTGGTCTCTTCGGCTACCGCTAACTGTAGTTCACCAAACAGTGATTCAACTGATTTACCACATACTTTTCTTTCTTGTTTTGACATGTCATCTGACCAAGAATGACCAAGAATCTCATTCACAAATCTAATTCTTCCACATGTTTACTTGATCCTATACCTACTCACTTGGTAAATATCTGTTTTCCTTCTCTTTCTTCTCTTATAACTCGTATTATTCACACTTCACTTAGCTCCGGTATCGTTCCATCATCCTTGAAAATAGCTGCTATTACCACAACTCTTAAGAAACCTGGCACAGACCCCAACAATTTATATAATTTCTGTCCCATCTCAAATCTTCCTTTTATTTCTAAAGTTCTTGAAAAATTATTGGCAGCACAAGTCCATGCTCACCTCAGTAATAAGTTATTTGAGTGCTTTCAGTCAGGGTTTCGTCCCAAGCATAGTACAGAAACTGCTTTACTAATTACTAAAAGTGACTAATGATCTGCTAATGGCTGCTGATGGCGGATCCTTATCCATTCTTGTTTTGCTTGATTTGAGTGCTGCTTTTGACACCATCTCACACAATATTCTGTTGAACCGTCTGTCCGCTACTGGTATCACTGGTATTCCTCACACCTGGTTCACTTCATACCTTTCAAACCGTACACAGTTTGTCCAACTAAAAAATGTTCAATCCCTACCTTCTTCTGTTAGCTGTGGTGTCCCCCAAGGTTCTGTCCTTGGTCCCTTATTGTTCCTAATCTACCTTCTCTCACTTGGTAAAATGTTCTCCAAATTTGGTATTAAATTCCACTATTACGCTGATGATACTCAGATTTACGTTTCCACAAAGCCTGAGTCCACTTTTCCACCTGCCTGTCTTACCAACTGCCTTCACAAAGTAAAAGTTTGGTTTTCTAACAATTTTCTCAAACTTAATGGCAGTAAGACTCCTTATTGGCACAAATTCAGTTCTCTCAAGGTCTTGCAATCTTTCTTTATCCATTGATGGTTCTTCCATTTTCCTTCCCGCCAGGTCAGAAACTTTTGTGCCATCTTTGACATGACCCTTTCTTTCAAAGCTCATTAATAATATAACCAAGTCTACTAAAGTAAACTAAATTTACACGACGACATTGTTTTTGTTTGTATCCAACATTTAAAATGGCGGCTGAACTAAATTAAACTAATAACAGAAAATGACTGAACAATATCCAGTACCTGGTACCATTTCAAGCAGAACCAGAGCCGGAACCGGATAGAAAAAAAAAATATATATAAAAGTCAGATATCCGACTAACCAGAACTGGATATCCTGTACATCCCTACGATGTATACAGTATAAGGATTCATGTGATATATCAAATGCGTTTTTATTTTTAAGATTTTACAGACAGTAGTGGCAGGTGTGGAGGAGAGGGAGGGGTGTTGAGACAAAGGCACATAATTCCTTACACGAATACTATCTTTTGCTTCTCAATTTGTTTTTTCCCCTTTTTTTTGCCTGATTACCTTCACTTTACGCAGATCTTTCAACAATACCTATCGAGGGAGTTCTCTCTTCTTTCTCCCTTTAAAAATAAGGCACATGTCGTCAAAACCCAGCAAAGCACAACCAGTTTAACGGTTTATCAGGGTGTTTCTTTTCAATAAAATCAGAAACCTGCCACAGCATCGCTTTCTTAATTTCACTTGTAGTAATTTTCCTCCAGTTCACCCGCCTCGCTGACTTTTAACGGTTTTACCCCCAACAAACCGGATGAGCCAGAAGACCAGAAAGGAGCAATGTCATTAAAATGACCTTCAACTGTTAACAGTGCCTGTTAGGAAGGAGTCGGCAACAATCGGTCTATTTTTAGGAAGAAACCAAAAGGTATTCTCTTGTTAGGACAAATGTTTGTTTCATATGAAATGTTTCCTATTTCTGACACGAATGCAGAGCGTCAACAAGTTTTGAACAACTTTGAACAGTTTACTTTTGAACACACAGCCCGTCCTAATGTACAGGCAAGCAAGTCTTTACAAGAACAAAATAAGAGCTTAACTCTTGATGTTAATTGTCACTGCAACACCTTTAGTTTATGCCAAAAAAATAAAAAATCCTTGACATTTACACATGACAAATTAAAACGCTCACAAAATGACCACAGAATTTGAGTTGGGAAGTGTACATTTTAATTTGTTTCCATTATACAGTCAGTTCAGTGTTTTTAAATCCCTTATAGACTTACACCATCTTTGTACACAGGTTATTTTTGCATGAGCCGCTATAGTGTGAGGGACACGCAGAGCAGGCTTCTCCAGTCCTATAGGGAGCCTCTCCTACCCAGTTCCCTCTAGAACAAAAGCAACATGTCCCAGTTATTACAATCCATTTATTGTAAAAACGTCACTGCAACCATCATTAAAAAGATGATTGAAACAGTAGCAAGTGATTCTTACTTAAGATAATAGTTGCAGACCAGTAAAAAGGCCCGTTTCAAAATTCTCCCAGACAGATTTATTTTTGAACAACTTCTTACAGCACATCCGAGCTGAGTGCTGGTGGCCCACACCATCTGAAAAAAAAAAAAAACTTCTGAAAGGATCATCTGACTGAAGAAACGGCTTCTGAATTCAGCTTTGCCATCACAGGAATAAATTATAAGTAATGCACGGATATCATTGAGCCACCTGAGTGTAGTGCAAGCAGACAGAGCCAGAGCAGTTAGGGAAGGAGTAAGACGAGTGCTCAGAATGCCAGGATTTTGCCAAATCAAGGATTGGGCTGGAACTGCAAAACAAAGGATATCGTACTCAGAATGTCTAGGCCATGCAAATATAGTTCAGAATCAACGATTCTCAGATAATTATTCATGTTCGTACAACTTGTGTTTCCATGTTCAGTCTGTACCTGATAGAGGAAAAGCCCATATTTTGTCCAATGGTCTTCAACGCAGCAGACGGTCCATGAGCCCATGTGCACAGAGAAGCCCAGGAGTTCGCAAGCGTAGCCAGTGTCTCATTCCACACCTTACCAAGAAGAGAGATTGAAAGAATACAGGTCATCAAAAGGATCATGCAGTGAATATGAACTGAAGATGTCAAGCAGTCAAACATTGTCTACAACTATTCTTCCAGAATAACTATGAGAGCAACAAGATGATCAGTTTAAATTGGTTTTACTTTAGCTCTAGTGAACAGACTCATTTGAGCCACATCCTGTAAATGAATCGGCTGAAATAATTCAGTAGTGGTTAACAAGCTCGTTACACTAAGATTTAAAAAAAAAAAATATGTAGCTTAATATAAACTAGATAGAGGAAGTTTATTATATAAACTTCAGTTGGCTTGAGAAAGCCTAGCCTGGAAGTTTAAATTAGTTGTAAAAGCGTCAAGCTTAAAAAGTTGAGAGTTTAAACTTTAAAACATGTCGCTAACAAGATTTATTTGGAGATTACTGATGATTCAGTTGGTCAGTGAATGGCGCCAATAGACCCAACCCCCATGTCTCTACGACTTTCTGATGCAGAGATATAGGTCTGGCTAAACGGTTGCTAGGGTACTTTGTTTGGTTGCTAAGGAGTGGCTAAGCCTCTGCCATTGATGTCACTTCAAAGGCTGCTTGACAGTATGAACGATATAAACAGAACTGAAGATATCTCGCTTTGCATTTGGTTGCTAAGGTGCTCGATAATGGTTGCTAGGGCGTGGCTAGGAAGTGTTGAAAACATTGGTGATTGGCAGTTTGAGATGGGTTGCTAAGGTGCTCTAAATGGTTGCTAGGGCGTGGCTTAATAGCTTCACTGTGATCCTGAGACACTCATTGGTCGCCTGAGTAAAATGAGCCCTCCCCCTTGTCTCTGTGACGCTGTGCTGAAGAGATATGTTCAATTCAAAAATCCCTATGCATTTTGCCATAGTAGATGGTGTTTCATGGGACGGCCTTCCCCATTCATCTCTATGGGGCAAATTTGGGCAGCTCTAGCACCCCAGGGGTGCAACTTTCACCCCATTGTGTGGTATGTTCTTACTGAGGCTGTCACCCTCTTCAAATGTGGTGAGTTCCATCTTTTTACAAATTCCTCGCTCCGAGTTATTAATCGTCAAAGTTTGTCGCAATGTTAAGTCAATGGGATTTTTCGGCTGCTTTTTCGCCCCTGGGGCGAACATCGTACCCCCGATCCCTTAGAAACGATATAGCAACTCAAGTCAGAACAGGTCTGAAGTCTGAGCAGAGTTTCGTGGTTGTAGCTTTAGGAGGAGATTCTTTTAGAATTTTAGGTAAGAAGAAAAATAATGTTTAGATACAATATCACTAAGTTGGCTCTCTCAAGCCAACTTAATTAAGTCTCAGGAATTCCTCTTGGATACAGATATGCATGTGCACATTGCACTTTTTTTCGGCTTGTATTTAGTTGTTAACGGTTGCTGCAATTTTCTGGAGCACGCTCCCAAGAATTTCACTCACCAAGACACAAGTGCTGATGGTGATGTGACAAAACTGACTTGACTCAGTCACCATCAAAGAGAGGCCAACTTTTGTCCAAACGTGGCATTCAGAAGAACATTGTGCATTTCTTAAGATTTAAAATGAGCCTACCATAAACTCCATATTTGCTGCAGATGGGGAGACCTGTGAGCGCACAAGGTTGTGGTAGTTCAGTAATGCCGTGATCTCATCCTTGGTGATTGCACGTTCCTGCGGCGCTGCCTGCATTGAACCCTCATTGAGATGAAGCATCTCTGTCGCGCCGCTCACCATCACTGTCATGCACAGTGAACATAAGGCGACAGCAAAGAACAGCGGAGCACAGGACAAACTCATCTCTCTGCTTTCAGTCTGACTGGTTACAGGTGCTTTATCTGTGGAAAGAGAAAAACACCAACAACCTCTTGCTTTATTAGCCAGCAAAACACAAAAACTCAGGAACACTACAGTCAATATTCAAGTGCAAGCAGCCTGTAGTTTAATCCTGTCATTTCTGTTGGGAAGATGATAGCCAGACCATTTAAACCACAGTTAAACAAAGACATAATAAATAGATAACCTGCCACTTAAAACTTACAGACCACCCAAAGGCTTCAAATACTTGCATAATCTAAAACTACCATTTATTAGTGATGTGACGTTTGACACCGAGGCTTCGAAGCTTCGAAGCAAAAAACGAAACATCTCACAGTGAAGCACTGTATCGGAGCGTGATTCGTTTTGCCATAACCACGTGATCAGTGACGTCCAAAGCTTCGTTTTCTCCCTCAACCACGTGACTGCTTCGCAATCTGGTTCAAATGTAGCGCGAACCACTTGCGCAGGTTTTGAGTGTCATGCACTTCGGTAAAACGGTAGTGAACTGACTCGAAACAGAGGATAAGCTCTTTTAAATTTTGAGCATGGCACCAGCCAAGAAAAGAGGCCGCTCGGAAGTCTGGCAACATTTTCATGTTGTAACAAATAAAGTAAGCTCATTGTTGTTGTTGTTGTTGTTGTTATTATTATTAATATCAAGAATTATATTGTAAAATAATAAATAATTATAAAAATTAGGCTAATAGTAATATGAATAAATATTTACACGAATACTTTTATGTACTTTACTAATAATTTGTCTTTCCACATCATCATCTTGCCCTGGAATTTTTGTGCACTCCTGCCTCCTCAGTCCCATGTGAGAGAATATATTCAAAGGCAGGGGAAATAGTAAATTAAAAAAAGAAATAGACTTAGCCCCCTTGAACAAGTTCTGTTACTTAATAAAAATCTTTCATTTCTTCAATTTCCCACAAAATAAAAACTCCCCAGTTCACAAGCACTTCACCATTCCACAGTTCTTTTCTTTTATTTTGATTGTATATGCCTATATGAGCCTTGCCTATGAATTCATAGGTTTAGGACTAAGGCTAAAGTGTATGGAAATAAGGCTGCATGTGTTGTTCAAAGCAGATTCATAAAAAAAGTTTCTATACACATTAATTTGTCCCATTTATTGTTTTGTTTCATAAATTCATTAATAGGCTAATTTGTTCACATGTTGTAAGTAGCCTATCAAATTAACAAATGACAAAAAAAAAACATTTTTATTGCTTTTATGGATTTCTCAAAGTGAATTGTTACATGAAACAGTCCAAAAAAAATGAATGGATCCTCTGGCACAAGCTGCTCTTCAAACTTTGACCACAAGATGTCGTTAGTGTGCGCCGTGTTGAAAAGCTTCGAGTAATGAACCTTTTTACGATACAGTTGAGGGGAAAGCCTCGGTGCTTCACAAAGCTTCATTTCGCCACCACTACCATTTATTATTATTTTACTTTGAAACAGGTGATACTTTACATCTTGCTATAAAAAAAGGTCTTAAACTTCTTCTCTTACCAGAGCCACTATCACCACACACATTTAACAATGACCTGACACAGGACAGAAAACTTTTCTTTTCAGAAAACTTCTCTTTTGCACTGTCTTTACCATCGCGACTTTATCTCTTTATTTCCTTAATCGATTTTATTTTATCTATTATTATTTATTTATTTTTATATATATATTTTTTTTTTTGGTGTTGTTGATATATATATATTTTGTTGCTGTTGTTACTGTTAATGTAACCTGGTTGCACCTTGGGTCTGAGAGTTACAGAATTTCAATTCTCTGTATGTATGTGCTGTATATATTGCAGAATTGACATTAAAGCTGACTTTGACTTGAAAACACAAGGAGAATAAATAGGGAGCAAACAAAAGAGGGTGATGAGAGAGGACAGGTGGAGCAAATGAACCAATAATCAGATACAATGGGTGTAGTTAGACAATAGAAACACACATGACAAGCCATGTGCTCGACCCAAAACAGACATGCACACACAGCTGATGAGAACAGCAGTAAGCCGTGCGTTCACACATTGGTGTTTCTAGGATTTTAATATTATGGGTAGGATTGTGCCAAACGAAGCTTCTGAAGCACTGAAGCTTTTACATGAAACTGTGTCGGTGCTTCGAAGCTTTTGACACAGTGCTCTACTCTGCTATCTAGTGCTCAATAAACATTCCTACACCAACTGTGTCATTCAGAAATTTTGTTCATTGGGAAGGTTTATTTGTATATTTAATAAGTTTAATTGTATTGTGCAACTTTCTTTGTCTGTGTGTATTCCTTACAAAACAACACAAAGATGCATATTGTTTTAAAACAAACTAAAAAACAAATGCACAATTACAAATGCATTTACCGTATTTTCTGCACCATAAGGCAAAAGGATTATAAGGCGCAGTCTCAATTACGAGGTCTATTTCTGTACTTAACCCATACATAAGGTGCATGCTAAAACATACGGTCTACAAAAAAAGGTAACGGAAGCAAAACAGTGAGTTTGGTTGAACTTTATTCTACTATTTAACTAGCTACACTCACATTATGTTTTAATCAATCCATCAGATTTCAATTCAGACGCAGAAGATAAGTCCTCATCTTCTGCGTCTGAATTGAACAGCTGGGCAATTTCGCCATCAAACATGCAGGCGAAACTTGACTCCCCGCACAAATCTGACTCCCCCCTCCCGTACATGCATTCATTCACACAAGCTTCCTTGAGTATATTCGCTTATCGCTCAATATTTTTTTCTACACAGCAAAAATCCAGAACGTGCAAACACCCATCCATCATGTGAAAATTCATGCACAAGTACAATGTGGAGAGTAATAATTTTTTCATGCAGTAATAAGTAAGTTTTTTCATGCAATAATTTCTTCTTGCAGCAGGAACATAATTTCAATGTGAAATCGACAGTTTTGCTGGTGCAATCCATCTGACATGTTTTTTGCATCCTTTATACACATTAATTCATTTTACATGTATTAATTTGTGTATTCAAAACATCCGTGCACTACGGGACGGATCAATCTATGCGCTCTGTGAGTCCATCGTGACGTGTTAGTGAGGAAAGGAAGCTTCGTTCACACAAGTCACGTGACAGCCCCATTTCAAAGCGATGCTCCGAAACAGTGTTTCGAAGCACTAGTGTGTCGAAAACTCGAGACGTGTGTCGACACAGGGTGTCGAGCTACCCATCCCTAATTATGGGAGCTCTGCCCAAAGCATAGGCCGGTTTCACAGACACAGTTTAGATTATGCCAGGATTAAACCTTAGTCAAATTAGGACACTTTTATTAAAAGTGACTTTGGCAGGAAAAATCATCACCGTGTTCTTAGACAAATCAAAGGCAGTGGCATATTTTAATATATTTCAGTTAAGACAGATCAAACAGACTTTTCTGTGAAACTGAGCATTAATATATTGTTGTAAACTAAGATAAACAGGAACATTTACAGTAGGTTCTACAGTACATCAAATCAACCCTTGAATAATGATTTCATTTTAAATTATTTTAACTAACCAGATCATATTCATTCATATTTATTTAAAATATAGACAAGCTTTATTTTTGTTGTAGATATCTAGATATGTTTATATATGACCTATATATGACCATTCCTTTTTTGCTTTCTTTTCGAAAGAATTTCAGCGCATTAATTTATTTGCCACTTCTACAATTCAAAATGGAATAAAAAAACAATATTTTTGCAAAGGCAAATAAAGATGCCACAATTGGCTGTTGATTCATTATTTAGCAGTATTACATAACAACAGATTACATTTCTTTGCATCCTGTATGAAATAATTTATTTTGATGTCAATATCATGTCACATCCATCATCTAAAAAAAAAATAATTTAAAATATAACATTTCAAATGAAGGTAATATTTTCTGAGTCATGACTTCGGAGGAAAACAAGTCTGATGAGGTTTGAACACTGGCGTTTGGACAATGACGACAACTTTAGATTTTCTGTACATTTATTTGCCCTATTTTTTTCTTTTTATTTCTGTAACCGATTCAGGGTGTAACGAAGTGGAGACCAGGGTTGATCCAAACGCGTGTCTTTACTTAAACACAGGATAGTCGAGCAGGCAGGGTCAAAACAGGAACAAACAGGAATACAAGGAACAGGCAATGTTGTGGTCGAGAGACAAGCAACAGATCAAAACAGACAGGACCAGTGGTGGACGAAGTACACATACCATGTACTTGAGTTAAAGTATAGATACCCAAGGTAAAATATTACTCAAGTAAAAGTAGAAGTGCTGCCTTTAAACATTCACTTGAGTAAAAGTACAAAAGTATTTGCCTTCAAATGTACTTAAGTATCCAAGTACAATGCTTTTTTTATGGCTATAATGTCCTATTATCATTTTTGTCACAAGACTCTTGCTTAACTCAGTCTACATAAAGACTCTAATGTCACTCTTGGCACACCAATCTATTAATAAAATGACATTAATTAGTCAGACACTGATGTCTATAGTTTCAGTTTAACATTTATTTGTAACAGTTATCCAAGTTTTTATTTAAACTTAAACTTGCAAAACACAGGTTAACATGAGTTTTCCTTTACTATATCATATCTGAATGTCTCTGTGTATAAATATAAACTGGCCATATCAGATTCACTGTAATAGGAACTAGTGTTTGTGATCAGAAGAAATGCACTTGCCAGTCACAACTGCATATAGTAGCGTATATAATACTATTTCAGTTATGAATTTCCCCACACAGTCAGGAACAATATTTAGTAATGCTTTTACAGGGAATTGTCAGTATTTGTGTATTATTAACTCTATACTGCTTCACATGAAACCTGGTGATACTTGGTAAAAAAAAATTAAATTAAATAAATAAATAAAATATATCAACTAAGGTGACCTCAGCATAGTGTGAAAATCTCAAAACAAATTACATAACCTATCATCACAAGTGACATACTAAAATAACAAGCCTCAAATGGCAATGAACAATAGTTGTGGCAGTAAACATTATTAATCAGCATTCCATTAAGTGTACTTTTGGTGAGCATGCTAGTACATTATGGCACTGAAGATCTAACTAAAGTGGCAATATCTTTTATTCAGCTTGAGAAGGAGCTGATTCTCAAAGTTGTGTGAGTCCATTCTTGCCCTCCTGGGACTGAAAATAAGCCCTGCTGTGCTGAAAAGACGTTCACAAGCTGCAGAGGCAGGTAAAGCAGTATTGAGCTTCAAATACAACTTACAGACTGATGGGAAGGACTTGAGAATGTCTTTGTCATCAGCTTTGCAGGCAAGGTAGCCATCTAACTGCTTGATACCTTCCTGACCATGAGTAGGCTTCATGCTTGCAAAGAAGTCCTCTTCCTCAGAGCCACTGGAACCATCAGCTGGCGGATGATTCAAAGTCTCTTCCTCCAGATGGTCCTTGATGTGGTCCAGGCCTGAAATGGACATTCGCATAGATGCTAAGAATCAAAACTTTAATATATTCACACATTTCTCCAGATTAAAATGTCAAAAGAACAGTATTTAAACAAACCTAAACAAATTGAGAATGTCAAGATAAAATTTTAGTTGGATATCTTAAAAAAAAACATTTGGCTCAGTTTCTCAGAATCTTTAACTAATGACACTTTTAAAAATAAAAATAAAATAATCTTACCTAGTTTGACAATGCTTTCATCCGATGTCCAGGATGTTTTAAATTTCAGGACAAGTATTGCAGCCGCAATAAACTCTGGCTCTACCAGCATGTTTCCAAACCGCTGCTGCAGGCCTTCTTGTAGGGCACCAACCAGAGGTTTGCAGTACCTGGAGGTAATGCCAATTCGGTCAAGTTTCGAGATGAGGAGGGTCAGAGTAGGCAGAAGCCATCCCATCTGAACATCGATTTCAGCCTGAAGAATGTTGAGGGCTTTGGCAACGGGGCTCATGGTCCTGGCATACTCCTCCAGAAAGGCAATTTCAACTGGACTCAGCCTATCACACATTGAAACAACAACAATTAATAATTTCATGTCATTTCAATTTTAAGTGTGTGTGTGTGTGTCATTTTACAAACAGTGGAATTACTAGGCCCTCAAGAGTCATAAATTCTTGTACTTCTCCCAGTATCTACTCCTATCCAATCCTTACTGAGCATGGAGTAGTCAAACAACTATTCAAAGTAATGAGTTAAAAAAACAAAAAAAAAACATGGTGTTTACCATTATCTTTACTGGAACATGAATTTAAAGAAATGGAAGAAAAAAAAAAACAGCACTTACATTGGCAACTTGAATGAAGTGCAGACGGTTCTGATAGCCCCCTCTCCCTGATCTTTAATTATACAAAGAATTCTCTCAATGGCGAGAAATAAGGAATTCCACCTTGTTGCGTTGGGGCGGATCAGCTGAATTTTACAAGTGTCTTCTATAATTTCTGCAGCAGCAGCAGATCTGCCACTCTTATTCCATAGTGCATGACACTTAGCGAATGCTGATCGGGACAGCTTCTTGTAGGCTTCATTTGAACAGGCTTTTGCTGCATCCACTGTGGAAACCAAGTTTAATAAATGGCAGGCACATCGATGATGTTTCGGAAGTTGGAATTGTAAGCCATCATCTTCATCTAAAACAGCTGTGACCTCTACAAAGTCCACCTCAACACCATCCACATCCACGTCCACATCATCACCACACATCTCGTCACTGATCTCATCATCTTCAGCCTCACCTGAAGCAGAGTTATTGTTCTCATCTTGCTGTCCATATATACAAAATGCCTTTAAAACATTTGACCCATTGTCCGTAGTAGTTCGAACAACCTTATTCTGTATGCCAAATTCAGAATGTATGTCATTTAGTGTGCAAGCCAAAACATCAAAAGTGTAAGAACCTTTGAGCTGCCTGCATGCTAGTGCTACTGAGCACCTCTCCAGACTGTTAGGATCAACCCAGTGGCCAGTGACACCGATGAAACCTCTTCTCCTTGAACTCCAACAATCTGTTGTCGTTGCTATGAAATCGATCCCTGACATTGCTTTTTTTAGATTTTTCTTCATTTCAAGTACTGCCTCATCCATCTTACGTCGCAGAGTGGTCCTTGACACGAGAGAGGCGTTAGGCTGAAGTTCATGCAAGAAAGTTTGAAAGGATGGCTGGTCCACCACACTAAAGGGTTGTAGACTCTGGATCACAAAATTCAACACTGCATGATCAACATTCTTCTGTGTGACTAGCTTGGTTTCTCTCAACTTCAACTGTCTGGAGGTTGAAGGAGCCTCCTCGCTCTCCATTTTTCTTTTCCTTGGCGCTGTTAGGGCAATATATCTCTGCATGTGGCTACCATGTTTTCTCTGCAAAAAGGAAACATTCAAAACATTAGTCAAGTCAAAGTCAAAGTCAGCTTTATTTTCAATTCTGCAATATATAAAGTGCATACATATGGAGAATTGAAATTCCGTTACTCTCAGACCCAAGGCGAATACAGTTAACAACAACAATAATTTAACAGTAACAGTAACAACAACAACAACAGCAACAACAACAGAAGATGAAGATAAAATACAATACAATTAAACTAGATGGATAAAGTGAGTTATGGAGGTAAAGTGGCGATGGCAAATAGTGCAAACAATAGTAAATAGTAATAGTGCAATTACAAATTAAGTCAGTGCAGATATAAATAAGAGAGAAATGCAAGGACAACATAATGAGGTGGATGAATAAGAGAATAACTGATGGTGGGTAGGGGGTGGGGGGGGGATTCAGAGATCAGGTCCTTGGTGCAGAAGAGGGGAGAGGTGGCAGAGTCGGGAGAGAGTTCAGTGCCCTGACAGCTTGGGGAATGAAGCTGTTCTTCAGTCTGTTGGTCCGTGCCTGGAGACTGCGTAGTCTCCTCCCTGATGGCAGCAGACTGAAGAGGCTGTGGGATGGGTGGGTGGGGACCCTAGCAATAGCAAGGGCTTTTCGGGAGAGGCGGGTGTTATAGATGTCCTGGAGGGGAGGGAGAGAGACACCGACGATCTTCTCAGCTGCTCTCACTATGCGCTGCAGTGCCTTGCGGCAGGATGCGTTGCAGGCGCCGTACCACACAGTGATGCAGCTGGTCAGAATGCTCTCGATGGTGCCTCTGTAGAAGGTGCGCATGATGGGGGCTGAGGCTCCGGCTCTTCTCAGCTTACGGAGGAAGTATAGTCGCTGCTGCGATTTCTTAATCAGTGCTGTGGTGTTGGTGGTCCAGGAGAGGTCTTCCGTGATATGAACACCCAGAAATTTGGTACTCCTCACCCTTTCCACAGTCGCACCGTTGATAGTCAGAGGAGCATGCTGGGTGTACATTCTTCTGAAGTCAACAACAATCTCCTTCGTCTTCTCCACGTTCAGAGAGAGATTGTTGTCGCCGCACCACCTGGTCAGGCGGCTCACCTCACTCCTGAAGTTTGTCTCATCGCCGTTGCTAATGAGACCAACTACAGTCGTGTCGTCCGCAAATTTGATTATTAAATTGCTGTTGTGTGTGGGTGTGCAGTCGTGTGTAAGCAGAGTGAAGAGGAGTGGGTTCAACACACAACCCTGAGGGGTTCCAGTGTTCATGATGATGGTGCTGGAAGTGTTGCTGCCGACCCGTACTGCCTGAGGTCTTCCTGTCAGGAAGTCCAGCAACCAGTTGCACAGTGAAGTGCTGAGTCCCAGCTGAGACAGTTTGTGAGTGAGCTGTTGGGGGATGATTGTATTGAATGCTGAACTAAAGTCTATGAACAGCATTCTGACATAAGTGTCTTTATTGTCCAGGTGCGTGAGTGCTGAGTGGATGGCAGTGGTGATGGCATCATCGGTTGAGCGTTTTGACCGGTATGCAAATTGGTAGGGGTCCAGGGAGGGGGGGAGGACAGATTTAATGTGGTGCATGACTAGCCGCTCAAAGTACTTCATAAGGATGGGGGTAAGTGCGACTGGGCGGTAGTCATTGAAGCAGGATGGAGATGAATTCTTTGGGACTGGAATGATGGTGGTCGCTTTGAAGCAGGTGGGGACAACAGCTTGACTCAGTGAGATGTTGAAGATGTCTGTGAAGACATCGGTGAGTTCCTCTGCACAGTCCCTCAATACACGTCCAGGAATGTTGTCAGGACCTGGAGCTTTGCGTGCGTTGACCCTGCTGAGGGATCTTCTCACGCTGTCCCTGGGCAGTGACAACATCTGGTCATCGGGAGGAGGTGGTGACTTCTGTGCAGTGGTGCTGTTGTGTGCTTCAAAGCGAGCGAATAAAGTGTTCAGCTCATTTAGAAGGGGTGTGGAGCTGTCACACGTCCGTGCAGGGGGTTTGTAGTCCGTGAGGATCTGAATCCCCTGCCACAGGCTCCTTGTGTCTCTGCTGTCGCTGAAACGATGGGCTATCCTCCTGGAGTACTGTCTCTTAGCCTTCCTGATGCCATGTGACAGGTTGGCCCTTGCTGTCCTCAGGCCCACCTCATCTCCAGCTCTGAAGGCAGCAATACGCGTCTTCAGAAGTCTGTAGACATTCCCTGTCAGCCATGGTTTTTGGTTGGGCCAGATGGTGATGGACTTAGTGACTGTTACATCCTCAATGCACTTGGTGATGTAAGAAGTAACAGTTTCTGAGTACTCCTGGAGGTCTGTGATGTTATTGTAAGTTGCAGCTTGTTTGAACATGTCCCAGTCAGTGGTGTCAAAGCAGTCCTGAAGAGCCTCTGATGACCCATCAGGCCAGACTTGAATCTGCTTCAGGACTGGTTTGGTGACTTTCACAAGTGGTCTGTATGCTGGCATTAGCATAACAGTGATGTGATCTGAAGCACCAATGTGGGGGAGGGGGAGGGCTTTGTAAGCACCTCTCTGTGTGGTATATACAAAGTCCAGAGTATTATTTCCACGTGTAGGAAAGTCAATGTGCTGATGAACTTTTGGAAACACACTCTTTAAGTCCGCATGATTGAAATCCCCAGCCAAGATGAGAAAAGCATCCGGGTGGGCTGTCTGCTGATCACTGATGTGTTTATACAGATCATTAAGTGCCTCACTCCTTTTGTTGTTGTTGGAGCTGGGGGGGATGTATACAGCAACAAGTATAATAGCTGTATATTCCCGCGGCAGATAAAACGGCCGACACTTGATAATCATAAACTCCACCAGGGGTGAGCAGTGTTTGCAGACCACAACAGCATCGCGGCACCACGCATCATTGGTGTAAACACAGAGTCCGCCGCCGCGGGTCTTACCTCCCTCGACGAGCACTCTGTCCGCGCGATGGCATGTAAGCCGATCGAGCTGAATGGCGCTGTCCGGATTCGCTGTCGCTGTCCATGTTTCCGTGAATACAAAAACACAACAGTCTCTAACAGTCTTCCGAGTGGAGCAAAGAAGACGAAGATCATCCAGTTTATTGTCCAACGAGCGAACGTTGGCCAAAATGATGGTGGGAATAGCAGGCTTGTGTGGGTTAGCCGCTAGTCTGACACGAATACCTCCGCGCTTCCCCCTTTTCTGTCTCCTCTCACCCCGTTTGTGGCGCTTCCACTGCGGGAGAGGTGCAGTAGTAAGGGACGGCAGTGTAGTAGTCCTTCGGAGAAGACCATGGTCCCGCAGCTCTTGTCCGAGCGTCGAGTCTGGGTTGGAAACTGTAGTTTTTCCAACCTCAAGCAGAAACTCACGTGTGTATCTGTGTTTGCAAACGAACGGACGCGACAAGGACGTACAAAAACACCGTGATTTACACGACGAAGAACACAAAAACGCCGATCCGTCGGGAGAGAGAGAAGCCGCTGCGTGTGCACGCGCCGCCATCTTAGTCACGAACTAAGGGGGTGGGGTCCCTAGCAATAGCAAGGGCTTTTCGGGAGAGGCGGGTGTTATAGATGTCCTGGAAGGGAGGGAGAGAGACACCGACGATCTTCTCAGCTGCTCTCACTATGCGCTGCAGTGCCTTGCGGCAGGATGCGTTGCAGGCGCCGTACCACACAGTGATGCAGCTGGTCAGAATGCTCTCGATGGTGCCTCTGTAGAAGGTGCGCATGATGGGGGCTGAGGCTCCGGCTCATGCCTGGCTTTAACGCTTTAACACTTTAACGCTTAATAGCGTTTAATAGCTTTAACGCTATTAAGTTAAACCAGAGATCAGTCTCCTCTCTTTGATTAAATAAAATAAGCATTTTATGTGCTTTTAGCATGTCATAGATGTATGCTACAGTGTACATTATTTTCAGAATAGGCTTAGTTAGATCACAGTCTTTGGAAGCTGAACTTTTGAAAATAACAATCACTGTTAAAAAGGAGCACTCCACCAGTCAACTGTTTTAGCATCATGCATGCACCAATGCTAAATTTTCGTATAATGTAATCATTATGTTCCAACTTGTAATAATTACTTTAATTAGCTCATTGTTTACTTTAAATTAAAATAAGATGTTAGCTAGTAACAGCATGATTTTTATTATCTTAGAACTGTACATTTCTGACATAGATAACTTGGACACAGTCACCTCTGATAACAGATCACTTTACATTGTAATGTAGACATACTTTCTGTAAAGGTACTTTGAAACTATATGTATTGTGAAAAATGCTACATGGAATCAAATACGCTGCATGTAAAACTATTCAAAATAGAATTTATATTCCAACATAACATGTTAACATCGAATTTCACAATATCAGAGTCCTCAGCTTGAAAAGTTTCAAAAACAAATACTATGAAATATGATGAAACAGCTAACTTAGCTGACGACATGTACAATGTCCATGGTGACGTCACATAGTCTATATTTTAACATACACAATAAAACAGTTTTCTGCAAGCTATTGTTAGATTTCTCGTTAAAAAAAAAATTGTGAAATGAAAATGGCTTACCTCTATGTGTTTCCTTAGATTGGAAGGAGAATTCTTGTATGACGAAATTGTACAGGGCCGAGGCAGGCAGAGAAGGCACTTAAAAATGAAGGACTCGTTCTTCTTTTCAATAATTTCAAAAAAAGTGCGTAAATAAGGCCATGGGTGTGGTGGCATGTTAGAGTCAGTAACGTTAGTTTCTTCCATCATTTATCAGGACTCAATGTTATGCCTGTTGCATTGACGTGATGTCACGTCACTCACGTTGAACCCTATATTCGCGCTGTTGCCAAGGAGACAACAGGGGCAAGTAAAACAAGTTCAAAACTAAACACGTGCTGTGATTGGTGGCTCGTTTGACCAGTTAAGTTTTTATCCACTCATAAATAAAAAGGAACGACTGATTTTGAAAATGTAATAGAGTAAACAGTAAGATATTTGACATTGAAATGTAGTGGAGTTAAAGTAAAAGTCTCCCCAAATTGAAATACTTCAGTAAAGTACAGATACGCAAAAAAGCTACTTAAGTACAGTAACGAATTACATTTACTTCGTTACTGTCCACCACTGGTAAATTTGGACATGCAATTCCCTTTTTGAAAAGACAGATTTGAACGTTGTCCACTGTGTCATTTTAATGAATGCCACTGTGGCAAACCTAGCTGTATTGTAAGTGAAAAGGAGTGTGGCGGCAGCTTTCGTGACCATGTCAGCTGTCCTGTTTCCAATGGAAACGTCATCTTGACCTTGGTCTTGTTTATAGCAACCATAGAAGAATTTACTTTGTGGCCACTTTAGGGTTCCGGGATATTTGGGGCTCTAGGCTGTACTGCTGCGTTGACAGCCTACAAGTCTCAAATATAACCATCGGTCAGCTGACCTTTATCTCTTATTGTTTTTTAATTAATTTCTATTTTTATTTTATGCTGCTAAAATTGTTCTCACAGGAGAATCAGAACATTTTATAATCACTCCCTTGTTTAACAGCGCATTAAAACACAGGAGTGATACCGTCGATTGCTTCTTGTTTGAGTTGATATTGCATCTTTTTTGGTTTATAGTCTCCTTTTGGCGTGATTTCAACAGGGTCCCATTTTCAAACCGAGGTCATATTTATCTTTTGCCCATAAGGTGTCGGGCACGGGCACAGTTTCTAGCCCTTTGTGAATTTGGTTTTGTCCAGTCGTGTCAATTTTGTCTCGATTGAGTTGTCAATCATCATTATTGTTCTCTGTCCTGTCAATGATTCATAGTATACTGTTTATACCAACCTGTACTGGTGCTTTGATAGATTTGTCTAGGCTAATCAATCATTTCGTTCTCCATATTTTTGGATGAATTGGCCTGCATCTTTCCACTGTGCTTTTAGTGGTTTTGAAAGAGAAATGTGTGGTCGTGCGTCGGCTATGTCATAAAATTCTTGTTGAAGTTCTGTCAATTTTGTGCCAACCACGCATCACTCATTACTCCAGTACAGACAATCAGACATCAATTCTTCAATTTCCATTTCCCCCCATCGCTGCGCAAATTCATTGTCCAGTTCATTGCTGACATGGGCTGTACAATGTAAATCTGCTCCGACCATGAAGTCAGCGGTCGGTTTAACTCTATCATGTGCCTTTATTGTCAGACCTTAATTTGGGGTTAGCCATTCGTACACAAACAATTCAGCAGATTTAGAGAGCAACCACATATCAGCAGTGAGACCAGACTCATCAGAGAAAATATTCACATGCAATTTACATAGCAAATCATCTTCCTAATAGAAGGCACAGGCATGAATGAGTGATCAGGAATTCGTGTTCAAATGATTTTCAATTAATCATGCATGTTAAAGCAGTGGTATAGGGCTCTTCAACCACATGTCGTATGGTGGTTCAAGAGGAAGCCCACTTTCCTGACAATGATATTGGCTTGGGCAATTCTTTTTCAATAATTACTAAAGTTGTGGCCCCTGAATCTAGCAAGAATGTTATGGGAGTATTTTCTACTGTAAACTCTACCAAAGGCAGAGAAACATTGGGGTGGAAACACACATCAGCAAGTGTTTCTTCATTGCAAGGAGCGAGAGAGAAAAATAATAATTTGGACAATACTCATCTGCTTTTGGATGGACACGGCTCCCGTTGCTCACTGCCTCCCCATTTCAATCCGCTTGTTCTGGTCGTCGATTTTGTCCACCTCGTCCTCTTCCCCTTCCCCTTCCTCGTTGTTGTCCTCCATCGAGATTCAGTCCAGACATGTTTACCAGTGCCAGTTGTAGTTGTTTGTCCATCTCACGTCTTCTAGCTTTTTGTTGTTTCTTGAGGATGTATTGGTTGTGACTGGCATGTCGCCTTACATCTGCCAGGGATGCCATTGACCATCCCACACATGACCGTTTCGTTGCTTTGGCGATCTCTCCGTCCAGACCTTCCAGGAAAAGTTGTTTCAAACAGTAATTATAGGGGTCGATGCTGAGCTGAGCTGCGTCGACCGTGGGTGATCAGGGAACCAACCCACTATATCTGTCAAACATTTCTTTCAGTCTGCAGAAATATTCCTCAGTGGTTTCGCTGTCCTTTTGTTTGCACTGCTTGAATTTTTCAATGTTCATTTGCGCTGGAAATGCAGTTGTGATCTGTCTCTTGAAAGCCGCAAACTTCTCTGTGTGTGGTCTGTTGTCATCATACGACCAGGTCAGGTGTTTTAGTTGATCTGCTGCTGGCCTGTTGCCATTCATTTTGGACATGGCCACAGCTCCGTATTTCAGTTTCATCAGTCTCTGTAGTTCAATCATTCTGGGGCAAAATTCTTGACAAAAGATTTCTAATTCATCCTCCAGTTTTGCTTCACCCACCTCTATTGAGGCAACATAGTCGTAGTGGAAGGGAGGTGGTTGGTGACTTTTTGGGTCAGTGTCAGGGTACAGGTCGGGAAAGCTGGGCTCTTCACGTTGTTGTCGAGGATCGTTGATGGGAGGGTGGCGAGCCGGATTGCACATGTCCTCCTCCAGCATGTGTTTGTCTGCTCGAACAAAACAATCATCATGTGAAAAGATAGAAGAACAAGACACACACTCAGTTTTTTAACTCATGCATTGGTTTTACTGCTTTTCCCTTCCTATCTTCATTTGATTCTAAAAGGGCAATTGCTTTACATATCTGTTTTTGTTGTCTCGTAATTGCCTCAGCCAACCACATGTCAATTACCCTACCATCTTTGGTATGGTTTTCCATTTCTGTTTTCTTTACCACATGAGTGAGCCAATTTGTCTTTGTGGCTTCTAAATTTGATACACTCAAACGTCCCATGAATCCATATTGATTCATTAAATAATCAACTTGTGGATGCCACCACGTTCCATGCTTATCAGTAGGGATGAGCGAGTACAGCATTATCTGTATCTGTATCTGTTAACCATATGAATTATCTGTATCTGTACTCGGACTGGGCGGAGCCTAACCCGGAAGTGGGCGGGGATTTAACCAGTATGTTATTTTTAATCATGCAATTGATACGGGTCGATCAGAAATTGTTATATTTATTGCTGATTAGAAAACTATTTACATGACAGCATTGGCATTGAGCTTCAGATCAATGGTTTTGATCACGATAACAAACTATATACAGAACAAGTTTTGCAACAATGAATACAACTCAATTTTGCAATTGAGAAGAAATTATGAAGAAAATTTTAATAAACAAGAGTTTTCATTTAAACATAACTTTCTTTTATTAACTTTTACATTTTTTATGATCAGTGTGATTTTGTTTTATTTCCACACCAGGTATGTGTGTGTGTGTGTGTGAGTGAGTAAGAGAGAGAGGGGACTGTGTGTTCTATGGATCAAATAGTCTGACACTGTTTTAAAGATCTGCATTCCTTTATTTTGTATGAAATTGTAACGGCCACTTTATGTGGTACTATACCTTTAAGGCGGTGTATGCTGAGCTGGTGTGAGCGTGCGTGCTCGGGGGAGGAGTCAGTGTTTTTTGGTGAGTGATGAGAATATGGCCGCTCTACCGCTGACTTATATTGTGACCTGTTTTCTTTTCTTTGAGTTGTGATGTCTGTCGGAGTGTTTCCTTTTTCTTTGGTTTGTTTTTGTCTCTCTTTCATGTGTGAAAGGAGTGCGCCATTACAACACCAATTCCATAAAGGTTCGTATGATCAGTGATCCGCCTCGTTTCCTTTATTTGTTCATCTGGGCAGAGCTCAAACACTCGGACAGTCGTTACAAATTGGCGCCCGAACAACTGGATTCATACCGGTCATCTTTTCTCCACGAGGATTTTCAGCATTGTGTTTTTTTTTTGGAAGTGTTTCGTTGCACGGAGTTTGTCCATTGCGGTGGGCTACGGGACTTTGCTGACTAGCTTGCTAACAATGGAGACCATGCGGTTATTGCGTGACTGATTTTCAGGTACTGTTTTTACGGATTTGTTATTCTGTTTCCGTGGATCGCCAGAATATTGACTTTTGGGACAATATATGAAAACTGTTGGATACATTTTTTTTCGACGTTTTTGCATTGTGGATTACTGACTTTTCGGAACTATATTGTACTGCGTCAGAGCGAAAGGATTTTTATTTTGTTGCACTAATCTCACGTGCGCGACCGATGACAAGGAACTGTTAAAACTGTGTGAAAAGAATTGCACGCGTGGAGTAAAATTGCTTTTCTTGACATTTCTGTGGTGTGCAAGTTTGCTTCAAGCCAGCACGGACTGAAAAAGTTCTCTATTTACAAACAAAAAAACATTTGGTTTGAAAGAGTTTACTTGTTTCCAATTTCTATTATACACTGCAGTTTTATTCTGTCTTAAACACATTGGTGTGCTGTGAAAGGGGAAACTTCAATTGTATGCTATTTATCTGAGGACATTTTGCTGTAAAAGTGTTGGTTGTTTTCTGTGGGTGTTAAAAAGGGGAAAAATAGAATATTTTAGTGAGTACTAATTTTGAATTCAATATTTGTGGGAAAGTACTGTTTTTCTTTCAATTTGCTGTTTGTATTGATTGTTTTACTACATAATGGCTACTCACCCGGACTTGCAGAATGACCTAACTGACTGGCCCACAGCTGCAGACTCTTTTTCTGAACAGGATTTGCCACAGCATAATTCGGGAGACATGCAGACTCAAGTCAAGATATTACAGGCTGAGGTGGCAGTGCTGCAGCAGTGCCTGCGTGACTCAATTGACTTACAGAAAGACATGATGAACTGCTTGGCGCATCAGGAGTGTACCATGCCTGCTACCCCGCAACCAGTTCCCTTGGCCAGCTCTACACCTTACAATTTGCCACAAGCTCCATTCACAGCCTCAAGGTCAGTTCCAGTCAATACAGCCAAATGTGATACACACCCTTTTGCTTACCTGCCCACTGTAGATATGAATACAACTGCAAATGCTCTCACCTCTATCCTTCACCAATCTCGGCTCCAGCCACCTGTGTTTACTGCAGATGGTTCCATAAATCCTGAGGAATGGCTTCAATTACTCAATGTGTACAGAACCTCCCTGGATCTGACAGATGCCCAAATCCTCGTTGAGCTCCCACATTTTCTGTCAAAAGAGCCGAGAAAATGGTTTACTGTACTTAGCACACATTTGACCACATGGGACCAGTTCTGTGAGTTTTTTAAGATGGTTTTTCTGCCTTCAGACAACCAAGAACGTATCCTGAGGGGCATTCTTGACCGCGTGCAAAGACCTGATGAACCACTGCCGACCTTTGTCGCTCACATGTTGGGTGAGTTTCGTAACCTAAGAACTCCTCCACCCCAACAAGAGCAAGTAGATCTTATACGGAAGTATGTTCTTGAAAAATATAGAGTCGCTCTTTATGGCACACCAATACCATCGGTCATGGATCTTCTTTTGCGAGCTCACGAGCTTCATGCAGTTCTCGGTCCAAGTGTTGGGTGTTCGCCTCTGACACAGCCAAGCAATGCACCTTTGAGGGATGTTTTCTGTTTTAAATGCTCTTTGCCAGGATTCACCACTCGTACTTGCCCAAACTGTAGCAGAGGAGCGAAACCGCATTTGTCTTCAACAGAACCACCAGAACTCTCAAGAGAGACTGATAATAGAGGACCGGGTGCTGGTAGATTGGTTGGCTCTATCCAGGCCAATGGGGAAGAAACAGGGCTCTCAGAATTTGCCCAGAGGGGAAACTTCAGAGGAGGGAGGACGTTCAGGCGGGGCAATCCTCCCTCCAGAAGATAGATGTGCCTCGTTTTCCTGATGCTTCCATGAGTGAGCAACCTACACTTTGTCATGTGGAGGATGTTACTTCTGTGTCTTCTTGGAACACCCCATTCAGAGTGAAGGTTAATCTTTATGGACATGTTTTTGATGCCACTCTTGACACTGGTGCTTCTCTTTTTTCTCTTTCTTTCTGTTATCCAGACTATTCCTGGGGGGGACTTAAGAGTTAAGCCATGGTCCGCACCTCCTATTCGGCTTGCGGATGGAGCATCCTGTTGCCCGCAGGGTATAATTTGGTTATTTTTGGGTTTTATGGGCCAGCGTTTCTATCACCGCTTTGCTGTTGTCCATAGTCTATCTTCTCCTGTTATTTTGGGAATGGACTTTATGTTGAGATCTTCAGTTACTATCCATGTTCCATCCAGGACTGTGGTGCTCGGTGATGATCCATTACCTCTTGAGGAGTTAGAGGGTGCTGACTTAACAATACCTGGACCTGATTTGTCATGCTTGGAGGCCAGTTTTTTGGCCCTGTCTGAAAAGGTTGAAGAAGCATCTCTAAATAATGAGCAGAAAACCAAACTGGCTGAATTACTCAATACATTCAGTGGGTTATTTGATGGACATTTGGGACACACTTCTCTGGTGGAACATGAGATCGTCACAAGTGATGCAAAACCGGTACACCTTGCACCTTACCGCACTTCCCCTGCAAAAAAAGAACTAATTGAGTCTCAAATAAAGGACATGTTAAGGGAAGGAATAATTGAACCTGCTTCAGGTCCTTGGGCTTCACCTGTCGTCATCGTCCCAAAACAATCAGGAGAGCCAAGGTTCTGTGTCGATTATCGTGCACTCAATAACCTCACCGTCAAAGACTCGTATCCGCTCCCAAGGATTGATGAGTCTCTGGATTTTCTAGCTAGAGGGACTTTTATTTCTACCATCGACTTGGCTAGAGGCTACTGGCAAGTAGGGATGGCGGAGAACTCAAAGCCAAAGACTGCTTTCATTTCCCACTGTGGATTGTTTCAGTTTCGGGTCTTACCTTTTGGTTTGTGCAATGCGCCTGCCACTTTCCTGAGGCTTATGAACACAGTTCTTGCGGGTCTCATCTATAAGTCGTGTGCTGTCTACTTAGACGATATTGTGGTGGCATCGCCTACTTTTGAGCAACATCTTGCTGACCTGAAAGACGTTCTAAAGAGGCTGAAATCTGCAGGACTGTCTATTAAGCTTGCAAAGTGTCAGTTCTGTAGGAGTGAACTCACCTTTCTGGGTTATACCATCACCCCAAAAGGCATTCTGCCAAATGAGGACAAAGTGAGAGCAGTGACTGATTTCAAAACCCCAACCAACGTGAAACAAGTCAGACAGTTTCTGGGCATGACCAGCTATTATAGACGCTTCATTCATGACTATGCCCGCCAGGCTGAACCACTCTTTGCATTGACCAGGATGGATGTTCCTTTCGTGTGGTCTAACGAATGTCAGACGGCAATGGAGTTCCTAAAAGAAAAACTGACTTCTGCTCCTGTTTTAACTTTCCCAGACTTTTCTCTCCCTTTCTTTATTCATACAGATGCCTGCGACATTGGACTTGGTGCCGCACTCATGCAAAGGGACAACAACGGCAGAGATGTTGTGGTGGCTTATGCAAGTCGTGCTCTACATAAGTCCGAAAAACCCTATTCTACTCCAGAAAAGGAGTGTTTAGCCGTCATCTGGGCTCTTGAACACTTCAGGCCATATATCGAGGGACTTCCTGTGACAATTTTTTCAGACCACAGCAGTTTGAGATGGCTAATGTCTCGACCAAACCTCTCTGGCCGGCTGGCTAGGTGGTCTCTCAGATTGCAGGAGTTTGATTTTGATATTGTCCATAAGCCAGGGACAAGTAACAATGTGCCAGATGCTCTTTCTCGTAACCCTGTTCCTTCCTGTGGTGTACCCTTGGGACTTTTGCCTGATCATGCCATAATTGGGAGCCTTGATTTGCGTACTTTACCCCCTGTAATTTTTTCAGATCGGGAGCAACTTAGGCAGCTGCAGTGCAATGACCCAGAGACGGGGAAACTTCTACGGAGGAACAGACGGAGAGTAATGCTGAGGAGTTGTCTAGGTATGAGATCCAGGATGGACTCCTGTACTACGTGGATGACAAAGTTTCTTGTAGTCTTCACCCTATGAAGCGTCTTAAACTGTACGCACCTACGGCTATGAAGAGGAGTTTGATGGAGTATTATCATGACCACCCAATGGCTGGACATTTGGGAATGACAAAGACAATAGCGAGACTGAAACTTCGTTTTTACTGGCCAAAGATGTTGTCTGACACTAAGAAGTATGTAGCTTCCTGTACTGTCTGCCAGTTCACAAAACCAAGCCAGAGTAAACCTGCTGGGTTTATGATTCCTATCTGCCCAAAAAGACCTTGGGAGTATACTGGAGTTGACTTTGTGGGGCCATTACCGCGCACATCCTGCGGAAATGCGTACATCCTGGTCTTCGTGGACTATTTTTCGAAGTGGGTGGAGATCAGTGCAGTAAGGGAAGCGACTGCTCAAGTTGCCGCCAGCAAGTTGCTGAGCGACGTGTTTGCGCGACATGGCGCGCCTACTTACCTGATCACAGACAGAGGGTCACCTTTTGTAAGTGAACTCTTCAGGCGTGTACTCACCACCTTGGGGTCAGAACACAGACTCACGACTGCATATCACCCCCAAACGAATGCAACGGAGAGGGTGAATCGTTCGCTGAAAACCGCCATCCGTGCTTACGTTGGTAACAAGCACAATGCTTGGGATCGTTACCTACCCCAAATTTGCTTTGCCTTGAGAACTGCACCACACGAGAGCACTGGCCATAGCCCATCCATGTTGTTATATGGACGAGAATTAAACACTCCTCTCGACATTATTACTCAGCCTAATTGTGATGGAACAGATGAGCCTGGTATTCCATACCCAGAAAGCTTGGAATCGTCAATCAGAGAAGCGCATGAGCATGCTCGGTCAATTTTGGAGGACAGCCATGCCAAAAGGAAGAAATACCACGACCAGAGACGTCGGCCTGTGTCTTACTCCGTGGATGAGCTGGTCAGAGTAAAGACTCATCCCTGATCAGATGCACTGGCAAATTTCACAGCTAAACTAGCACCTGTATATACAGGCCCTTATCGAGTTGCTCAAAAGCTGTCACAAGTGAACTACAGACTAATAGACATGAATACGGGGACGGACGCAGGTGTGTTTCATGTTGTAAATCTGATGCCTTTTCGTACCTGGAATCCAACGAATGAAACTGAAACAGAGGATTTTGTTGCAGAAACGTCAGCTGACAGGCCTTTGTCTGAGGGAGTGACTGAAGAAGCAAGTGTTCATGATCTGTCAGGTAGTTTGGACAATGTGAATTATTTGCCTGATCTTCAAATTGACTCTGGAACTCAGAACAATAACTTGACTGATAATGACTACGAACTTGACAGACACTATAACTTAAGACCTCGACGTCTACCAAGAATCACCTCAGACTGGTCGACTAATAGGTGGACGAATGTGTACCACACAGACAGACTAGACCTTAAATAGTATTTCAGTAAGGGGAATGTTTAAATGTTTTTTCTGAAACTGAAAAGTGTTAACATTTCAAGGAAACAATTTTGAAATTGTATGTTCACAAGAAGTTAATCTGTTGATTTCATATGGTGGTTACAATGTTTAAAGGAAAAATGTGAAGTGGGGAAAAAATTGTAAAACAAAGGAATGTCCTATCTTAAGTTGTTGGATTATATGCAGGTTTTTTTGTTTGGAAAATGACAGACAATGTATTTTGGTCTATCTGTACTGTCATGTATGACAATGGGTGACTTAATACTTAATACTACTGTTTAATAATATTTTGACGACTTTCATGTTTGGGTTTTTTTAAAGTGACTTTACTCAGTAGTACACGGCTGAGGGCAGCCTTTTCTTTTCTGGGGGGGATCTGTAACGGCCACTTTATGTGGTACTATACCTTTAAGGCGGTGTATGCTGAGCTGGTGTGAGCGTGCGTGCTCGGGGGAGGAGTCAGTGTTTTTTGGTGAGTGATGAGAAGATGGCCGCTCTACCGCTGACTTATATTGTGACCTGTTTTCTTTTCTTTGAGTTGTGATGTCTGTCGGAGTGTTTCTTTTTTCTTTGGTTTGCTTTTGTCTCTCTTTCATGTGTGAAAGGAGTGCGCCATTACAACACCAATTCCATAAAGGTTCGTATGATCAGTGATCCGCCTCGTTTCCTTTATTTGTTCATCTGGGCAGAGCTCAAACACTCGGACAGTCGTTACAAAATACAGCAAGAAAGTGTCAGACACTCAGTGCGTTTAAGGATGCGCATGCTTTAACAAAGCTGGTTAAAGCCAGCAGACGGTTAAAAAAAAATCTCCGACAGGCAAAGACGCAACGCTAGTCGCATTCTATCAAGCACCACGTCTGAACAAACCCCACGTTTACCAGAACTCTACTGGTTAATAAAAAACAAACCTGAAGCTGAAGAGACCCTAAACGTTAGCGGAAAAGACCCGCGAACCCGAGTGACTGAGAGGGAAAGACACCTGTTCTCGTCTCAGCGTTCAGCGCGTGAATGAGCAGGGCAGAGCCGCGGGACGCAGAACATCTGCAGGTGTGGGGGAAGCGCGCTGTGACTAGCCTATCACAGAACACAGTCAGCTATCCAATGAGGATTTTTATTCAATCCGAGCACAGATAATGACTCGTATTACTCGTATAATACTCGTACTCGGCAAAAATGCATTATCCGTACCGGATACTCGTTTCAGTCGAGTATCCGGCTCAACTCTTATCAGTCATTATTTTCAAAGCACCCTTTCGAGAAGTCCACTTTTGGGTCATTTTTTAAATTTTCATTACCCATGATTTTCTTTTTCTTTCTTTACTAAATTACTAATAGACCTAATTAAAGGTCTTTGTGACCCTTTTGGATCCCGTGTGGTCAACACGCTCTGCCTTTATTTCGTCAATAAAAGTCTTTCTGACCCTTTTTTGGATCCTGCGTGGTCAACACGCCCTGCCTTTACTCTGCAATAAAGGTCTTTTGTGACCCCTTTGGATTGTTCTCTAACTTTAGTAAAGACAAAATCTCGCTAATAAGCTTGCCTAAGGATAAGGATTAATAAGTGCATATACATCTAAAGATAATAAGTACATAAGAAATACAAATTCTATCACAGTCACCTGCTGGAGTTTTGGGTTCTTGCCGCTGTCACCTCTGGCTTGCTTAGTTGGAGACACTTAACATTTAATATTGATCAATACTATTGATTGGCCTGCTTTTCTACAGCTGCAGTGCAGTCAAAACAAACTTTGTTGCATTATTATCCCGTTATCTCTGTAAAGCTGCTTTGAAACCATATCTATAAAAACACTATAAATAAACTTGACTGGTGAAAAGCGCATCTGTCTCTTTCTTGACATGATTGTCAAGGATATGAGGACTTTCCCCTTTCAGTTTTGGTTTGTTTTTGCCCTGTATTAGGCAGTATTTATGTTCAACTTTGCTTACTATTGTTAAACGTGTGGTGCGGGAGGACGAAGGAGACGAGGAAAGGAGGAATAAACTGCAATGTGCTTTATTCACAAACTAAAAGAGCAAACTTTAAACAGAAAACAAACGTTCACACTTGTGCAAAATCTGGAGATATAAACTCAGTGGAGAACCAGGAGCTCGGGGAGCCTGAATGACGCTGCCTTCCATGGAGCCGCAGGGAGGAATGTTTACCCTGGAGGATCTACCTCCGCCTCTATTGACCTACCCGCCCCCGTGACGTGCCCATGTGTCCATGATAGGCTGGTGCAGGCTGGCAGGCAGGAGAATGCAGGCTGTGGCTGTGGCTGGTGCAGAAGAGCAGTTGCTAATGCAGACTCACAAGAGAATGAAGGTGCAGGCTGGCATACAACGGGTGCTGATACAGGCTCACGAGCGGAGGATGCAGGTGCAGGCTGTTGAACAGCGGGTGTTGACTCAGGTTGCCAAATCTTTCTTACATATTGTGGTGGCAAAATCTTTTACTAGTTCTGAATAAGAGACAAATATCCCAATTGTAATTTAAAAAGGTTTATTTTCTCATGAGAAAAGGCCACAGTCATACAGACATTCGAGTTGCCCTGCAGAGTGTGACAAAGAAGGGAGGGCCGCTTCGACACTTATATCTCTAGTCAAGGCTAAAGACTCAGTTGTTATTTTCCATTCCTTATCAGGAACACATTACCCTCTCTATACCTCAAGTGTATTTCTTCAGACTTATTATATTTTACTTACTACTTCTACAGAATAAAAATACAATTAATGTCACACAATAATAAATAATGTCAAGAGAAAACATATCATCTATAAAATTCCATCACAATTCCTCCCTTTTTATCATTCATTGATAACTAAATAATATTCAGAATTTTACATCTATTCTCTGATTTTCATATAAATCATCTCACTTGAATTTGAGAAGGAAGAAATGCTAAGGCTGTTTTTGTAGGGAAAGTCCCCTTGGTATAATCAAGCAATTATATATATTCAGGATAGAAAATACCATAATTCGATTAATTCATGTCAGTACCATCCTCACATCATCATCATCTTGTCGTTTATACAGACATTAGAAATCATTTGATACGAAACTGTGCTGGTCACAGTTCTTTGCACTAATGCTGAAACACATTGAATTACTATCAAGATCAAATGCTATCACAAGTAAGTAAACCATTCGAACCATTGGCTATCAACTCTTGGTGGCTCTTTTACGGCCATCCTCATGTGATCAATTACATTTGTTGCGTTGTCACTGTAATCTGGGATGTAAAAACAGCAGGATGTACTTAGCCTCTTACATACCTCTCCTTTCTCAGCAGTTAACATATCTAACACCAATCTGTTCTGTATTACAGCATCTCTGATTTGTGATAGTTCATCATTAATCAGACCCAAAGCATTTTCAGTGCTGTTTGCTATTTCTAAGACAGTCCATTCCAAACCGTTGGTCTTGTTCATAGCTACCCGTTGTGGCATTCCAGTAGGAAAAACCCAGACTGATGCTGCTGAAGTGTCGTTCGGTTTGTTGAAAGGACAAGTGAAGATGACAGTTCTTGTCCCAGACAAGTCATTGAACAGTTCATGGTGTTGTCATTTTTCACATTGCTTACTACGGAAGTAGTTCCGGTCCGTTGTTCTCTACGGCTCACTAGCCAGTCATGTTTACTTAAGTCTCCTGGTTCAACCAGAGGTCCCGCAGCGCTGGGAGCCTTTGGTCCTACCTTCAGATAGATTTGTTGCTGCCAATCTGTTCCGCTTTTGTCGATTCCACAGTAGTACATTCCTTCATCAGATAGTCTTACTCCTTTCACCGCTACCACCATTCCTCCTCGATTGTCTCTGTTTCCAGCCCACCCTTTCTTGCTCACTCTGAATCTCTCATCAGTCCCATAAGTCGTTGGTTCGTGGTAGGCCACCACATCAGACCATTTCCATGGGTGTCTGCAAAAATACACTTGGCCATACCTGGCCCAGTAGCTGACTTTTATACAGTTAATGCAGTTCTTCTCATAGGGATTACACTCAAATCTTACTTCAGACCCCTCCACCAGCGTGACTCCTCCCGCGATGGTGTGTTGTTACTGCTCAGAGCGGTGTCGTTGGTCTCTTTGGTCTGATCGATGGCCCCTGTTGCATATAGAATTATAGTACAGATCATTATTGATATCACAGTCAGAATACATGTGGTGCCTCTCAGGCCGCACAGCCCTGGGTGTCTGAACGGGTGCCAAGGTCTCAGTGCGGCATCCATTTCGGTTATCTTGATTCCCACCACTCTGGCTGTTTTGACTTTGATTCCTCCTCCGGGACGTCCTTGCTTGTTTAGATAACAGAAGTGAAGTCTGTGTGAGACGTAGACATAAGCTGTTATTGAAATCTGTGGTTTCTACTCCTTCGATTCCCCTTCTCCCTCTGCAGGTGGCTCTTGCAATGGCTAGCGTGAACCCACGTGGCTCTCTCTGCGACCTTCACTGCGTCTGCGTCGTCAGTAGCACTTGAAACGGGCCCAGCCATCTCTTTCTCCCCAGATCCTTTATCACCACGAGATCTCCTGGTCTGAGGTCATGGAGCGGGGTCTCAGCTGTCTTCCCCTGAGCTGCTTTTACCTGCACAAAAACGTTAGCCAGCAGAAAATACATTTCTTTACGACAGTTCAACAATCACAGTTCACGATTCGGATGATGGCACCTGTTTCTTGCTCCCTTCAATAATTAATGGGGTTCTTCCAACTAATATCTCAAATGGGCTCAGAATTGTTCTGGCCTTTTTCTTTCTTTTTTATCTCATTGTCATATACCACAAATTGGTTAACTGTATTATTAATTGTCCCATTCCTCCTTTTGATACATGGTCTAACCCATGTGTCAATTTAGCATAATGTTTGAACAATTCTCTGGGATAAACAGTGTTTTGCCATCAACCGAACGCTGTCTTTAATATTACAGCCGGATCTCCTCAAAACGGCTTTCTCTCTCCTTCTGTTGAAAAAGGCATTCTCTTTAAAGAGTGGAAAGAGTCAAGGTTAGTTTTAGTTAACATGTTGAATTCCTCATCCATTGTCTGCGTCTGCTCTGTTTTACCTGTAGAAATAAAGTCTTTTGTGTTAGTGTGCGCAGCGCATTTAAAACCTATCAAATTTGACCCTAATGGAGCATGAAGAATGGGTCAACCATCAAATAATATTAAATAAAATAAAACTGTTCCCAGTGTTTCTATATAGCCCCAAAGTCATACATCACCCTAAAAGAATAACTAAAATCCATCTAAATCATCATATATTTGTCTTCCATTAATTTGCACACTTTGGTTAAGGTCACAAGCTCTGCTGTCGGCGAGTAGTTCGAGGTCAATGGCCCTGAAGCTATCGCTTCAAATTCAGTCGTCACAGCATAGCCTGCTCGATTGAGGCCTGTTGTTTTGTCTCTAGAGGCAGAGCCATCTACGAACAAAACGTTCTCACAGTTATCTAGTGGTGTGTTCGTCAAGTCAGGTCGTGGTGTACAGACTTGATCAAGGGAGTCAAACAAACAACGTCAAATCATAATCTCAACTCACAAATTCTCTTAATGCCACAGTTCTCAATCTGTCGCCAGGTTTATCTAATGTCATGCATCCATTTGATGGATGAAAATAAATAAAACTTTCTCCTTTGTTCGACCACTGGCCTTTCATAGATGTGAGGGTGCTCTCTGGATAATTTGGAGGGTGACTTTAGCCAATGTGTCACTCTTTCTCTGCCGTCATTTTCTCTAACGTCAAGTCTATAACACTCGGATCACTCATAGTTGATAGTATTTAAATTTAGACCCTCAGTTGAATTTAGACAAGGGTTTTAAACCCATAATGGACGGCAATCTTCAGCTTCACAATTTCAACTTACACAATTATTTAAACTAATCCAGAGAATAACTGAAATTAACTCGTCATATTTACCACTAGCAGACAGAGCTGGATATTCAGTCTCGTCCCATGTTCTATATCGTCTTTTCATCAAATCCAATCAGAATTATCGGCTTCTGTAAAGTTTGTCACTTCACTTTAACCATCTGTAATGATAAAACACTCATTCCAGAGGTTAATGACACTATCGGGACATACAAAACATAAAGTGCAGTCACTCACACACACTCAGACATGAATCATCATTTGTTTTTAGAACAGTTAGTTAGGTTGTTTTGGTTCATTATCATTGCGATAACAGAGTGCCATTCCACTGAAACAGTCTCTCCCTCAAAGACAAATGCTTTTCTCAACAGACCATGTTCATTTGTCTTATAATATTAACCCGTTTTTTTTTTCACAGTCAATGCTCTTACATGATTTTCCACAATAGCATAATTTGGAATAACTGTTTTTCCAATATTAACACATCCCCAGAATTTAAATCGTGTGTCTTTTTTTTTTACTTCTCTGATAGCTTGCGCTCTTTGTCAGACAGAGATTTACTGTTTGGCGTTATAACATGGCTCAACGCCATGCCATACAATGCCATGTTGGCATTAGGGAAAAGGTCACTTCCTGTTACACAAACTCCATCTTAGACCGACTGACCTTGTGACCCTCTTTCTAAATGTTTCAGGAGGGCAACACTGTCAGACACACATGTTAGTTCATCACATGCACAAATCAAAAGATTATCAACATATAGTAAAGAGCTGTGGCTGGGGTCAGAGTCAGAGGTTCAAGACTGAGTGCCCAGTCTACACCTGAAAACCTCAACGCACTCTGTGGAATTTGAGACAGAATGGTAGTTTGAGAGTTTGACACATTTGGGGCTCTGGATCTGATCGCAGCATCAACAGCCTTTAAATCTTGATCAAATTGCCATTCTGTAGGCTGTCCCTTATCTCTTATTTTCTTTACAGGAAAAATGGATGTACGCATTGGAGAGTTGCTGCATGACACAATCCCCTCTTTTACCAATAATTAAAACACTGGCATGATGCCAATCACTGATTCTCTGGTTCTTTTAAAACAATATTAACTGGTTCACAACCCCACAATGAAACCCACATCATATTAATGTTTTTCCCATAATTTTGAAGGTACTATGTTGAGGGCTGGATTAATGTCCTCTGCCCTAATGTCAACAGCGCAGCAGCTCTCTTCAGCTCTATATTCAATGGGGACAATCATTCTCACAGTCTGGACTCTTGATGAACTCTATGCCCTGACTCACTTCTGTCCAATATTCAAATTCACTAATTATTATTGTTATTATTTTTCCCATAAAAGGCCCTAACTCAGACCACGGTTACTTTGGGTTTTAGCCAAATATACATGTGGAACTGATCCGGTCATCAGATAAAAAGGTCATTTCTGCTCTGTCAAGCTTACAGAGAGCACAAATCCGCACATTCTCTATAACATATAGTTAAAATTAAAAGTCTCACTATTTGGTTCTACCAACCATTCATCTTCTATCGACCACGACATGTGATGTGCAGTGTAATTCAGCAGAAGTCATTAAATTAGCATTTTTAAACCCTTTACTCTTTAACAAATCGATTAATCCCATTCAAAGTCTCTGACCTCGTTCATAAACCCAGAGCGGAGTTTCAGACATTAAGTCTCTTTAACGTGCGCCCTGTTTCAATTTAGAGGTACCGTACATTGAACCTTTCAGCAAATCTATCATTCCTGTATCAGAAACGGACAGGTTAGTTTATCAGAGATTCCCGGTAAACACTGCAAGTCACATGGTCGTATAACACTTCTCTATACACAATAATCTACCATTATTTACTTGTGTTCTCTCTATTAAAAGAGACCATCTTGGTAATTATAAAACAAAACCAAAAAAAACTCTATATTTGCCATTTGGCATCAGACTTGAAATAAACATTGCAAGCAGATTCTTCATTGCAGAGAGCAGTATCAGTGTATGTGTGTGTGTGTGGTATTAAACATTTGCACTTCCCTTATCCGTGACTGCTGGCTGCGCTCCAGACCTCCTTCTCCCTGCTCTCCGTCTTCTTTCTCTCAGTTCACCCGTGTGGTGATCGGACAGCCCAATGTCCATATTCTTTGCACAGTTTACAGTTGGTCCACTTTCTGAAGTCCTGATCTTCAGCCAGAACTCACATCTCCTCTTCTTCTGCCTCTTCCTGCTGTTGTATCTGTTGGCTGATGTCTCTGCCCTTTGTGATCTTCTTTGAATGAAAGCAAGTTGCAGTTCTTTGTCTTTTCTTTATCTGTTGTTCTTGCGCATGCCGCGCACAGTTTAGGACAGTCTCAATTCGTCCATTCCAGTCGATGTATTGTAGTTTCACTGTTAATGTGATCTTTAGTCCGTCTTTGTCTGCTGTTCTATGTCGCATCGTTGTCTTACCTGTCCTGTTGCCGCCAGTCTGTTCCTGTCCTGTCCTGTCCTGTCCTGTCCTGTCCTGTCCTGTCCTGTCCTGTCCTGTCCTGTCCTGTCCTGTCCTGTCCTGTCCTGTCCTGCCCTGCCCTGTCCTGTCCTGTCCTGTCCTGCCCTGCCCTGCCCTGCCCTGCCCTGCCCTGCCCTGCCCTGCCCTGCCCTGCCCTGCCCTGCCCTGCCTTGCCTTGCCTGGCCAACCTGCTCTTGTAGTTTAGTTTAGTTCTTCAGTCTGTTTTTAGTTCCTTAGTCAGTCTAGTGTTTTCCCCCACGGGGTAGTTTTGTTTGCATTTTATTTATGTTCAATAAAAGCCCTTTCCACCTGCATAATTGAGTCCTCGCTCATCCCTTCATCCCCAATACCTGACAGTTGGTGCATTAGGTCTTTCTTCACCCTTATTTTCTACCTCAACCTCTTTTTCTTTTCCCCCCTTTTCACCTGTTAATTCTTTCTGCATTGTTTTTTCTCTCCCTGCGCTCTGCTCTCTCTTTCCAGAATTCTATCGCCGATTCACAGTCAACGCACAAATGTTTCCCATAACATTCATTCTGTTTTCACTCCTGTTCTCAACAGAATATTTCACCATTTTTAGCCTCATGCTTAAGGTTCATATTCAGGAAAGTCATGGTACTTAATTACTTCTCATACATTTTATCCCATTCACTCATTTGACGAAACACAGCTGTATCATATTTATCAATTTTACTTTGGGATTTCCCCATGACTTCTGTTCTCTCTCTCTTGTGGCAATTTCGACGCGTCTATATAACTCCGGACGTCTCCAGAGAGACCAATTTTACCCTGTATTGGACAGGACGAGACTCTTTCTCGAATTTTACCTCTGCCTCAGCAGAAACCAATTTTCCCCTGTATTGGACAGGACGAGATCTTGGCCGTTCAACAACAGCCCTTTTCTCGAATTTTACCGCTACCTCGGCAGCTCCTGCCACAGAGAACAAAAATCACAGATCTTTCCCTACCGGTATTTTATCCTTTTTCGAAAACAGTCCAAATTCACAAATTTGTTAAATAAACTGATTTGTCTCTTACCAGACCAAACTCCGTTGCCACTTCTGTTCTTTTCTGGTTCCAGTGGTGTGTCCCCTAGACCCCTGCGGTCGGCCCCTCTCTCTCAACCTTTGCGAGGTAGGGCTGAACCTGTTTGATCCAGGATGGCCAGTCGCCGTCCGCTCCGGGTCCAGAAGACACAGCCAAGGAACCCTGCTCGCAGCGCCAAATTGTGGTGGCAAAATCTTTTACTAGTTCTGAATAAGAGACAAATATCCCAATTGTAATTTAAAAAGGTTTATTTTCTCATGAGAAAAGGCCACAGTCATACAGACATTCGAGTTGCCCTGCAGAGTGTGACAAAGAAGGGAGGGCCGCTTCGACACTTATATCTCTAGTCAAGGCTAAAGACTCAGTTGTTATTTTCCATTCCTTATCAGGAACACATTACCCTCTCTATACCTCAAGTGTATTTCTTCAGACTTATTATATTTTACTTACTACTTCTACAGAATAAAAATACAATTAATGTCACACAATAATAAATAATGTCAAGAGAAAACATATCATCTATAAAATTCCATCACACATATTTTCTGTTAGGCAGAATAAATTCACCATTAATAGTATGGAATGCTCTAAAATGGTATTTGTGTTTTAATTCTGCCACTTTACGTTAATTATTTTTTAACCATTTTTTGAAGTTGTACTTCTTTATTAGAAAGATAGCCAAAGGATTAATCAAAAAACACAACAACATTAGATAAATTGGGAAGATAATCGGTAGATTAATCGACAAGAAAAAATAACAAAATCTTTAACTGTAGATCTAGTGAGAATATTACAAAGGGCGGAAGTGTTAAAGATAGTGAAGCTGTAGGTTTATATGACTTAAAAATAAAACTGCATACATGATTTCAGCTTGTCACTTTATAGGTGATTATATGAATAGATTGCCGGGCAGCTTGACAATAAGATCTTAACGCTTCTGTGCGCGATCTGACCGCAATGTGTTAGCTTACAACCACAAATCACTGCATTGAATATTCCAAGGAGCAGTCAGTCGGGGACACTGGATCTTTACACAGTTGAGTCAATTAGCATGGTGCACATGAAAGGGAAGAAATGGTTTGTTTCTCTGCGACTACATGGCAAGTCACTGCGTTGTCAGTTGGACTCTGGGGCAACATGCAATGTGATCAGCTACAAAGATAAAGTAAAGGTGGCACCGCACACACCACTCCGCCCTAGTAACGTCAAACTACGGCTGTATTCAGGCGAGTCGCTGGACTCCATTGGTGTTTTTGATACAGAATGTCTGGTCAAAGGAGAGAGATACCAACTGTCGTTTGAGATTGTAGAAACAAGTCAAAGTCCACTTCTCAGGCTCTACTTGTGAACAGCTAGGCCTGATGCGGTTTACAATTCCAGATGATGTGCTCAAAATTGAATATGAACGGTCTTACTCTAAACCTCTGACTAAGGAACAGTTAATTGACAAATTTGGCGATGTGTTTAACTCTCTTGTGGATTCTCTGCCTGGTGAGGTACACTTTGAGCTGGATCCCAGCGTTATACCAGTACAGTGTGCCCCTCGCAATGTTCCAATCGCCATGAAAGCAGCTGTGAAAGCCCAACTGGACACATATCAGGCAGAGGGTCATATCACAGATTTTACGGAGCCATCAGACTGGATCAGCAACATGGTGATAGTAAAAAAAACAGACAAGCTGAGGATTTGCTTGGATCCAAAGTTCCTGAACAAAGCTCTGAAACGCTCTCATTATATAATGCCAACTCTGGAGGATGTGTTGTACAAATTGCCTAAAGCAAGGATCTTCACATTGGTTGATGCTAAACATGCATTCTTACAGTGCAAGCTGGACCAAGAGAGTAGCTTCATGACCACATTTTGGTCTCCATGGGGCAGAAAACGCTGGCTAAAGCTCCCATTTGGTGTCTCAGTGGCACCTGAGGTGTATCATAGGAAACACAGACCAGCAAGCTGAACATGATCATGATCATAAACTTCAGGCCCTGTTGGAGCGTTGCAGAGAGGTCAAGCTACGACTTAGCTTAAAGAAATTGCAATTTAAAGTCACCAAAGTAAAGTTCCATGGTCATATTCTTTCATCCACTGGCTTGAAGCCCGACCCAGAGAAGGTGAGGGTTATCATGGACATGCCTAACTCTACAGATGCCAAAGGTGTACCAAGGTGTCTCTTGGGCTTTGATAATTACTTGGCCAAATTCATGCCCCATTTGTCAACTGTTTGTGAGCCACTGCGGAGCTTGATCGACAAAGACACCCGGCACTGGCTACCCAAACATGATTATGCAGTTTGCAAGCTTAAATCCCTGGCCACATCAATGCCTGTCCTGTGCTATTATGATGTTACCAAGCCAATTACAGTTCAAAGTGACTCCAGCCAAAGTGGTCTTGGTTGCTGTCTAATGCAAGAAGGACAGCCTGTCGCTTTTGCTTCAAGAGCCCTGACACCCACAGAAAAAAATCATGCCAAAGATTATGCTCATGTCAAAGATTCCACATTGTTTGTACGGACGAGAGTTGGTTACAGCAGAGACTGACCACAAACCCTTGACCACTATATTCGGGAAACCACCTCTTAGTGCACCCAAACGGCTTCAAAGCATGCTCATGACACTTCAGAACTACAGTCTCAAAGTTGTCTACAAGCCAGGGCCTAAATTGTTCATCAGTGAGATGTTGAGCAGGGAAGCTGCTGACTGTACATGCAAGGAAGCAGTTTACCAGCGGCATGCCATATGTTATCTGCAGAAAGAGCAGGCAGACGTACAACTTATGACGTGCAACAACATGACAACAACATGACGTGTCGAATAAGAGCGCAATAATTTAACAGTTATCGTCAAGCTCGGGATACACTGTATTGGCCTGGTATGCAAGCTGAAATCAAAGACTTTGTGAGTAGCTGTTCAACACGCAATGAATTTGCACACAACCAACAGAAGGAAACCATGCTATTTTCTAATTGTGGACCATTTCTCAGATTTTTGGGAGATTGAGCTGCTTCCTAATCTGTCAGCAGAGACAGTCATTAAGCGCTGCAAGGCTCAGTTTGCTCGTCATGGTCAACCAGATAGAGTGATCACAGATAATGGCCCTCAATTTGGTGCCTTGTTTAGGTGCTTTGCCTCCAACTGGGAATTTGAGCATGTCACTTCTTCACCAATTCATCCCAAATCAAATGGGAAGGCTGAGTCAGCTGTCAAGATTGCTAAGAACCATCTGCGCAAAGCCATGCATGATGGAACGGACCCTTGGAAAGCAATCCTTCATTGGAGAAACACCCCAACCGAATACATGGACAGTAGCCCAGCACAAAGGTTAATATCACGGAGACTGAAAACGTCTCTTCCAGTAACAAACAAGCTCCTGGAGCCATGTGTTGTAACAGGGGTTGTGGAACGGCTCCACCACCGAAAGCAGTTGGCAAAATCATATTAGGACAGGTCAGCTCTTGATTTGCCAGAGCTAAACATAGGAAAGAGGATTCGTATGAAATCCCTTCCAGGGGAAAACCCTGCACTCTGGAAAGTGGGTACATGCCTCCAAAAGGTGGCACCACGATCTTACCTTGTGAACGTTGATGGATCTCTATACAGACGAAACAGAGTGCACCTAAGAGAAGCAGAGTCAACCACCATGCAAACGTTAGATAGGACTGAACCTGAGTTGCCTCTTGCGCTGGAAGGGAGTGCTGCAGAGACTTTTTCAGCTGTTGATGCGCCTCTTGTTAAGCCCATGCTACAGGCTTCACCTGACCCTGTCAAACCTTCAGCATTAGTGGGACATACTTACACTAGGGCTGGTCGATTGTCCAAGCCACCCAATAAGGAATGTAATAAGGAAATGTAATAAGGAAAAGAAATGTAACAAGGACTCTATAGTCTCTGATATTTCAATATGAGTGCCCATTTTGTAGTTAAAGCAGTTGCTTAAGCGAATTTGTGGCCTAAAGTTTATATTAGTATTTTGTTCTTATTCAGTCATATTTGTAAAGGGGGATGTTACAGGATGTAATGTATCATGCAATCGGTTGCGGTTGTTGCAGTGGTTTGTGTTTGAATACAGTTGCTGAATTGCACTCACGAGTCAGCCTTTTATTTTATGCATATAGTGGTACATAAACAAAAACGGTACCTTCTAAAAATTTCAAACAGTAGAGTGTGACGCTTACAACGCTATTGTCATGGGTTTGATCCCCAGGTAAAGCAAGAACTGATTAGAATGTCATGTAAGCATACATGTAAACATTAAGAAATAAAGTTTTCATAACTTAATGGGAACTTGAGCAAAACATTATTCATGTAAATTTTATCAGATTATGGTTTGGTACCTTGCCCATTTGATTTTTACATTTAAAAGCAAATATTTAATCATAATAGCAGATTATTGTAACACGTGAGCTAAACGTGAATCTGTAGCAAAACCAGATCATGATAATGATCTAACTAAAAACATGTTTTTGTTGAATATGTTTGAAGATAGCAAATTGCAGTTGCAGTTGTTGCCGTGGTTTATGTTTGAATACAGTTGCTGAATTGCACTCACGAGTCTGTCAGGGTTCTGCCACATTCGGTCTAGTCATTTCTTGGTTTTGTGGCAGAGCTCTGACACTACCGTAATGTCTCGCGTTTGATGTGTGTGCGCACGGCTTCGAGGATTCGAGCCACGCGCGCGCTTGTCTGTGTGACGTCTTTTGTGCAAGTTATGATGTCTGTGTCACGATATATTAAAGGGAGGACTCAAGTGCAAGGAAAGGTGGATTTATTAACAAACTGTAAACAAACATAAATGTAAAGCAAAAACCCACGAGGGGGAAAACATAACAAAGATCAAAATAACAGATACTCAAAGAGAACATAACAGACCGGAGTGCAAGGCAGGGAATCACAGACCTGGAACAGGAAAGACATCTACAAATGACAATGACACCACACAGGACAGCAAACACACTGGGATTAAATAGAGCACCTGAGGGAAGGTAGTGATGAGACACAGCTGGGAATGATTAAGGGAAACAAGGAGGCGGGGCAGACACTAATGAGACAAACACACGGGAGAGAGAGCAGTGCCACGGTTCTGTCCCCTAGAACACTAAAAACAGAGACAGAACCGTGACACTACCCCCCCCTCTAAGGGACGCCACCTGGCGTCCCAACATCAAACAAAAACCCAACACCAACCACCACCAAGCATAACACATACCAGACAGGGAACCAAAAAAAAAAAAAAAAAATCACGGGAATCAGGAACAGGAGGGAGGAAGAAAAAAAAAAAAAAACAGATCATAAACCGTAAACAACTGAAAAGTCCACAACCTGGAAAGCAAAATCAAAATTAAACAAAGTCCAGGAAGGGGCAGGTGGAATGAGCCAAGGTGGCTCAAGGGGACCAGGGGTCCCGGCAGGCAGCCAGGGCGGAGCGGGAGGTGTGAGCCAGGCGGGCTCCAGCCTGTTAGAAGTCCCAGCAGGCAGCCAGGGTGGCGCCGGGGGGACCAGCCAGGCAGACTTTGGCAGGGCCGGAATGTCAGGCGGCGAGAGTTCGGGCTTGGCCGGCGGGTCAGGCGGACCGAGTTCGGACTGGCAAAGTTCATGCGGGCAAAGTTCATGCGGGCAAAGTTCATGCGGGCAAAGTTCATGCGGGCAAAGTTAGAATAGAATCATTTATTGTCCCTTACGGGAAATTTGTTATCACACACTGTCATATAGTACACGCTCACAAAAAAAAAAAAAAAAAAACATATCCACATAAAGCAAAACAAACAATAAATAAATAAATGTGCAAGTTCAGTTTTGTAACCTGTTGAGGATGGAGATGGCAGTTGGAACAAAACTCTTTTTATAGCGAGCCCTTCTCCACGTCAAGGTCCTGTACCTGCGCCCGGAGGGCAGGAGAGTGAAATGGAGGTTGAGGGGGTGCTCTGGGTCTGTTATTATGTTCTGTGCAAGGCGGGCTATTGCTCTGTCGTTGAGCTCTGAGATGTTGGGTGTAGGGGAATGTGTTATTTTTGAGGCTATGTGTGTTATTTTATTCAGTTTATTTTTGTTGGTGACTGACAGCATGGTGTAAAAACTAGTGGAGCAGTATAACAGAATGGGCTGGATAATGCTTGTGTACAGTAATAACAGAAGGTGAGGGGCAATGTAAAGGGAACTGAGTTTTCGCAGAGCATGAAGACGTTGTTGTGAGCGTTTATGGATATCTGTTATGTGATGATCAAAAGTGAGCTTGCTATCCAAGGTAAGTCCAAGATATTTGAATTAAATATAAAGCTAAATATAAAACTAAACCAAAGTTCAGGTGGGGCGAGGCGCGCACGGGGCGCCGGCGGGGCGAGGCGCGCACGGGGCGCCGGCAGGGCGAGGCGCGCACGGGGTGCCGGCGGAACGAGAGTCAAAGGGGCAGGCGGACCAGATGAGGTCCTTCTCCTCTTCCTCCGCTTGCGAAGGCAGACAGCGGGCTTTGGGATGGCCGCCTCCAGGCCGGCAGCGGGCACTGGGACGGCGGCCGCTGGGACGGCAGCGGGCACTGGGATGACCGCCTCCGGGGCAGCAGAGGGCACTGGGACGGCGGCCTCCGGGACGGCAGCGGGCACTGGGACTGCCCTGCTCTTCCTCCTCCGCCTCTTCTGAGACGAGGGAACCCCACTAACTACGGGAGTGACGGGGTAGTGGCAAGTGGGTTGGGAGCTTGTCTGGAGTGTCTGTTCCTGCGCTCCTAGGTGGTGGACATGGCCGACGAACTCCCAGAAAGAGAGGTCCGAAAGCTTCTCCATCTCCCAGTATATGATGGGCTTATCCAGACAGAGGTTAAAAGTTTCTTTGAGGTCGTCCTCAGTGTAATCAAAGTCATCTACCTCTATCAGAAACCTGCAGGCAAAGTCTCTCACCTCTGTCCCCAACTGACGAAAATAACACTGATTAGTGTGCCGAATCATCAGTTGGCAGACAGAAAGCCCCGAGGGAGTGGATGGGAACAGGAAAATTCCCATCACTGCAGATTCCTATCCATAAGCGTCCAAAACCAAACAAAAATAATAAAAAAATAATCCACCTCACTGCTGAGTCCAGAACGGTGGTGTCATTCTGTCACGATATATTAAAGGGAGGACTCAAGTGCAAGGAAAGGTGGATTTATTAACAAACTGTAAACAAACATAAATGTAAAGCAAAAACCCACGAGGGGGAAAACATAACAAAGATCAAAATAACAGATACTCAAAGAGAACATAACAGACCGGCGTGCAAGGCAGGGAATCACAGACCTGGAACAGGAAAGACATCTACAAATGACAATGACACCACACAGGACAGCAAACACACTGGGATTAAATAGAGCACCTGAGGGAAGGTAGTGATGAGACACAGCTGGGAATGATTAAGGGAAACAAGGAGGCGGGGCAGACACTAATGAGACAAACACACGGGAGAGAGAGCAGTGCCACGGTTCTGTCCCCTAGAACACTAAAAACAGAGACAGAACCGTGACAGTCTGGTCCCGATACTTTGGTCTGGTTCAGTTTCGGTTTTGTGTCGGGATTTGGGCATCCATAACTCGTGTGTTCGTCCTTGTCGTGAGAGCGTGTGACAAGTGTTTTGCTTATTCTCACACGCTCTACGTTATGTGAGTGGGCGCGGTTTCAAGCTCTGCTCGTACCGCGCGCTCTCGTGTCCTTGTCCTGTGTTGTAAGCACACGGTTCGTGTTTATGTCGGCCACGTGCTTTCATGTTGTGTTTTTGTGATCTTTGTTTAATGTCAACAAGCGGCGATTCGCATTGGCTGCATGTTTGTCTCGTCAATGTGTAACCCTCCCACCTTGTTTCCCTGCTTTAGTTTGATTTGTTCCCAGCTGTGTCTCATTCAATTACCGTTCCTCATGTGTGTATTTAATCCATCCATGGTTTCTCGTCATTGAATGGTTGTGTGCTCCTTGTCTCTGTCTCCAGTTCCAGTCGTGATTTTCCTACTCTAGTTCTTGTTCAGTCCAGTCTAGTCTTGTTTTTCCCCCTCGATGTGTTTTTTGTTCAGTTTTTTTTTCCATTTTGTTATTAATAAATCCCCATGCTCTTGCATCTTTGAGTCCTCGCCTCATCTACCTCCACATACCTTGACAGAGTCTGCCTTTTATGCATATATTGCTACATAAACATGATGTCTGAAGATACCTAGCGTGTTTATTCTTCAGTTTACACGGTAACAGTTGTAATTTCTTCGATTATGGATGCTCTTAATGCTGCTGCCGTGCCTCGCTGAATAGTGGAGGACCAGCCCACATCGTGGCTAACATACCTCTGCCGTCACCGATGAACATGAATGGTGACTGGAGCGCTAACTGGGATTTACTCAGAGCTGAGTTTGAGGACTATGTGCTGGTCACAGGCCTGGCTGAAAAAACTACAGAGGTCCAAGCTGCCACATTGAGAAGTGTGATGGGATCTGAATGCAGGCATGTTTACCGACACAATTTGAATCTCACAGCAGTGCAGCAGAGAGATATTACAGCCATCCTTGATGCATTGGATGCATACTTTAAGCCAGCTTATATTCACTTCCTCAAAGAATCTGGAATATGGCGCCTGGAAATGCGTGTCAGTATTTTCAGGAGTTTGGGCGAAAATCACACTAAATGATGCCAATATTATCACTGGTTCATGCCATGCACTGTAAACAAAGCGAAATCAGTTTCTCTCCTTCGTAGTGGAAGCCATTCAGAAAGCCTGGCCACTGCCATGCTATCAAAATAAAAGTTGCCTAATTATTTATAATTATATCTAGTTAAATCCCCTAGAGTGGACACAAATTACGGGAAAGTGTATTTATCACAGTAATGTTTTTGGAGAAGGTAAATCATAATAGCTACACTAAAAAGGGATCTCCATCAGACATTTGAAAAATCATTGTTTCATTCTCTTTTCCTGTTATAAGTATTTTTTCTGTTCTAGGTGTGATATCCCCTCAAATACGACCATAAGTCGTCTGTTTCTGTTTCTGTTGGCAACCGTTTCTTTAAGGTTTAGTTCATAACGGATGAATGAACAATGAGTCAAGGAGGAGTGTGAGTTTCGTTTCCCCCGAATGGATTCTTTCCAGTGAACAGAAACCGAGACAATGACTGGCTTTATTAGTCTCCGTCTGACTGCTGGATTTCACTCTTCATCAGGACCACTGGAGGTAAGAGATAACCGCATCTGCAAGTTCTTGAAGTGTTACTCCTAGTAGATGATACTGTAATTTAATAGACTATATCATAACTCAACAATTTAACATAAATTGTATTTTTTTATGTATTTTTTATTTAAAAAGTAAAAAAAAAGAGGGATCATAATTGGTATTATCTTTTTATTTAGCACAAATATTGATTGCACAAGTTCATCTCAGAGAGTCTCAGATTTGATGTATGTTTTTATCTTGAAAACATATTTTAGTTTTCTCATCTGCAATACATCTCTAGGACATTTCCTGTCAGACTTTAAATAGACATTTAGGAAATGTTTTTTTTTTATGTTTATGATTTAGATTGTATGTAAAACTGACATCTTAAAGACATTTTTAAGATTATGCCTTCTAGATGAAGCTCTTTAACGAACATCTTGCAGAGATATGTGTGTTTCTGGGAAGCTGTTATTATATTTTATATACAGTATATATATATATTACAGACAATCTTTTGAGAATTTTCAGCAATCTCAGGTAGGCTAATTTACAGAAATATAGAATATATATATATATATATATATATATATATATATATATATATATATATATATATATATATATATATATATATATATATATATATATATATATATAAAAATCAACACTGGTATTGCTTGGGTTGAGGAAATGTTTTTGTTTTGTTATTTAAAAATGTCAGTTATTTTGACACCAGTGGTTCTTGAGGCAAAATTGTTCAGAAGGAAGAGATTTAACATATGATATAAATAATGTGGTGCAAAGGCAAATGGGACTGCTGTGGATCTGATGGGTTGAGCTTAGAGAGATAGAGAGAGAGAGAGAGAGAGAGAGAAATGAAGCTCCACCCATCTGTGATACAATAGCCTCCCAGAGCATCTGTGAGTGTTTGCAGTTTTTGTAATAGTTGTGAATGAGTCCCTCAGGTAAATAATCAGAAAAAACTGTAAAATTAGGGAATGTGCAGGAGCCGGAGGAGTTTTTGGAAGAACAGTTGTCATTTTTATTGCTAAGATAAACAAGGGACTCATGAACAACTGACACAAAACACAAAACCAGTCGTATGTCATCAACACAACAGCATTACGATTCAAGTGTACAGTATTCTAACTTCTGAACGTGTTCAGTTGTGTAAAATCTGTTTAGCTTAGCTATTCAGGCCAGTGCAAGATAATGCAACATGCAATTTCTATGATCACTCTACTTTTATTTATTTATTACATTTTGCAATCTGCAAGGTGTGTATAATCTTATGAGCAGAACTGTGCTTTAGGCCACTGGAAAGAAGTACATTTTTTAAACCACACAGTTTTTAACCACACAGGAGAATGTAAAGAAGCAAGATGAGTTCAGCGTCGAGACAAAAGAAGAAAAAGAAGTATGTGGGTTCTTATTCACTGCATGTTTTATACTTAGTCCTATAACTAATTTGAGAGTTCAGAGTATGTTTATGACAAATAAACAGTAAACGAATATGTTTTACAAATAATCTCAAACATACTCGCAAATTGATTTATTTTCAAATTGAATTTGCTCTGTGTGTGTTTTGTGCAGTTTGTGATAAACTTTACATTGCTCAATGCAGAAATAAATTTGGTGCGACGTCTCCACCATTCATTGATTACTTGAAAGAAATTTTGAGAAGGTACCCAGATGGGGGACAAATATTGAAGGTAGGTTTAAAAATAAATTATAAAAAATACACTTTACATATTGCATGAACACTTTCACATCACTGTCAAATGGTATGTGTCCTAAATATCTTGTTGCATCTGTCGATAATATTTATCCTGTAACATATCAGGAGCTGATACAGAATGCAGATGATGCAGGAGCTTCACGTGTGGTGTTTATTCATGATGAGAGGCATTATGGGACTCAGAGCCTGTGGACTGAAGAGCTCGGGAAGTATCAAGGTATTTGTGTGGTAAACACCGGGAGCGTCTTTAAGAGGCGCTCACGCTACACTCAAGCTTTCTACATTACTTTAGAGCCCGCAACAAAGATATTACACTCTAGGATTTAGCATTCATCTCATTCATATGTAACATTCATGAAAAGCAACTATACATTCTGCCTTTTTTTATGTGAAAGAAGTTCTGAGTTCTGAAAGTTACAGTATGCATTTTTTGTACATAATAAATTGTTTAGCCGACTGTGTCAATTATATGTGCTTCTGTTTTCATATGTATTTTACAAAATATATTTTGAAAATTTTTCCAATTTAGTAAATAAAAGTACAAAAAAAGTATAAAAAATCAGCCAGCACTATTACACTATTTGTTCAGTTAATATTATTGGCTTTATTATATCAGTTATATCAGTATCAGTTTTAGTGCATTGAAGCTCAATTGAAGGTTTGTAAATGTTGTGAGTATCATGACTAATATTTGCATGTTGTCATGATCAAAAGGTGTACAAAATCACTTTAATGATGGCAAGCACAACAACAGTGAACTGGTGTAGGTGTCAACAGGATGAGTGAATGACAGTCTTGAAGTGGCTTATCTGGGTGACGGTAGACAGATTGTGTATCCAGGAGGTCTTGATGAAAACAGAAGGAGATCTTGGAGAACACGAGAGGAGAGTAGCACAGAAGGGATGACACGGAGACTCTCTAGGTATACAGTGACAAGACCCGACGCAGGATTCTGTGTGAGGGCTGGTGATATGGTGACTGTGATTGGGGACAGGTGCAGGTGCTCAGCACTCGGGTAATTGGGAACGAGTGGGTGGAGTGTAAAAGTCTGGTGCAAGCGGTGTGGCAGAGTCCGTGACACATGTAGGCCTGGATTAAAGGGGTCCTATTATGCCCTTATATGAAGCAAAGTCTTGATTTGGTTTTGGGGTGTACTAGAACATGCTTTCATGCTTGATTATGCAAAAAACACATTCTGTTTTCACATATTTTGCATTATTACAGCACCTCTTTCCCCACTCTAACTCAAAAGCGTTGTTAGTTCCTGTTTCAATGAAGTCCCTCCTTCCAAAATACGAAATGTGCTGTGGTTGATTAGCTGGCCCAATGTGTTATGTTGTGATGTGCTGATGATTCTGATCTGTCTGATTTGCAACATGTAAATTAAGTCACTTCTCCTGAAATACATGATAGTAACTTTATAGTTTATACTTTATAGTTACCTATTCAACGTGTATTGCATTAGTGTGTCTTTTTCAAACTATAAATGTATTGTTTTGCCAGTACTTATAAGTATTTAAATAGTCTAAAACCTAAAATAAACCTTATCTGGTTGAAAACACTGAAAAGTTGTGATAAATTATGAGCTCGTCCGTTTTGAGCGCAGCACCAGTCAACGTGTGAAAACACTTTTGAATTTAGCGGTTGATCGCATGATACACTGAACGTTATAATAACACCGCCGTGATCGCACACTCCAGGGACCAGCCAAGCCTGATCACACCCATGTGATCGTATCTGTCAACGGGTTAAGAATGTTGTAAGGCCCGCTCGCTCGGTCCAGCGGCTGTTTCTGAGAAGTGTGTGAAGGATCACTGCGCGTTTGGTCTTTTCAGTCGTGGCAAATTCCCATTAGTTTCCTATCTGACTCCATGTTTAATTATGACTGCAAATTTAGTTTAGAAAGCCAACTGGTCGTCGGTCATTAGTATAATAATTTGGCAAATAGACATTTGATTATTCTATCAGTCTCGTTACTATTATTGCACTCGTTCATTCCCAGATCTCAGTGTCGCTCAGAGTCTCATGCTGGCTAATCCACGTGGATCTCAAGGTCACAAATCCGCCAGTCTTGGTCTAAGATAGAGGTAATTGACTTATACTATTTAGACGTCAACTTTCGTGCATGCGCTGTCTAAAAGTACTTTATTTAGTCCCTATTGATCCGTATAACCTTATTTAAAGTTACTGTATTTCTAGTCACTACTACAGCTATAAGTCGACCAATATTGCATTTTCTAAAGTAGCTTTTGAGGGAAATTATATGCTTTATTTCATATGCTTTATTTTTCCGTTATTTTTCTATAATACATTATGTATCATTTCAGTCTGAACTTTTTTGTCCAGCTTCTGTGTGTGTGTAACTACACGCACGCTTTGTCCCTCTCTCTGCCATATATGGAGTTGTTTTTTCTCTCTCTCTCTACATCACCACACCCTATTAGGGGGAAGGGCTATGAGTATAAGAATCGCCTGTCCTCTTTGTTTCCTCTGAGAACTGCATTCTGAATAAACCAGATTTGATTTTACTCGTGTGGTTCATTGAGCTGCGGTCTCCCGAGATCTCGTGAACATCCAGTTGCTGAGTAGACACTGAAAACCAACTACACTGAGAGCGGTTCTAGCAGCTTTGGTTTAGTCATGCCATGGCGAAGGGGTGAAGGGATCAGAGGGAAGGCCCACCCTGTTTAGATCAGTCGATCAACATTTGGTTGCCTGAACAGAAATTAAATTTGTTGGCCTTTACAGTCTAAGTACACTTAACCATGGACTAAGTGTTAGCCGAATCTCTAAAGCCTCAATCTGGTTTTCTAAATTCCAACTCGAACCAGACGTTAGTCCATTAACTAACCTGACGGGCGCCTTTGCAGTGACAAGGATGCAACACAATCTACTAGAGTTAATAATTTCAGAGTAAGACAGAATAATTTATTAATAGTCAGCTAAATGTATCATGCCAATTACATAATTTAGTTCAAAGATAGTCAATACAAACACTGAATTCTCAGAAATAGATTAAAAGATGCATACCTTAACTTAGGAAAATACATAATGTTGAATGCACTCAACATTACAGGCTGATCTTGATAATAATTTGCCTGGAAATATAATTGTCTGTGGGACACTTCAACATTATGAAATCCTCCAGCCACCAAAAGAGAAAGCCATGAGCATCTTGAAATTTTTCCTTAAATATCCAGACCTGGGGCCTCATGTACTAAGACTTGCGTTGAATTCATGCTAAAACATCGCGTACGGACAAAGCTGTGAATGTGCGAACGCACAAAAAAATCCAGATGTATCAATCTCTGCGTTCGAAGGATCCCGCGCATATTCTCTTCGTACATCCCGATTCACGTGAAATTAAGCGCACATGCACGAGCACAACACTCCACCCAGTCTCCTCCCTTCATTAAACTGATTTAAATATGGTAATGAGTCCATTGGGCAAAAGCAAGTGGCACGAAAATGAAAGTGAAAGTACAGAAAGTGAGTTGGAGGTACTACTATCGGAGGTAGAAATTTGAAAAAAATATATTTGGAACTGTCCTCCGGAATTAATAACAAAAGGAAAAAAATATGAAAATATGGGGGAGTTTGGCTGATGCCGTCAATGCGGTTGGATCTGAAAGTCGCACTGTAAATGATCTTAAAAAGAAATGGTCTTATAATTGTCTTTAGTGGATAACCGCGGTCTCCTGAAGGGTTGTTGTATAATTAAATACAATTATTATATATAATTGTTATATAATTAATTAAATTAAATGCAAATAAATTAAAATAAAAAGTACTATTAGATAGAACCATAACTTTAAATGCATCACTCATCAAGCAGCCACCCATCGCGCACTCTGTCAGCTACCAGCTGTCACCCACACATGCTTTTTGTAAGGATGTATGAATCATGGGTTGACCCAGGCCACCTTGCCACAATATTTGTTAGGCGTATTTGCGCATCACTTATAATCTGCACTTTTATTGAATGGAAATGTTTCCGATTCACATATGCAAATTCATCTTCAGATGGTGCCTTATATGTGTGTGCATTCGATCGCTCCGTTTACATTAGGGAAACCGGCTATCGCTGCAAATTGCATTTTAATGTTTGGCTGGTCAACTGCATCATTTGAGATCATTCATATGGGCATTGCGCGGCTCAAATACGACTCCTTATTCCTGAGCGGTCTGTCAGTTCCCTTTGGAAAGAATCAGTTGCCAGGAAACCAAGCGTTGTCAGCACCTGCAACGGAACGGGTATTGCGTGTTTCCTCGCTGTCTCTCTCTCTAGATTCGGACCCATCTAGATTCGGAGGATAGCCCTTGCAAATCTGAAATGGCTGATAAGGCAGTCATCCTGGGCCAGAAAATCATTGTGGTCCCTAAAAACTCGTTCTCTTCGGATTCTGCCATTAGCAATGTCCTCTAATAAAGCCAAAGCTGCCGTAGCCATAGACTAAGGGTTGTGTCAATTTGCACAACAGACTTGTAGAACAATTCGTTGTGTCATGTTAGCAGCTTCACTTCATTGCCTGTAGGAGTCGCCAATGGACAAAACAATGAGAAATGTACTTGCCGTGGAGAAACGCACATTGTCACATTAGTTTCACTTTTAGTACATCCGACCTTGAGCGTGAAAGCTGGCGAACGCATCGTTTTTGTGCGTAAGCAGTGTTGATACATGAGGCCCCTGGGGTCTTATTTATAAAGCGTGCATACGCACAAAACGGGGCTGGAAATGTACGTACGCCACTTCCCATGCAAAGGTTGTGATCTATAAAAATAAACTTGGCGGGAGACGGTGTGCACCTTTAAGCAAACTTTGAGCTGTGCGTACGCACATTCTGGAGACAAAGGGAATAGGCGACACAGATGGTGAGGTCGTGGACTGAAGTTAGATTGTAAAAAATAAATATGAGAAGAACGATTATAAGAATTAATGACGTTTAATTTTCACACCATTTCATACGTTATATCCACATTATCATGAAGATTAAATCCAACAGTGTTATTTGTGCGATTGTTTTAGGCTATATATATCTAGTAAAATCCAAAACATTTTTATGATAATCAGCACTGCCTTACAGTCACATTTTCCACAACGGGAGCGCAAGACCTGGTTAGTCGCCCACTAAAGACTTCCAATGATGGACAACAGCCTCACCCCCGCCATGGCCCAAAAGGCGGTGCACTTATTCTATACTGTGGCAGCTGTGGCTGCCACCCCCAAGCCCGCGACATTCCGTCAGTCAGAGTCGATCACCCCAGCCTCGGCACGAAGGGTGGTGATTTTGTTTTTTGCTGTGGCAGCTGTGCGAGCCTGGAAGCTGCACAGGGCTGCCGCCCCAGAGCCTGCGATTTGTCAGCCAGCGCCTATATGAGGCTGGTTCACGTTACGCACAACTGCGGGTAATCTGTGATTTATAAAGGGAACATTGCTTACAGGTGTGCGTGCGCACGGTTATATAAATCGGAATATTTTTTGCCGTACGTCATTTTTAGCTTTTGAGCGCATGTAATCTTTTAGTAGGGATCCTATGCACAGTTTTATGAATGAGGCCCCAGGACAGAAACCTCTTTCAAATGTAAACCTGAGTTAATAATGGACCTTTTAGTTATTGAGAACAAACAATAATTAGCACTGAAGACCCTGGAAGGGGAAAACTCATCCCAATAAGCCAGAAATTAACTAAACTCTTTAGCCTTTAACACTTTTTGGTTTGCTTCTTATTGGAATATGATCTTTGTACCAGTCACAGTTAGACATTTCAAATGATACCGAACATGTGTAACATTGTATTATACACTTTTAAGGTTGCATGGATTTTGAGTAGGATTCATGTGAGGGGGAGAGAAGGGGGAACAGAGAGAAATGCAAAAGTGAGGGTGAGGTGTTACAGCGTACAGTATACAGCAAGTTGTGTCTCTGGAGATGTGTATTAAGACAATTCATCACAGTGTGATGTCCGCCTTACAATGTTAATAAACAAAAGGATAGTGCAGAACAGATTTTATGCACAGACTTTGCAAGCACAGATTTTGCAGGATGTTTGAATCAGTGGTATGATTTTTTTTTTTCTCAGACATTTTAGTTACAAAGTTATGCAGCATTTATGATTTTTGTTGGAAAACAATGATAATGCAAAGAGTACTTCAGTACTGAGTACTGGTTAATTTTCTTAAGGGATGTGCGAATAGTCTTACAATAGCGAGAGCTTACAATTGCCAATTGCTCTTTGTGTGTGTTAAGTGTAATTTGAGCTGGGAGCTGAGACTTCCGGAGATGACGTTTCTGGATGGCACAGAGTCAAGGAGGGCATAAACTACAAAGGACACATTGGGTGTAATAAGCATAAAAATGGTGGAGAGTGGTTGTAATTTGACAACAGTAGGTTCAATGACTTTCACCATTGGTCTTGGCGGACGAGTTGAGCACATAGCGATGAGGTGCCCACTTAGACAACAATATAAACACAGTCCCTGGGTCAGCCGCCTCTGCTGTCCGTTGGGGACAGACAAGTGGATTCAACTTGCATTGGCTCATTGACTGGTTCTGGAGGCCAGATGGGATCTTGGTGGTGGAGGAGTGTCATAGTGAGAGTTGTATTAATTTTTCAAGTCCAATGGTGTCATAGTGTGACGAGAGATGCAGCCGCAGTTGGGGTTCCAGCTCTTGACAATAAGTGGTTAACAGTGACCATTCATTTCAACCTCTAGCCACTGTGAGGGTTTTAAAGTTGAGAGCATAATCATCAATAGACATGGAACCTTGACGGAGATGATATAACTTCTCAACAATTGAAGTCACTCATTGTCTTGTTGAATACTTCTCAAAAGTGGTTAATAAACTGTAAGAAATATTGCGTCACGGGGCCAACTTGACTCCAGATCATGTACGCCCATTGGAGTGCTTGTGTGGTGAGATTAGATTTCACAAATTAGATTTTGACACTCTCAGTAGAAAATAACTGCGGCTGCATCTCTATGGCAAGGCGATATTGTAGTAGGAAGCCATTTCACTCCTCTGCCTTACCATAGTAGGGTGCCGGCCATGGGACTGATTGCAATTATAGGTGAGGAAGTGACGGTAGGTGAACCCAGAAGTGGTGGTGAGGTCTGATGATGTTCTTCTATGCACCGATCCATATCTTTCGGTCCAGTCTTCTGTTACGGTATAGAGACTCAGACAGACTCAGTTTAGAACACACACAATGAAGTTTAATAATATATATTAGCAAGAGTTTGTAATGGCAATGGATATTGAACAGATGATGGGAGGAAACTTTGGAGATGGTACGGACAAGGAGACACTGGAGCAAACGAGGATAAGCGTAGGAACAGGTAGAGTTTTTGGGTGATCAGAGGTGAGTCCAAGTGCAAGAATGAGGTGGGTATTTGAAGAGTTGGGTGAGTGCTTGATGGAGTGCAATGGTAGTATTCAGGTGACAGTGATCATTGGGAAGTGGCGATGGGAGAGCCTGGCCAAACCGTGACAGTATAACTGGAACTGTCAATAGAAAACACAACTACAAATAATAAGACATACCTACAAGTTGTGATCCACATATAACAGATTGTCCCGACAAAGTGGGAAAGGCTATGTTTTTTCAGGAGAAGCTTTATTTTTAAACTGCATTTTACTCGCTTAGGTTTTGTAAACTGTTGTCCATAAAATGTACAGCACACAGAAAAACATTGGCATTATACACAATTTTAACCACTCTAAGTTTGTCAACCTTAATCTGTGTTTCAGAAAGCCATTTCTTAAGACATGATTTACTATTTTAGATTAAGGCCAAGTCCTGGCTTAATTTAAACTCTGGCTGAGAAATCGCCCCTCAAGATCCACAAACAATATTAACAGCTTCGCTTATTACTTTATTTCATTCATACATCTACAGAAACTCTTATTGAGAATTAACAGAGGTTAAAATGTTGATGATTTATTGAAAATAGATGTTTCTTTCATTTGAAGTTAACATGTAGTGATTACAGTTTGTTACAGTTGGTCTCTTGACCCTTGACTTTTTAAAATGAGATTTCTTTTGCTGTTTTAGCTCTGAGATTATAAAAGTCAAGTCACCTTTACTTAAATAGTGCTTTTTACAATACAGATTGTTTCAAAGTAGCTTTAAAGTGGTCACATGAAAACAATATAAACAAAGTTTGTTTGGCTGAACGGCAGCCTAAAAAGAGCAGGCGAATTAATACAATTGATGAATATTAAGTGTTAAGTTTTGATTATTGATTGATTTGATTGATTGATAGTTTGATTATTATATTGATAATTCAAGTCTAATATTAATTCTAATTAGGTCAGATTGGAGATGGGTTCATGATCTACACAGGGGAGGGTCTAGTAGAGTCATGGTCTCCGCAGACACTTCAGGGCAGTGCTGTGCTCGTGTCCAGGTGCAGGTCCTTCATCTGATCTGGATACGGCCTGGATCCGGCTGACCACGGTACCCTCGGAATAAACAGAGAATAATATCAGCGTAGATGCCATTCTTCTTCTGATGTATCGAGTACATCAGATGTTATTGGAATGTTCCCGGTTTCGGCTGACCTAAATTATGTAGCCTAACAATCATTTTACATGATTTGGATTAAAAATGTATGTATAATGTGTTATGTGTATGCCAGGTTGAAGAGATGTGTTTTTAGTGTAGATTTAAGCTGACAGAGTGTGTCTGTCAGACATTGAAAACACATTCATTGTGGTAAAAAAAAGCCATGAGAAAATTAATAAAATGATGATGGTTATGTATTGATAAAGACATAAACATCATCTTGTGGCCTGATTCACTGATCTTATATATAGAGTCTTACCCTTGTGTAACTTGTGTAAGGGGAGTGTGTGCAGTCTGAAGGCACGAAGACGAAGGATGTAGAATCACTGAATATTTATTAAACAAGAAGCTCAGGGGATATACACGCCACAGTATGGACGAGAACGACCACAGACTAAGACCAACACATGACTTAAATACACAGAGGATAATAGGGAGGCGAGGATAGCAGACGAGACTGATTAGGGAATTGATGAGGACACAGGTGAGACAGAAGACAAGAGGAGCGCACAACCAGGGAGTTAACAGGAAAACATAACAATGATGAAAACAAGGACGACAGGACCGTGACATAACTAAGCAATGTCAAAAGGTCTAACTTAACAAACTTAATAAACCTCAGTGGTTGGCATAACTTTAGAATACACTTAACCTGACTACAAAAGCCTAAACACAAACACACACACACACACACACACACACACACACAAAATGAATGGAAAATACAAAAATATACGTTAAATAAAACAGCAGGGCCTAGACATAAGAAGTCCATAACTTTACCGCAATTACAAACATATTCAAACATGCACATGCCTAAAGCTTACAGACCTAAAAATAAAAATAAAGGGAATTTTCACAGCAGGGCTATAGAAGAACCATTTTGGTTTCCTTAAAGAACCTTTTCACTAAATTTCATAATTTTTCCTAGTGTACATTTTTCCTAGTGTAAAGAATATTTTGATAATCTTTTAATAATAAGATTTAATAATATTATAATAACTAGAGTTGAGCCGGATACTCGGCTGAAATGAGTATCCGGTACGGATAAAGCATTTTTCCCGTGTACGAGTATTATACGAGTAATACGAGTCAATATCTGCGCTCGGATTGAATAAAATACTTATTGGGTAGCTGACTGTGTCTGCTTTCTGTGATAGGCTAGTCACAGCGCCCCTCCCCTATACATGCAGATTTGATGCGTCCCACGGCTCCGCCTTGCTCATTCACGCGCAGAACGCTGAGAAGAGAACAGCTCTCTCTCTCGTCACTCAGGTTCGCAGGTCTTTCCCCTTAACGTTTAGGGTTTCTTCAGCCTCAGGTTTGTTTTTTATCCCGGTTTGTTTGTAGTACTTACTTATTAACCAGTATAGATCTGGTAAACGTGGGGTTTGTTCAGACCTGGATCTTGGAAGAATGTGACTAGCGTTGCGTCTCTGCCTGTCGGAGTTTTTTTTTTTTTACCATCTGCTGGCGGTAGTGGTATAAAAGTGGTATAGTTTATAGTGGTATAAAAACTACATTAGAAATTAATTAGCTACACACACACACTCTCTCTCTGCCGGTCATCAGAGCTTTTTTTAACAGTCTGCTGGCTCTTATCAGTTTTTTCATTGTCACCTGTCTTTGTAATCATCTCCATGTACAGTTGTCTCTCATTTCTGTAATCATCATCTGTGTATATATCTATCCCGTTTTTTCCCTCAGTCGGTGGTCCGTTCTTGTCCTTGTAAGGTTGCATGTTTACCTGAGTTCATCAAAAAAAGTCTTGTCTTCGTCCTCCTCTTCACCAAACATACTGCAACACATACAGTAGATATTTAATTTTTATCTGTCAAGACCAGTATATTTACTGTTCTATAGGCAAAAGTGTGTCCTTTTTATGCATTTTGTGTGATCAGCTGTTTGTACTGTTGATATTGCAGGACCTGCTCTGTTTGCCTTCAATGATGCAGCCTTCACAGAGGAAGACTGGGAGGGAATTCAGAGAGTTGGCAGAAGTATCAAGCAGGATGACCCAACAAAAGTTGGCAGATTTGGAATCGGCTTTAACTCTGTTTATCATATCACAGGTGAAATACACTACATTAACAGATTGGCTATTATAATGTTGTAACAATGTTCTTTGTTCGGGGAGGAAGGAGGCGGGAACCGGCAGACATTCAACAAACTTTAATGATAAAATAAAACATAAATACAAAATAAACGTAATGGCGGCAAACCCTCACAGACGACTGCTGCCCACACAAACACTAAACACAACATAAATCCAGGCCTGGGGTCTCATTTATAAAACTGTGCGTAGGATCACTACTAAAAGCCAAAAATGCTTTACGGCAAAAAATATTCAGATTTATAAAACGGTGTGTATGCACACCTGTCAGGAACATTCCCTTTATAAATCGCAGATGTCACGGGTCAAAGTTTGCTTAAATGTGCACACATTCTCCCGTCAAGTTGTTTTTTATAAATCACAACCTTTGTGTGGAAACTGGCGTACGTACGTTTCCAGACCCGTTTTGTGCGTACGCACGCTTTATAAATGAGACCCCTGGTCCTCTCTCGTCCTTCAATGTCGTCGCTCCTCCTTTTATACCTCCACTCTTCCGTGAGATACAAGACTGGTGGCTCGCAGGTGACGCTCATTATCCATCACACCACCGGCTCTTGTGATGCTCTCAAGGTCCCTCGACCCCGCCCTGCTTTTGGGCATTCTTTGAAGTGCTTGCTGGTTATAAATCCTACAATATAGCTTGTTGAATTATGTATTAACATCATAATATGCCATTTCCTATGAGCCCCTAGAGTCAGTTGAGCTGAAAATCCTATCTCTAAAGACAGCACTCGCTTCCTTCAAGTGTGTGTGTGACCTGGAGGCATTTTTGGTCTGCTAACCATGCCTTGAGTTTGGGCCGGCCCTGCTACACTCCCTTTCAGGACCAGGTGGTGAACTTGCAAGTACTCCCCCTGGAAGAGGTAGACCCAGCCCTCGCGTTGGACCACATGATGAACTTCAGAAGCTCAAAGCAGCTCTTTGTCTGGTTTGGAGGCCAGCAGAAGAGAAATGCTGTCCCCAAGTAGAGGTTGGCTCACTGGTTAGTGAATGTCATCGCTTTGGCGTACCAGTCCCAAGGCAAGCAGTGCCCCCTGAGGTTCAAGGCTCACTCTACTCAGGGTGTTGCTTCCTTCAGGTGCATAGTGCCTCTCTAGCAAACATCTGCAGAGCTGCGGGCAGGGCAACACCTAACACATTTGCGACATGTTGGAATTTCCAACTGGAGCCAATTTCTTCTTGTGTGTTGGGAAAAAATAGGTAATTAAAGGGGAGGCAGGCTCAGTGTCTCTCTTGCAGTCTCATTCCACTCTAGCAGGCAGCAGTTCCTCTAGCATTCATTGGCAGTCAGATGTGGCAGTCAGATGTGCCTGGTCGTTCAGCCCTTGCACTGGGCTAGATGCCCATATGTTGTGAATCTCCTCTCTGTAATCCCATATCTGTATGGTCTACGATAGTTTCCCTGTCAGTAAACCCATGGGTTTGCCTTGGCATTTCTGTTCAGCCTTGTACTGATAGTAGCTCCTCCATTTTCAGGTAAGACCTACCACAAAGACCCTCCGTATGTACCAGTGCCCCTCGGATCAGTCCATATGTGTAGCCACCACATATTACCTACTCCATAGCATCCCTCATTGGGCTCTTCCTCCATGTTAACAACACTGGTCATGGCTGAAATACAATGGGAACTGAGATCCCTATGACAGTAAGTCCTGTCCCTTCCATCCCGTTTGATATGGAGGACTACCCTTAGGCTTACTCGGACACTGGGTAGTTTATGACTATGCGAGAGCAGTTGCCAAAACGGCACACTGTAGCTTGCCAGCATCTGCATCTACAACACTCGTAAGACAACACTCGTAATATTGAGCATGATTGACTGAATGGAAATGTCTAGGTTACTAATGCAGGGGAATGTTACACCACAGCCCTGAACTACCTGCCTCGGCTCCTCAGCAAAACAAGAATGAAGTGAGTAATGCTGGTTCAAATATCACTGGCTTGTTTAGCTACCACTTGAAGGTGATTGGGCTCCCAGGCAAGACGCCATGATGATAGTTTGAAACAACATTCCTTCTTTCAGGAAACGGGGGTTACATTAGCAACCTGTACATTTCTACTTCTTCATCGCCTGTGTTTTGATCTGGCGATTCTGTACTTGTTCAGAGGATAGGTAATATTGCCAAAAAGCCAGAAAATTCCATCAATGGGGGAGAATGAGTTAATGTAGACTTATTGTTTTGGGCAAATTTTTTTAAATAATTTGTGCATCCCAAGTTATAGTGTATCACCCAATGATCAATGATAATTTAATAATAACTTCATTGACTGACCTGCATTGATCAGGCACAACATCAGTTTTTACGAATAATTGCCCCTCAGGCCATATCTGGTGTCAGATTCTGACATGGGAATTAACACAACACTGATGATGTTAACAATATTTAAAATAATAATTATTGTTTATTTACAGACTTGCCATGTGTATTCAGTTCTGAACACCTTGCCATTTTTGACCCTCAAAAGAAGATGTTTGGAGATGATGAAGAAGGATATCAGTGGTCTTTAGATGATGAAGAGGACAGAGAGAGCATTTTGAATTTGAGAGATCAGTTTCAGCCCTTTCAAAATGTTGTGAGACAAGTCAACAGTTGTTCCTGGGACAAGGTCATCAGCGAGGAGCAATACTTCAAAGGAACGTTTTTCCGTTTCCCTTTGCGTAATGAGGCTTCTGAGATCTCTGATAACTTGTATGACTCCAAAAAAGTAACACAACTTTTTGACAGTTTCATTGCTGATGCCGACATCAGTCTTCTTTTCTTGAGAAATGTGTCATCCATTACTTTGATGCATATTGACACCAATGGCTTCTGCAACAATAGGTTAAAAGTTTCCGTGTCAAATCACATTGACACAGACCCTTCTCATGTCAAGCAGGAATCTTTTGACAGAAAATTTTGTTTAAAAACGATATCACACATTTCCTATCAAATGGAAGAAACAAAGTCCCAGTGGCTTATCGCAACTTGCCTTCTAAAACACGGATATAAACCAGAGATTGACTCTCTAGCCAATAAGCTGAGCTTCTACCCTCAAGTTGATGCAGCTTTTCAAAAAGATGAAGACAGATCACTTTGCAATGGGCGACTAAGTTGCTTTCTGCCCCTTCCAAATAATGAATCAAATAAAACTGAGCTTCCTATTCACATTAACGCTTGCTTTGGCCTGACAGATAATCGGAGGTTCATTAAATGGCAAGAGGAGGATCAGAAGAATGACGAGTCTGCAAAATGGAATGAGCTACTTATAAAAGATATTCTTCCTCATGTATATCTTATGATGATCCTGGATGCCATTCAGCTATCCAAAAACTCAGCCCTGCCTGCTGCCACTGTATACAATCTTTGGCCTGACTTATCCAAGACTGTGCATAAAGATCGATGGCATGAAGTTGCCACAGATACTCTAAAGGGTCTGAGTAAATACAAGATCTTTCACCTTGCCAATGATGAGAAAATCTGGGTGTCTCTGTCAGATGCAGTTTTTCCAGTCAACAATGTATGTAGTGACACAATGTCTGCAGTGTCAAGATTATTGATTTCTGAAGGAGAGAACCTGGTCACAGTCCCACAACATGTTTTGAAAGATGTTCGAGAAATCTTTCCTGACAACGATACCTTGAAATGGGTTACTCCATCTTATATTAGAGATGTCCTTCACAGAAGTAAGGCTGTAAACCTCACCAAAGATGACAAATACTCTCTTCTTGAATTTGCTCTCAGTGATGAGAAGTACACAGAACTACGAGGTCTTAAGCTTCTGCCTCTCAGTGATGGAACCTTCACTTCATTTAGCAATGGAGTGCAGAACACTGTTTTAATTGACAATGAAAAGTTTCCAAGGTAAGGTTTGATACACTTGTCTCTTTCCAACTTTATTTTTTTAGAGTGTTTATATTCTGTTATCAAAGTACTAATAATTAGTTTGTTTTGTTTATGTTTAGAACATTGCTGCCATTTTGTAATGACAGATTTTTACCCAGTGATCTGAGCCATTTTTCCACTGTGCAACTAAGGAAACTAGCAACAATGAGTAAGAAAATAGTTTCATATATTTCATCGTCAATGCATATAATAATATGAAACATAATATTATACATGTTTGTGATTTATTTCTTATTTTTTTCAGGCATATACAACATAATAAATTTGGATGCTAAACATGTTGTTGCACATGCCAAAAAGCATTTACCCTTGGACTGGAAGGTGACCCAAGGTCATGTGACATGGAAAACAGCAGAAGATCATCATCCGCCAAAGAGCTGGCTGGCTGAATTCTGGAAGTTTCTTAGCACTGAATGGAATGAGTTAAATGATTTTATTGATGTGCCTTTAATACCATTGGAGCCACTACAGAGTTCAGGCAATTCTATATTGTTAGCAAGGTTGCAGAGTAACACAACTTTGATTTTTCAGGATAGCACAGTGTCTAGCCTGTCAGATCATGTTCAGAAAGTGTTGAGGATGGTGGGATGTACAGTCATAAAAAGAGATGGTTGTCTTAGACATCATGAAATTGAGAGGTACGTTCTTCCAGCTTCACCAAGAAGTGTTCTACAAGTCTTTGTGAACTCGCATAGAGATCAGGTCATCAAAGGCATTTCATCTGCTTCATCGCAGGAAAAAGAGGAGTTAAAAATGTACCTCTCTTCTTTGGATTCTCTCTCAAACACTGAAAAGAACTTGCTTTCCATGTTGCCAATCTTCAGAATGATGCCTGGAAAATATGTTGCAGTTCAGTCAAAGCGAGCAGTTGTTTCAACCACCTATCCAGCCATTCCAAATGATCTGCCAATGCCTGAGAACCTTGTACAGTGTGCAAATGAAGCTGATCGCAGACTTTTGACTCTTCTGAATATTGAACTTTTGGATGCAGCTAAGATGGCTGCTCATTTGGTTGACTGCATAGAGGCAGGCTCTTTTCAAAAGGGTGAGGAAGAGAAAGTAATGACCTGGATATTGAACAATGGTAGCATTCTCCTCTCACAGAATGAACAGCTGCTCAGGAAAACTAAAAGTCTCAAATTTATTGAGACATCTCACGGAGAACACAAACAAGCTTCAGATGTTTTTGATCCAAGAAACAGGACATTTCAGGATCTCTTCGAGGAAGATTTCTTTCCCCCACCTATTTACATAAAGACCCAGGAAATGCTTCAAAGTTTGCAACGCCTTGGCCTAAGGACAGAGCAAAAAGAAATATCAACAGCAAACATACTCCAAGTCATAAGTCATATTGGAAGGCTTTGTGTCCACTCACCAGATAAGGCATTCAAAAAAGCAAATACTCTTGTTAGAGTGTTGAATGAGAATGACTTCCTTTCAAAATTCACCAAGGCACAGATAGAAGAGCTGAAGCAAAAGCAGTGGGTGCCCTGTGAAAATCCAAAGTTCTTGAAAGGAAGCATTTGTAACATTAAGAGGGTTCTCTATAAGCCAGTTGAAGTAAGGCATTCAAAGTATTCTTCAATTGTTGGATATGTAATGCCACTTACCTCTGAGCTAACAGGGCATGTCTGCCAAAATCTTGGACTTCATGAGCCTCCTCCTGCCGAAAAAGTCTTGGAGAACCTCTCTGCACTAAAATCAATGGTCAACAAAAATTCAGATTTTCAGTTCAAAAGCAAGCTGCACAGTATTTACAAATTCATGCAAGACAACATGGAAAGTTTCACAGATGTAATGGACAAAAAAAGCATTCCCTGGATATGGAATGAACAAGAGTTTGTATGTCCAGGAGATATAGTTTTAGCCTATCCATCTGAACTGGATCTAAGCCTCTACATCAAGAAAGTGCCTGAAGAGTTTTTGCTATTTGAAAATCTATTAACAAAATTTGGTGTCAAGAAAACACTATCCGATAAGGAGATTGAAGACATACTCTATGACATTAAAGAAAGAATTGACTCCAGATATCCTCCTCATGGAGACTTGTCAGAACTTAAAGTGTCAATTGCCATTCTTGACTGGATGCGAAAGAATGAGAAACATTTAAAGGACAGTACCCCTGTACCTGTCATGGGACAAAATCAAAACTTTACTCTAGAGTCTTTGTCCAAAACTGTCTTCTGTGACATCAGTGATGAAGGGCTTGATGACCTGAAACAAGACAATGAGGAGTACTATGTCATTCATGAAGAAGTTCTACCCATCACAGCAAGATGGTTGAAAGTCCCATTCTTAAGTACTCGCATCTTAAAACCACAGTTCATACAAACAGAGCAAGATTCTTTTGGTATAGAACAGTGTGGGCAATCTGAACCAATTACTCAAAGAATTAAAAACATTCTTAAAGAGTATGATGAAGAAAGTGACATTTTCAAAGAACTCCTACAAAATGCTGAGGATGCTAGCGCAACCACGTGCAAATTCCTCCTTGACTTCAGAAAACACAAAGACCCCCCTGAAACACTCTTTGATGATGGAATGGCTCTATGTAATGGACCATGCCTTTGGATCTTCAACAATGAGCTTTTTTCACAAGAAGACTGGAAAAACATTATCAAAGTGGGATCAGCATCAAAGGAAAAAAAAGCTGAGATGATTGGAAAGTTTGGGCTTGGATTTAATGCTGTTTACCATGTGACTGATATTCCCTCAATTCTGAGCGGCAAAACCCTTCTTATTCTTGATCCAAATGTCACCCATTTGGAAAAGCACATTCTCAGCAAAGGAAACCCAGGAATTAAACTTGACCCATTCCAGAAACGACTGTACAAAAGGTTTCCTGGACAGTTTAAATCTTATGAAGGAATCTTTGATTGTGATCTGTCAGTGCAAAACAGTGAGAAAGCTTACAATGGCACCTTGATCAAATTACCATTTCGCACTTTGGAGGAGGCCAATAAGTCAGTTATCAGTTCAAAGGAATATGATGAAGAGCGAATTAGGAGTTTTAAAAATCATTTGACTGACAACTCACAAACACATCTACTATTTCTGAAGAGTATTACATCTATGTCCCTTCAAATTATCCCTGAAAATGCATCGACTCCTCCATGGAATGACAAGATTCAGACTCCTCTCAACATATCCAGAGAAGTCATGAATTCATTTGCTATCTCAAATGACACATGTCTCCAAAAGATCGAGAAGACCTTCAGAAATTGTGATGTCAAATGCCACAACATTATTGATGTCAACAAAGCACACATTGTCAAAATAGTTCAGGAGAACTCAGATAAATCCCTCACCCAGTACTGGCTTTTGTACTCGTGCTTTGGGATGCACGATTCTTTGCAAATGTTCCAGAGAAGAAATGAACAAGACCTTGCATTTTCATTTCCAATTGGAGGTATAGCTGTACCTTTGCATAGAGATAAAAAAACTAACACATGGTCCCCTGACGAAAACCTCTGTGGCCAGGCTTTTTGCTTTCTTCCTCTCTCAATTGAGACAGGTCTTCCAGTCCATGTCAATGGCACTTTTGCAGTCACATCTAATAGAAAAAGTCTATGGGAAAAAGGAGTGAAGTCTGAATGGAACAAAGCTTTACTGAAAGACGCCGTAACCTCTGCTTACATCACTACACTGCTTGAGCTGAAAAAAATGACCCAAAAAGAACATATCCAAAACTATTCCTTTCATACATTCTGGCCTAACACAGAGACTGTAAGCAAGGCATTTTTACCCATGGTTGAGTCATTCTACTCAGCAGTTGTGCAGAATACCAATGAAAAATGTCTGGAGCTTTTTAGTAATGGACATAACTGGTGTTCAATGGACAATGTGAAATTTCTAAATCCAGAAATTGAGGAGAACAGAGTAATTGTTGACATTGCAATGAAAGTATTATTGAGCTTGGGATCTTCATATTCTAGTATTGTTTCTCTCCCATCATGGGTAAGACAGAGTTTCATCGATTGTGGCTTCAAGCCGGAGATCCAAAAGAGAACAATCAACTGGCCAGAGTTTTACGACATTGTTTTTAAGAATTTGAGTTCTGTGGACACACACAGCAGAAATACTCTTGTGCTGAATGCCATTGACTTGAATGATCTTGCTGTTGATGACCGACTGAAAATCTACCCTTGTATTCCAACACAGAATTGTAAGGAACTGCAATTTATCAAGCGACTTGTGAATCGTTCTGGCAAAGTGGCTTGTTTGTATGAACTTGAGGAAGGTCGTTTTCTTGAAGGAACAAAAAATGACTTTCTCTCTCCAAAAAGGATTCAACGTCTTTCAGATTTGGGAATGCTGAGTGACCATCTCCCTTTAGAGGACATCATAGAAAGAGCAGGGAAGATATCCAGTGTTCGGCAACAGGATAAATCTAAATGTCAGAAATGTCTTCAGTTTCTTGTGGAGTCAATGAGAAACTCCTCAGAAGATGTGGATTCTCTGCACTGGCACACACTGTCTCAAATACCATTCCTTCCTGCCTTAGCTCGTTTAGTTCAGCAAACTAAGAATGCCACCGTTCTTAAAAAACCCTCTGAAGTTTACAGTGACAGTTGTCGCAATTTAGTAAGCATGACGGAATTCACAGTTGATCATTCAAACCTTCAAATACCCAGTTATGATCCAGTTTTCAAAAAACTGAAAGTACTGACAAATCCCCCCGTTGAGACGGTGCTTCAACAGCTTTTGAAAGCACACGAACACTGCAAAGCATTTGAAAAGACGTCTCTCTTCAACATTGCCCAGTCTTGCTATGAGTATCTCAACAATTACTTGTTGGAACAGAAAGATCCCAATCCCATTATTGGCCATGCAAAATCATTTCCATTCATTTTCATTGAGGATCACTTTGTAAATGTGAGGTCAGTGGCCAGAAGCGAAGAATTTGAGGAGAAACCATATCTCTATGTGCTTCCAGCCATCTTCTCCAGATTTGAGAGGCTCTGGGACTACCTTTGTGTCAACAAAAACTTCACAAAAGAGCAATTTGTTGCTGCACTTAATGAAATTAAGGCTTTATATGGATCTCAACCTCTTTCCATGTCAGACCTCCAGAAGTGTGTTGCAATACTCATGAAACGGTTATACAAAATCAAAGACGAAAAGATTACAGACTGTCTCATTCCCGATGAGAGAGGTGTGTTGACATCTTCTAAAGAGCTGAGATTCAATGACAGTCCATGGATGCCTGTTTCACCTGGTGTCAAGCTCACCCATGAACTGATATCTCGTTCTGTGGCCTGCCATTTTGGTGTAACGACAACAAGACACCATACTCTGAAGAATCATTTGGTCAGTGGGTTTTCCCTTCATGCCAAAGAGTTTGGACAAAAAGAGAAACTAACGATCCGAATAAAACATTTAATTGATGCATATCCATCTAAAAAGGATATTCTGAAAGAGCTCATTCAAAATGCTGATGATGCACAGGCAACAGAAATTCACTTTGTGTGGGACAGAAGAAAGCATGAGACAAAAAAGATATTTGGAAAGGAATGGGAACTGGTTCAAGGTCCGGCTCTGTGTGTGTACAACAACAGAACATTTTCTGATGAGGATCTGCGAGGTATTCAGCAGCTGGGGGAAGGAGGAAAACATGGCACTTTAGGGAGAACTGGAAAATATGGACTTGGCTTCAATTCTGTGTATCATCTGACAGATTGTCCATCTATTCTGACTGGTGATAAATGGCTCTGCATTTCTGATCCAAATCTAAAATATGTGGAAGGTATAACAAAACAGTCCCCAGGCTGCATGTTTTCAGTTGATGATGAATTAAAAACATCTTTTGAGGATGTTTATCATACTTTTCTTCCAGAAATGTTTGCACTCAATTCTGGAACAATGTTCAGGTTCCCTCTCAGGACAGAGGAAATGGCAGAAAAATCTGAAATATCCAGACATACAGTCACAGATCGTGACATGAAGGAACTTTACTCTGCTTTGACTGAAGATCCCGAAGGACTAATTCTCTTCTTGAAACACATCACAAAAATACGTTTCTCAGAAATCTGTGAATATGGAAAGCAAAACAAATGTTCTTTCCTTATTGAAAAGAAACACACTGAGAAGAGCATGGTAAGCAAGGAAAAATATCAAGGACATGTTCGAGAATCCCTCATGTCAGGAACAGCAGATCCCTGCAAAATCATCTATGACACACAAATCTCATCTGGAAATAAACAAAGTCAGTGGACCATTGCAGAGTGTTTTGGATTTTCAAAACAAAACTGTGAGCAAATAAACAAGCAAGATCACTTTAAAGTTCCTCAAGCTGCTCTGGCTGCATGTTGGGAAAGCTCATTTAAGCCCACATTTACTGGCAGAGCATTTTGTTCTTTGCCTTTACCTGGAGAAACTGGTTTACCTGTTCATGTAAATGCAAATTTTGAAGTAGATTCTTCTAGAAGGGACTTGTGGAAAGAGGATGGTGATAGTCTGAAGACAGAGTGGAACCAGTCACTAAAAGTGAACATAATTTCACCACTCTATGCTGATCTCCTGTTACATCTGTGTTCAGTCATGAAGAAGGATACACCTACAGCTCTTGAACATCTCAAGTCACAGCTAGAGTCTTCTTGCCTTATTTACTTTCCATGCATTTCACAGAAAGTAGACAAAGTCTGGCATGAGATGATCCATGAGGTCTATAGATTAATCAGCCAATGTGACCTTCCTGTTATACCAACTGCACATGCTGTTACTGAGTTATCACACCGGCAACTACAAAAATACACAGTTATCTGGTGCAGTCCAACGAAATCACATTCAGAAAGTTGTCCACATTTTACAAGTAAAATCAGTGATGACATTTTCAACATTTTAGATGATACCGGAATGAAATTAGTGCCAGACTCTAATAAAATACATGAAATTAAAGAAAACTTCAAATCAGCTGGTGTGAATGTGAGAGAAGTCAGTGATTCAACAGTGATGACATTCTTAAAGCAAATATCTCTTAATGATCCTTCCCAAACAACTAATTGTTTGCCTTTGCCCATCAACCAGACATGGATCAAAGACAAAGAAAGATGTTCAAAACTTTTGAGCTTTTGCATGGCAAATTCTAATGAGGAAAATGTCCATGACCTCAATGGGCTTCCTCTTCTCCTCACAGAAGATCAGATGCTGAGAGTCTTTGACTCTCAATGCCCAAAGCTAATATCAAGATTTAGCAGTCTTTTCCACGGACATCAGGAAATGTTTTCAGATATTTATTCCATTGGAAAAAACATTCAAATTCTGCGCAAGGGAAAGTTTATTAAGGACTTAACAATTGACATAGCGGCAATGTATTTGAAACCAGTGCTTGCTCAACTGCTCAGCCAGTCATTACCTGATCAAAGGTGCCAGCTTTACAAAGCGGAGACAGAGACGATCAAATGGCTGAAGACATTATGGAGCTTCTTTGATGATCAAGAGAAAAATGACCGAAATGAAAGTCTAAATGTTTTCAGTGAGTTAAAAAAGCACTTTGAAAACAGCCACATCTTACCAGTGATCTGCCCTAGTCAAAATAACACACATTTCTTACAAACAATGGGGAATGTATCAAAAGTGATTCCATATCAAAATGACAAAATTGCATCCATTCTCAAAAAACTAGGATTCATGACATTAGACCTCAGCTTTTTCAGTGCTCTCAGATTTGAGTTTCGTCTCAAGTATATGTATCCAGAACTGCTGCAAACAGGAGACAGCAGTGCTGTTTTGGACCAGATTTATCATGTACCTCATTCACAGTTTGAGGAGCTGTCTAATGATGAATGTATAGATCTTCAACGCTTCTTACAACGTGGGATCAGAGATTCCAAAAACAAAAGTCAATATGTGTTGATGCTCAAGTCCTTGCCCCTGTTTGAGTCAATAACTGGAAAACGGGAAAGGATTGATATAAATAGAATGACATTCATCCTGAATTCTGAGCATTTAATTGATTTTCCAAACTTGTACCAGGTAGATGGATGTGACTGTATTTTCCTCAGGCACAACACTGTGAACCTAGAATTGGCAGAAAATCTAGACATTAAGATTCTAAATGACTTGGAATTCTGTGTGCAGTTTATTCTTCCTTCTGTGAACTTGATGAAAGAGGCCAAGCTTCTTGATTTAATGCGGTTTTTAGTGGAACTTGGACCAGTGGACCCCAGGATTGTTTCTGCACTTAAAGACATTAGATTTATTCGAGACATCCATGGATCTCTTCAGATGGCTTCATACTTCTATGATGACAGTGTATCCCTTTACAAGGTAATGCTTCCAAAAGACAGATTTGTGCCAGAAACATTTTGGGAGATATTCAGAGGTAAAGATACTACAGCTAAGTTGCTCTTCAATGACCTTGGATTGAAACATGAAGTGTCTGATGAGGAAATCATTCAGTTTGCAAAACAAATTGAATCTGAATCTAGAGACAACACTTCTCTAGATATGCTTAAGAAAAGATCAACATTTTTGTTCAAGACTGTTTTGTCAAAGAGTAATGACAAAAACTCGAATTTACTGAGCAGAGTTGCTAATATTAAATTCATCTTTCCAGTGAGAATTCAGCAAAACCTTTGCGATTATCACAAGGCCTTTTCTCAAGAGAGGGAGGTTGTTACAATCATTGGATCATTGATCGATAGAGACAGTGATCACCATTTTCTGATATGGACATCTATGCCAATCCTACCTTCAGAACTTTGCTCTTCACGTCTCATAAACAAAATGAAGGATGTTGGAGCTTTGGAAATTCCACCCCCCGAACAAATAGCTGCAAACCTAAAAAATATCTGTAGGTCTCAGTGTCACACTGACACATTGTTGGAAACGAGAAATGCAGTATTTAGCAAGTCATACGCATACCTGCAGTCAGTCAATTTTGATGCCTCTCTGTTCTCAGACCTTCCCATTATCTTGGTGGAAAACAGGACAAAACTTGTGAAGGCCAAACAGACAGTACTTATGCTACAGGATGATCTTGAGTTTAGGCCTTATTTATACCGTATTCCCTCAGAGTATATGAAATTTGAAGATTTCTTCAAGAAGATTGGTGTAAAGGAGATGCCCACTGTCAATCAATATATCACTGTTCTTCAAGAAATCTATTCTGATAGTTCTGACAAAGAGAGTCTTCAGGCAAATCAGCTAATAGCTGTGAAGCGTGTTGTACAACAGCTGTTTTGCCTGCTGAAAGAGCAACAGAATAAAACATCTTTTCAAAACGACACACTTTATCTTCCATCGACAGATGGAAGACTCTATCAATCCAATTATTTGTTTTTCAATGACACGGTTTACCAGCCTGCAAGACTTGAGGGTCCTTTGGAAACCAAGCTGAAATTGTTGGAAAAATTGAACTACTGTCATCTGGGAACTGATCACTATGAACATCAAACATTGTTGCAGGTCCTTCCCCAGCAAGTTCGACCCAAATTTCTCTCGGCTGTAATTTCGGAAAATCTGGAGGGAGCAAGTGTCCAATATTGCGATGAAGGGGAATGTGAATTTAGTGGTTGGTTTGCCAAACACTTGTCTTCTGCTGCATTTCTTCACGGACTAATGTGTCTCATCAGAGAAGACAGCAAAGGTGGGATTTCACAGTCTGAAGCTGCAGGAAAGTGTGATGAAATATTTACTAAGATTGAAATTTTCTGTTGCAAAAATCTTCAAACTGAACTTTTGCTAAACCATGAGCCACTTGAAGGTAGTAAGGCTGAAAGCGATGTTTATGTGAAACAAGAACAGGATAGATGCAGTTTCTACTTGAAACACAATGATGACATGGGCCACAAAGTAGTGAATGAAGTTAATATGTGTCTTACTAAAGAAATCAATGCTCTTCTAAAGAACTGTCTCACCATCTCAAGCCTTCTAGTCCTTGGGCAACTTCTGCTGTGTGATGGCATGGAAGAGGTTGAGAAAACCTTGGCAAATCATGGCATTCATAACAGTGGCCAAGAGGAAGGCCACAGTGCCTTACCAAAACCTGGATGCCGTATACCTGAAGAATGGCAAGACTGCCTTGATATGAACTTCCTAAACAACTTTGAAAGTGGAGAGTATGTTGGCTTCAGCAAGGACGAATCCAGTGAATATTACTATGCCATTATCATCAATCGATTTGATGATTCAATGGGACAAATTAGACATTTTCAGGCTAGATATAAAATACAAGTTGGCAGTGATGACTTCATTGAAGTAAGCTCTCTTGATCTTTACCAATTTAAACGGGAAAAGAAGGAAACTGTTTTAACAGGGTCTACTTGTACAGATATAGAGCGTCTGTTGACATCCAGGCCTCCAACCAACACAGGGTCCACTTGCTCAGATACAGAACATCTTTTGACACCCAGACCACGACCCAAAAAAGTATTTCCGGGGACATTGGAAGAGATCAAAAGAGAAATTGACCAAAGCTTAAATGAAATCTGGAATATGTCGCGTGAGGAAAAACAGAAAGCACTTAAACGTCTCTACCTCCAGTGGCACCCAGACAAAAACCCAGGCAACGAAGAACTTGCCAATGAGGCATTCAAGTACCTGCAAAAAAGAATCGAGGAACTACAACAAGGAAAAACTGCACACAGCACATCCTCAACCAGGAGAGACTTTCGAGATTTCTATGACGCGTGGAACACAGAGGCACGAAGCCACAGGAGGGGACGCGAGAGGTTCTATCAGAACTACTCTAGAAGGCATTATAACTTTTGGTCATACCACAGTGAAACACCACGACCAAACAGAGAAGAGGCAAAACGCTGGTATGAACAGGCTCAGTGCGACATCAGAGCAGCTCACAATGACACTGGAGGAGATTGCTCAGAGTGGTGTCTGTTCAAGGTGCATCAGGCTGTGGAAAAAGCCTTGATAGCAGCAATGTACAGGAAAAAAGGAGAGCATCCCAACAACTGCTCAATAAGTAGCCTTGCTCAGCAAGTGTCCCATTACAGCTCAGAGTTGACTTCCTTACCCAACACTGTGAGGCAACTGACTGAACTTGGTGTTGATGGCAAAAAAACTCAGTATCCGAACTGTCACCAATTTCCTCACATTCCAAACAAACAGTTCAGCGTTAATAACGCTAGAAAGGCACTGGATATTGCAGAAAAGCTTTTAGAAAAAATTGAAGAATATATTTCTTGAAGTAGCTTGAAAATGCCGAATGTTCCACTGAAAGTATCATGAGGATCTTTGTAGGCAACAGTGCTGACCTTTATTCATAGATACTGGAACTTCTTACCTTTTTGTAATCATGTTTTGATCATTCAAGTTTGATTATCTTCTTGCTTACTATTATAGCCTATTTAGCATTTATATTATTGTATACTGAGCATTCTTGTAGTAAACATTACACCAATTACAAACTCATGGGTTTGATTCCCAAGGAAAGCATGAAATAAACATATATCTTAAATGCTATTGTAAGTTACTTTGGATAAACATGAGCAAAATGTGCATTAAAAATGACATTAGAATTAAAATGTTAGTGACACAATCCTTCTTTGTTTCTGTGTATGTGCTTTGCAATTCTTGCAGCAAATCAATTTCTTGAGTCTATTGCATTATAAAATATTACATGAAAAGTGACCCATGTTGTTCACCTAACTGTTTGATCAATAAATTAAACTTTGATTTGAGCAGCGTCTGGTTTCCTTCATGCCACTGCAAAAACTATGGCAAAAGTTTATTTTAGTTTATTAATTTATAAAGCACATTTAAAAACAACAGACGTTTAAACCAAAGAGCTGTACAATAAATTAAAAAACATAAATCATCTGAAAACAACTGAACATATGTACCTTTAAACAGAATTAAAATCTAAAGAAAAAAAAAGTCTTCACGGAGGATTTAAACATAGAAATAGAAAGGGAAGATCTTACAGAGAACATTCCAGAGCCTGGGAGAAGCCACAGAAAAGCAACAGGCTTTAGTTATTAAAATGTGAATGAGGGACTGAGAGGAGAAATTGACTTGATGACGAAGATCTAGAGGTAGGGCTATGTGGGGTATGAAAATTACAGATTTACAAGGGAGCACATTCATGTAAGTGCTTTTAAAAATGTGACGGAACTTCTGCCTCCCCCTGATCGTGACGCCGCCCCGTCACTCGCATCCCCGCCCTTCGTGAGGCTCCCGACTGGAGTGGGTGTGAAGAGAGGAGGGGCGCGGTATGGATGGTTGTCCGATGACGTCACGTTACCGCCCACAATACCTTCGTCCGCCATGATGAACGGCAAAAGACGTATCGATCTTAAGGTAATGAAAACCAATACCGGTGTTACGAGATTTTCGGTTTCTGGAATTTTTGGTTTCAGTGGGTGGAGCTTACATTAATATTCATGACTTTCCCGGACATGCGCGTGAAACTGAGAATTTTAGTTTACGCTCCTCTTTGTTTCTCCGCAAGTTTAATGGATTATTTAAAAGAAAGGTAAATATAGGTTCAGCGCGAATGTATGTCTAAATACGCTTCAATTGTTTATCGTTTCATGACAGTTTATAATGTTTTTATTAGTTCGCATGTTTTGTGCAGTTCCTGAATATATACAGACATATTCACTTCATATAATATCAAGATAAAGCACTGCAAACTTCCACTAGATACAATGATTATATTGTTGTGTTCTTCCTTTGTACCTTGTGACGCTTTAAACGTACTAATCATCTGTTGAATGTGATGACTGAAATAAACCTTAAATGCATCTGTGGGCTACAAGCTTTTTTTATTACTATATTCTTGCTTATTTTGTATATATAGGCCAATAACTTAAGACCCACACAAACATGATTGTGTTGCCTTCATACATAAATCAATTTTGATTTAAAATTGTATGGACAAAATTGTAAAAAAAAAAAAAAAAAAAAAAAGTAACTTTTTTAAATGAGATAAATATTTTACATACTTTTACAGAATATAGTAACCAATTTTATGTTCAAAATAATTTTATTTAATTATGCATACTGGCAAAAATAATGTAATTTATTTTAACATTTTGGGTGAAACACATTTTTGTTTTTATATAATAGACCTACAGTACTCTTCAAAGGTTTGGTATTAGTACTTATGTTCACTAAGACTGCACTTAAAAAACTATAATTAGATAAAAACTATAATTAGAAACTATAATAAGATTATAATATTGTGAAATGCTGTTTTCTGTTTTAATATATATATATATATATATATATATATATTTTTTTTTTTTTTTTTATCTTGTGATGGCAGATCTCATTCCTTCACTCTTCAGTGTCACATGATCCTTCAGAAATCATTCGATGATGATTTGCTGCTTAAGAAACATTTCTGATTATTATCATGTTTAAAAGGGAAGTGCTGCTTAATGAAGTGTGGAAATCATTATACAGTGTTTTCAGGATTCTTTGAATAGAAAGTTCAAAAGAACAGCATTTATTTGAAGTACATCATTTGTCACATTGCAAATGTCTTTACTGTCACTTTTGATCAATTTAATGCATCCTTGCTGAATAAAAGTTTACATTCACTCAAAAAAATGAACAAGGAAGGTTGTGCACTTGACATAATATATGTATATTCAGTTTACTTATAATAATTGTGTTTGTTGACTTTAAATGTTATTTTCTATTAAGGTCCACGTAATTATGTCTCAACTTAACTCTACAAAATCCTAACGAGTTGTCTAAACACAAACCATTTATGTTAAGTAAAAAATTCTTACATCCAGAGGGTGGCAGTATAGTGCGACGCCAACTGCTATGAAATCCCAAAGAACAAGAAGAGCAAGAAGCATCAGATCACACATGCGTTTGGATGCCAACCGCCAGTAAAAAAGAAAGAAGAAGAAAGAAGACGAAGACCACACATGCGCAAAGATATTTTACTCTCTGCACAGCACACCTGCGTGACGCCCTGCAGTGCCAAAGTATTTCTTCGATTGGGTTTAACAGAGGGACGTCGTATATTTTCAACAGCTGGTAAAGGTAGGAGGATATTTGTTTTTTCACCATTATCGATCTTTTTTAATTCTAATAAGAGATATTTCTTTATTTTTTGGCCTGCTTTAGTTTTAAAGAGTTCTAGCTAGGGATGTGCCAAACGAAGCTTCTGAAGCAGTGAAGCTTTTACATGAAACTGTGTCGGTGCTTCGAAGCTTTTGACACAGTGCTCTACTCTGCCATCTAGTGCTCAATAAACATTCCTACACCAACTGTGTCATTCAGATGTTTTGTTCATTTGGGAAGGTTTATTTGTATATTTAATAAGTTTAATTGTATTGTGCAACTTGTGTGTGTGTGTGTGTGTGTGTGTGTGTGTGTGTGTGTGTGTGTGTGTGTGTGTGTGTGTGTGTGTGTGTGTGTGTGTGTGTGTGTGTGTGTGTGTGTAGTGATGTCCAAATGAAGCAATGAACCAGTATTGAACCACTTCATCAATCGTTTTGAAAATGGGTTCATTCATTCAAAGCTTTGTTTCAGTGACATCTAGTGGCGAAATTGTAGATGGCAAATTGTAGTTGCTGCTTCGGACGTCATCGGTCACGTGTGTTTTTCCGCATCAAAGCAAGCTCCGAAGCAGTAGTTCATAAAAAATCCTGCTTCGAGTTCGAAGCTTGTGTCGGAGCATCGGTGTCAGACGGCCATCACTATTACAAAACAACACAAACATGCATATTGTTAAAAAACAAACAAAAAAACAAATGCACAATTACAAAGCCATTTACCGTATTTTCCGCACCATAAAGCAAAAGGATTGTAAGGCGCAGTCTCAATTACGGGGTCTATTTCTGTACTTAACCCATGCTAAAACATTCGGTCTACAAAAAAAGGTAACGGAAGCAAAACAGTATGTTTGGTTGATCTTTATTCTACTATTTAACAATAGGCTACACTCACATTATATTTTAATCAATCCATCCAAATCCATCAAAGTCCTCATCTTCTGTGTCTGAATTGAACAGCTTGGCAATATCGCCATCAAACATGCAGGCAAAATTTGACTCCCCGCACAAATCTGACTCCCCCCTCGCATTCATTCATACAAGCTTCCTTGAGTATATTCGCTTATAGCTCAATATTTTTTTCTACACCGCAAACACGCAGAACGTGCAAGCACCCACCCAACATGTGAAAAAAATTATTAAATATTATTATATTTAATATAATTCATGCACAAGTACAATGAGGAGAGTAACACATTTTTTTCTAATCTTCATGCAACAGGAACATAATTTCATTGTGAAAACAACAGTTTTGCTGGTGCAATCCATCTGACATGTTTTTTGCATTCTTAATATACACATGTAATATACACACTTAATGGACAATTTCATTTTATATGTATTAATTTGTGTACTCAAACATCTGCGCACTATGGGACGGCTCAATCTATGCGCTCTGTGAGTCCGTCGTGACGTGTTAGTGAGGTAACGAAGCTTCGTTCACACAGGTCACGTGACAGCCCCATTTCAAAGCGATGCTCCGAAACAGTGTTTCGAAACACTAGTGTGTCGAAAACTCGAGACGTGTGTCAACACAGGGTGTCGAGCTACCCATCCCTAGTTCTAGCGTCTTAGACATGAAGTTAGCATGCTAGCTTACCCACGTGGCGCAGGTTGGTACGCTGCATATTTATATTATTTGGGCGAAAAGAAAAGTAATTAGAGAGTTAATGGATTAAAGTTCTCCGTCGCTACGATGGATTTTCGTTAACTGGAGCTAGTCTACGACGTTTTTTTCCGTCAATTGCAGGGTTCCTGTCCTGTCTGTCCTTAATGTCTTAACGTTACCGGTATATTCACTTTTCATAATTTTAAGGCTGTAATTAGGATTACATTTCTCAAATAGTGTAATAAATGTCTTAATTAAAATTTGTATTCAGCCTGCTAAGGGGGATGTGATTAAATCCTAGAGTGGATTGAAAGCACGTTCTCTCAACTGTAAGGGTTCTAAAATAGTCCGCTCGGTATGCATTTTCCATTCCCGCTCACGGAAAAACTGCTCCGTGTTAACGCCATTTTAAAAGTTATTCTAGTTATTCGTTTTTTTTTTTATATATCTTGAACGCCTGGAAGCAACATTTATAATGCTATATGTAACGTTTTGGAAATTATTCTACACATTTAATAAATAGAATTACACAATGTCAAAATGTATACCTGAACTGTGTAAATAAACCTTTAAGTTTTTGTACGTTTTTGACCCTACTAAAGCATAAAAGTACTATGTTTGCAGATATATTCAAGAAACGTACTAAGTTAACATACTTGTTAATTTGAAAAACAATGCTACAGTCATTCTCCGTTGAAACTGCAACCACTAGGTGTCCACCCGACTAAAACTGAACTAAAATATGCTGTCAAAATTAAGTAGTTAACACGGCTTTTTTTTATTATATTTTAAACAAAAATTACAAAGTGTTATTATTTTATTTGTTTGTAGTTTTTCAGTTCAGATTATTTCAATTTCACAATCTTTATCAAATTATGTTTTTATCCTTTGCAATTTTTCAGGTCCTTAATGAATGGTGTTTTGTGTTCCTGCCAAGGTGCTTTTCTCATAATAGGTAAGATCTGCAACATCTACTAATGTAAATACTGTTTCTTGTGTGACCATTTCTTTTCTAAGTTCTTAGTAGCTTGTTTCTGTTTACTTTTATCAGTTGCTATTGATAATTTCAGTTTTTAACAGATTATATAAATGTTTTAAATTATTTTAAGTCATATGGTATGTTACTTGTAAAACTCTTCTAAATTGTATTATTTGCGAGTCAAGTTTTTCCTTTAACTAAAATCACTATTTTGTTTTTTTGGTGGTGTGTGTGCTTGTTGCAGATATTGAATGTGGCAGTGTAAAGCCTACTTTTATAGTTAAAGTTTCACCCATTTCACATAATTATAGAAGTATAATAGGTTTGTATTATGGTTGTTGATGCTACTTTTTTCTATTTAGAATGAAACTTGAAAAGAAGCGGGAATGCCTCCTCAGGGCACTTTGTATATATCTGAATGAAGATCCAAGCAGTCTCTTCAAAGAGTATCTGGTAGGTACTTACAAATACTGCAGCAGTAACTATCCTAGGACTTTTAAGAATGTCACAATATCCATTTAACATTGTGGGATATGGCTATGGCAATTTGAGTCTAGACCAAAATCATGTTTCTGATACTTTAACCTTAAAAAATTTAAAAATTCTAATCTTATACAAGTAGAACATATGGCAGAGCTGCTATTAGATGACATCAGCTCATAGAGGTGTTCTTAATAAAGTGGCCAGTGAGTACAAATTGTGAGGAATCAGTTAGGACCAAAAGTTAGTAATCAAGCCTTATTTTAAAACATTTACTGAAAAATGTTTAAAAAAAAAAAAACTCTTTGGAATTAATTGGCTGGTAATTTCATTGTTGTCCTTTTTTGTGTGTGGAAAGGATTCAGATGGTTGTGCTGCCCAGAGGGACCTTGATCACGTTGTCTTTGGCATCTGTAGAGGGAGGTGATGCCACCACCATTCCAGCTGATGTTGGAATCGTGATTGAGGGTGTTGAAGTGCTTCACGACTTGGGAGACCTCGCTTCTGCATGTGCACTCTTAATGGGTGTCATTTATGCAGTGAACCTCAGTTATCCTCAGGAACTGAAAACATTCTTTGAGGTGCTTCAGAAAATCTTTCTCCAGCTAGATGCTACCAGACTCTCAACCAAGGTACAGATGCTTAAAAACAAACTGTATGAGTGAACCAACATTGAACGTGTGGCACGTGGAAACCATTTAATTGAAAAAACACTGTTTTCAAAGTTTATATACTGTATCTTTTATTTTGTGACACACCACTGTTCTGGGTGACATGTTTCTTTGTCATAAAGCATGTGCAGAGTGTTTTTTTTTTTTTTTTTGTACATCAATGCTGAGGAAGGTGATGCCACCACCACTGATTTTATAATAGTTATTGAGGGTGTTTGAAGTGCTTCACGACTTTTTCTTTTTGTGACACAACACTGTTCTGTGACTTTTTTTGTCATATAGCATGTACAGATGCTTATAAAACAAACCGAGTGAACCAACATTGAGCACTTAAAAGTTTTAATTGAAAAACACTTGAAAGCTCATAACTTTTTATTTTTTTCCTTTTAGTGACATGCACCACTGACATGCATGAAAAGCGTGTGCAGGTTTTTTTTTTTCTAAGGTAAAGAGAACCAACCTTAAATACTGATGCTCATGGGTATGTTTTTTTTTCTCTCTCTCTTTTGTAAACTGAATTTGAAACAGTTGTTTTTCACAGTTGTTTTGTTTTTGTGTTGTTGGTGAATAAAGGAACTAACAAATGTTATGTTGAGTTTACTGAAGTAATTTGTGTGGAACCTGTTGACAAAATATAATTAATTCAACCTAACTAGTAAAAATTTAAGTCAGTTAAAGCATTTTATTTTGGTTAATTAAGCTTGAATTTAATGTTTTGTTGTAAAATCATTAGTTTACTTTGAATAGACATATATGTAATATGCTACTTCTAAAAAAAATTTATTAGTCCATATAACTTAACTGACTTAAGTTAGTTAAACTCAAACATCTCTTGTTGAGCAAAAATGATTGATAATAGTTGGCTTGAGTCAAAAATATTATTTATCCCTAAAACAACCACATTAAGTTAGATAAACTTAAGTATTTGTTTTCTACTTTCATAATTAAATTACGTGGAACCTGTTGACAAGAAAAAATTAATTAAAGTCAAGGTTTCATTTTTTTGAGTGTTTCTTAAATCCTCCTGATTCCAAAATTTTGTCATGCAAATCTTAAGAGTGATTAAGAAAAAGGCATTATCAGGATGCCAGAATACCATAAATGTTTTAAAATAGATCTAATAGATTTTTAATTTTTTCAATATTGCAGGTCAAAAGTGCCTCTAATAGAAGCACAGTAATAAGCACAACATGCATTGTGCAAAACATGCATGGTCAAAGAAAGAACAGATGACAAAGAGTAACACCACTGGTTGTGAAGTGTTTAAAAGGACACTGATATGGTTGTAGATCAGTGTATCTGTAATCATACAGGTGTTCTGGAAATTTTGGTTTCACTGTGCAAGTGGAACCTTAAACCTTAATTTTAATTTGTAAGGATTTAGTCTTAGTTTTGTTCTGTTTCTTCATGTAATCATTATATCGATGATGGTGAGATCAGATCTCTGTGTGGAGAGTACTATCAACACTATCTGTTGTCAGACTCCTTGACTACAAAAATCTTATTGAATTAATTACAATTAAAATGAATGCCAAAAGGGATACTTTGAAACTAATATTTCCTACTGACACACTACAGCAAAATATAGAAATAACTGCCTTAAAACACATTTTTGTGGTGAAAATACTATTATGCATAATACATTTCCACAATACTGGAAACATGGTAAACATTTTTTAATTTTCATCAATGTTTTTCAGTACTGTATGACTTTTCCAACCTGACAGCATAGAGACAACAACCAGAGGACATGGAGAATGAACAGTCTGAATTAAACACATCATATATGATACATTGAAATAGGTTTATTGCAGTTGTTACGGTCAGTGACGTATTCAATAAATGAAAACAACTAATAAAAGACATCACATGGTACAAAGGGAGAACACAACGAAATGTAATCAATGTATAGCACTAGTTGGAGTTTACATGAAGTGAATATGCTGATTTCATTCAGGAACTGCACAAAACATGCGAACTACAAAAAAGATTATAACCCAGTAAACACAGAACATTCATTTAAGGTTCCCATTTAGTTCCTGTTTGGTTATTTTTTTGTAAACTACAGGGAACTTCATGAGTCTTTTGATTTGTCCAGTCTGCTAAAACAATAAACTATCATCTGGGACACTCTTGTATTTTATTCCACACATTACACATCAAGTTATGAGCTACATTAATTGAGTAAATTCTTTATAATGGCAATATTTTGAGTAAGATTTATACAAACACACAATGCAAAAGATAAGAATATGTGCAACAGGGTCTATTGCATGTTCCTGTTTATAGCCTATGGCAGCAGAATAATCACACCAGTGGAAGTTACAGTTTATTAGGATACAGATACAGTTTTGTTGCTTTGCTCTAGGTTCACAAAAATAAGACCGTTTAACTTCTACAAATAATATGCAAATGAGAGTAACTGAAATTAACGTAGACTCGTGTCAGTTTGGTACGTTTATCTTACTGTACATTTCTATAATAATTCATATTCGCAAACAAAAACAGTTGTGGTTTGTCGTTTAAGATCTAATTACCTTTTCTCAATGTGGAGATTTGTGCAAGCATTGACTGGTATTTTCAGTTTCACGCGGCACGCGCATGCGTAGGAATATCATGAATATTCATGTTAGCTCCGCCCAGTGAAACCGAAAATCCCAGAAACCGAAAATCTCGTAACACCGGTCATTTTAAAATCGAATCGGATTAAATACACAAAAAAACGTAAACAATGGTAAATACCGGTGTTGTGTGAGGTTGTACCGACCGATCTAGCAATGAAGAGCGTAAGATCAAGTTTTTTGACAAACCAAAAGTTATCTATCACCAAGGGAAGCTGACGCTGGACATTTCGAAAGAGAGAAGGATGCTATGGCTTTCCCGTATTAACCGTGCTGATTTCAACCCTGATCCAAGGAAATGACATTACAAAGTCTGCTCTGAACATTTTATTTCGGGTAAGTATTTCGATTTTTACTTCTAAGGTGCATAACAGACATGATTGCCTAGCTGTTCCAAAAAACTTCCAAAAGAAAACAAATATTGACTATTTATTCATTATTTGATGTTTTGTAAAAGAGGAAAAATAGTAACTACAAAATATGCACTTAAATCTCAAATCTCAGATTTATTGTAACATGTTTTAAAGACTAAATTAAAAGCTGTACAATGTGCATTAATGCCATGAATGGTACATGTATGTGTAAATGCACAGAATTCCAGTACATATACATATGTAAGAATGTGTTTACTACATGTACTAGCATGTTGTAATATATACATAGACAAATGTAATAATATTGGTTATTGTGCCCTGACAAGTAAATGTTGTACTATTCATTGTATAATTCACATTTCATTTTTCATGTTAATATTAATGTAGTACATGTATTTAAATCTCTTTTCTTTAATTTGTGTATACTTATATTTTATTATATTTATATATTTCTAGGTGAAAAAGCAGACCTATGTGACAAGACAAATCCTTATTGGGAAGTTGAACCATCTTTATGTAGCCCTGGTGAAAATATGACTGTATATAGCTTTATTTTTTATTTTTTGCTTTTCAGTCAGTGCTTAGTTTTATTATTGTTTTGATGCGTTATTCATGTTGTATTGTAACCAATTTGATTCCCTTGAAAATTACTTTGACTGTTAAGTGTATAATGTTTATCTATTTTCTGATTGGGTGTGTTACATGTCAGTTTTGTTTGGAGAAAGATGCGATTGGGAAGTGGGAGGAGTTGAGAGAGTGTTCATACTGAGAGTAGTGAGTTTTTCCAAATTCGTACAGAAGTTACAAAGGTAAACTCCGGCTTTAGTTATTAGTGTGTGTGAGTTGCATACGCAAAAGGGTGAGACACTTGTTGATTAGTGAAGTGGAGTTACCGGAGACTGAGCTCCTCCGGCCTCGTTGGATTCCCTAACCAAGTAGCGCTTCAGGTACCCTGGTCTTCCTGAAAGCTCCCCTGGCAACGCTGGATTTCCTGATCGGGACCGCATGGCGCGCACGCGCTGATATTTATACACGGTGCAGCGCGATTGATCGTTTCCCTCTTACTCAGAGTGCCGCGATTTCATTGAGAACTGACTATTAACCTGCCCAATCGTGAGTAGTGTTCCATATGTGTTTGCTCCATTAAGAGTGAAGTGGCGATATATTTTTCTGCCCCAACGCACCCTAGCAGCGTTTCAGGCCTGCATCACATTTCATTTGTTTTTATTTTTGTTTGGGACTAAAGTGACAGTTCCACACTTTTCAGAGAGTCTGGGCCCAGTGAATGTGAACATTGTGGAAAACAAAACTGTTAAATAAGTTGCATTTACGCATACAGATGTTTTATGTTTGAGTTTTGCTGTAAATTTTGATTTATACATTGTTTAAAAGTAAAGTAAAAGAGTAACAATCGAGTATTTGGTAATTTGATTCTTTATTTTTCCATCTAAATTAATATTCTTCAAGTTTATTGTGTATTCGCTTTCCCTTAAGAAAGTAAATTAGTAAATCTGTAAACGAACCCAGGGCATTCTATATAAAGGGACTTATAGAGTGCTAAATTTAAAATTAGGATCTGTCGAAAAGGAGACCTGAGCTAATTTGTCTGTGAAGAAACGTTATGAAAGATCCAAACAGAGGGATGAAAGGAAGATACAACTGAAAACTGCAGTAGCACTTTTGGCTCTTCAAACGTCAGTTACCAATCCAGACATTGATGAAAATGTTCCCATTGTGAAAGAACATGTTGAAAAAGTTCAGCTCTTTCTGAAAGGGACACTTGAACCAGCAGAAAAAACAGCAGAGGACAATAACTCATTGTTCACACATTTAAAATCTGTTTTATTAAGTGTAAATAATGCATACAAATCATTTGTAACAAAAGATTAATGAAATACGTGTACAAGATCATGGGTTTGATTCCCAGGGAAAACAAGAACTGATCAGAATGTCAATGTGTTCCTTGAAAGCAATCCAAGTCGTTTGATCAAGTAGCTTTTTCTTTGTTTTTGCCGATGTAAAGTCTATTTCTTTCACTGTTTTGTAGTTAACCTGAAAAATTAAAACATCTACAATTGTATTTAGCTTGTTGAACTCTAATTCATCAAGCTCACCAGTTTAAAACAAATAGTACAAACAGTAGAAATATAAATACATGCATTTTGAAAAGCAAGACACTATAAAAAATGTAATAACTACAGAACAGTCATGCAAAATGAAATCATTTTTTCCCCATTATTTAATACATTGTGCATATCTAATAAAATGGTAAGTAGTTATGCTGAAACATACCTTTGATATTGATGATGGTAAAAGCCAGTATGCCTTTTCTTGGTGTTTCTGTTCTTCACTGCGGCTTCGACTGCAAAGAGGAGAATCTCTGTACACTTTTAAGCTCATTCAGCTTTGTTTCGTATGGGTCTTTACCATCAATTATTTTCATCTTGTGTAAGTATCTTGCCTTGGTAATTATGTACAGAGAATCTCTGTACAGCACTTTTGACTGGACTGCCTCTGGCTATATAATTTTCGTGTCCGTTGTTGACATTATCGATTGTTTGCGCTTCACAAATATTGAATCGCACGCTGTTCTTGCCGTACACCATGGCCGCCGCCGCGGTGCGTCATGGGTATTTACGATTATGGGAAAACCATCCATTGAGGAGAATTGGCGGCGTGTGGTGGGGCACATCTGCGTTTCATGAAGCCTTACCACCGCCGCTAATAAATGACGAGCGCGCCTCTTCTCAGGAGGTGGGTCCTTCCCCGTGCATGCACGCTGGTGCCCTCGTTGGTTCAGGAAGGGAGACGGTGGGTCGAATTCGCAACGCGGCTGACGGGCCAGGATGCTGGGCCGCTGTTTCCCCGGGAGTTCAGCGTAAAGAGAGGACGCGAAGCCGCAGTCCTCCACGCCTTGGACGAGAGGGAAGCAACTGCGAGCGCCGGACCCCCGCCCCTCTCCTGGACCCATCCTCCTCACTTCCCCTCCGTCACAAAGAGCAAAATATTACAATCAACACAGAACTTGACTGGTAGCCAGTGTAGAGAGCCAAGTACAGGAGTAATTTGTGCACGTTTTCTAGTGCCAGTCAATAATGTGGCTTTGCACAATTGCTGGATTCCAAAGATGAATTTGGCAAACCCAAAAAAAGTAAATTAAAGTAATCTAACCTTGACATAACCTAACATAAACATAACATAAATAACAGTTTCAAGGTCCTTCTTAGAAAGCATCTTGATTCTAGCAAATGATTCTAACTTAAACTGGCCAATGCGGTGCACAATGCATCTGAAAATACAAGCAATTATCATTCTTTAACTGTAATGAAAATAATTAAAAGCCCTCAACTGCAGTTGTCAGTTTCCCCTAAAATACCAGTCCCATCTGCTTCTGCAGAAATATAAGATTTGTGAATGAATGGCCATAAGGAAAAACAAAAAACAAAAAACATGAAATGACAACTGCTGTAAATAAAATGTAAATTAGAGCAGAAATATTTTCAGATTGAGACATTGTTACCTGAATAAGACTCTTCATCTATTCACTGTTATTACTCACACATGAATGAAACATTTTAAAGAATGGGTTTGAAAAAATAGATACAAATCACAAACAGTCCACAGGAATATGAAAATATTTAAGGCCCATGTTGAAACACTAGCTGGGAATGCATAAGCTTGTGAATTCATGGAGCAGCATATTATCCAGAGCACACCTTCAGAACTCAGAAATCCATTTCCTTATTGACATTCAGTCTCCAGATAAAACATTTATCAAAGATTTGTAAGATAATGTAAAAAGAACAAACAGTACTGCTGTGAAATGCAATGTATAAATGTATATGGCCACGTACAGTGATACCTTGAGATACAAGCGTCTCTACATGGTAGTATTCAAGATACGAGCAAGCCTTCGGACAGATTTTTGCTTCTAGATACGAGTAAATTTTCGAGATACGAGCACACGTACTGACGCTGATGCCGACACTCGTTCACTTCAGTGTTCACTGACTTCTGTACGCATCGCCCGCGAGTAGCAGATTTTCTCTCCATTTTGTGCATTAATCTTCATAATAGCGATGAGTTCTAAGAAAGTGAGTGGTAAGGATGATAGTGAGAAGAAGAAACGCATGATGACCATGGAAATTAAGCATGAAATTGTGGATAAATATGAGTGCGGTGCTCGCGTGAGTGATCAAGCAGCAGGAGCATCAGGAGGAACTGTCGACTGAGGAGCTGATCGGACATGGATCATACTCAGGTGTTGCTCAGGTGTTGCAAGAGTTCAGCAGTGGCGAGGAGGAGGAACCGGAGGAAAACATTTCTACAACTGAAATTTGTCACGGTCCTGTCGTCCTTGTTTTCATCATTGTCATGTTTTCCTGTTAACTCCCTGGTTGTGCGCTCCTCTTGTCATCTGTCTCACCTGTGTCCTCATCAATTCCCTAATCAGTCTCTTCTGCTATCCCTGCCTTCCTATTATCCTCTGTGTATTTAAGTCATGTGTTGGTCTTAGTCTGTGGTCGTTCTCGTCCATACTGTGGCGTGTATATCCCCTGAGCTTCTTGTTTAATAAATATTCAGTGATTCTACATCCTTCGTCTTCGTGCCTTCAGACTGCACACACTTCCTGACAAAATTAAGGAAGGTTATGTGGTTGAAGGTTTTTACAGGGAGGCAGAAACCAATCTCCCTCGATTGGTATTTTGGTAACAGGTCTGCACCAAGTGAAAGTAAGGGTGGTCAGGCGAAAAAAAGGTAAGAAAGGCACGAAAACTAATCGAAAAAAGGGAAACAATACTATAAAATAGAAAAGTTAAAAAAAAAATAAGTAAGCTAAGTTCAGTTATGTTATGTTAATTTAAGTTTACATAAGTTAAGTAGTGTTTGTGTAAGTTAAGATACGACGTGTCGATACACCAACCCCCTCCCTTCCTCCCTCCTCTGCACCTGCCACTACTGAATGTAAAAACTTAAACTCGCGGGAGCCGTGAACGAACGAATTCGCGGGAGCCGCGAACGAACGAATTCGCGGGAGCCACGAGAGAACGAATTCGCGGGAGCCGCGAACGAACGAATTCGCGGGAGCCACGAGAGAACGAATTCGCGGGAGCCACGAGAGAACGAATTCGCGGGAGCTGCGAACTAACGAATGCGCGGGAGCCGCAAAAGCGGGGAGATAGGCAGATGATATGAGAAGCAGGTGTTCAGTGACCACTGACCACACACACATACACACTCAGGCAGAACTAGGAGACACTGAATTCATGAACCGTGACAGTTACTGCTTAGAGGTACTGTACGTGTATATTTCACTGAACAATAGCGATCACAATTAATTAATGTTTAGAATATGAGGTAAAAACTTCTGTAAATCACTTATAAAAGTATCACTGTGGTGAATGATGCAGCCAATGAATGAGTTAAGGGGTTATAAAGGGGTTGGAACCTCCTGACTGTGTTATGAGAGGCTGTCATTAGGATATTTCATGTAAAAATGCACACAAGGATGCTGAGCGTTGACCTTTTCCACACAAAACTGCGCATGGGTGAGGGAATTTTTTTCTCGTACACCGATACAATGCTCGTACACGATTCGACCCGATTAATTCGACACGATTAATTTGTTTTCTATTATTTCTTATGGGAAAATATTCTAGATACGAGCCATTCGAATTACGAGTTCCACCCTGGAACTGATTATGTTCATATCTCGAGGTATTACTGTATATGGGATCCAACTGATCAGCGAGGAAGCTGTCCCGGAAGTGCATTCGCTGCTTCTCCCCTCTGGAGTTGATAGGAATGACTCCAGGGTCCACTACCACAACAACCCCTACTATGAGATTGTGCTCGCCCAGAACCACACTGGTCACCAGGGTAACAAGGTCCAGGGCTTCCTGTTCGGACCCCTCAAGCTTCACGACCACCACCAGTAGATTAGTCCATATGAACACAGCACTGAGGACAGAGCGAGAAGATGAGAGGCACATTTCATTCAGTAGGAAAAGCAGATTATATACACAGCAAAACATGGCTGTTGCCAAAGAATTTATCAAATACAAAATCTACTAGTGCAACAAATGTACTTTGTCAAATGTTTTATTAACAAACATTTAATTCTCCTACATAATTTGTTTAAATAAACATTATTTATATACGTAAATTATTTTATCTTTTAGTGTTTTTATTCATATGGGGATTCAAAACATAAAATGAACATTGTGTGTTGTGGTTGCTTCATCTGACAGGCTTCGACTGCAAAGAGGAGAATCTCTGTACACTTTTAAGCTCATTCAGCTTTGTTTCGTATGGGTCTTTACCATCAATTATTTTCATCTTGTGTAAGTATCTTGCCTTGGTAATTATGTACAGAGAATCTCTGTACAGCACTTTTGACTGGACTGCTTCTGGCTATATAATTTTCGTGTCCGTTGTTGACATTATCGATTGTTTGCGCTTCACAAATATTGAATCGCACGCTGTTCTTGCCGTACACCATGGCCGCCGCCGCGGTGCGTCATGGGTATTTACGATTATGGGAAAACCATCCATTGAGGATAATTGGCGGCGTGTGGTGGGGCACATCTGCGTTTCATGAAGCCTTACCACCGCCGCAAATAAATGACGAGCGCGCCTCTTCTCAGGAGGTGGGTCCTTCTCCGTGCATGCACGCTGGTGCCCTCGTTGGTTCAGGAAGGGAGACGGTGGGTCGAATTCGCAACGCGGCTGACGGGCCAGGATGCTGGGCCGCTGTTTCCCCGGGAGTTCAGCGTAAAGAGAGGACGCGAAGCCGCAGTCCTCCACGCCTTGGACGAGAGGGAAGCAACTGCGAGCGCCGGACCCCCGCCCCTCTCCTGGACCCATCCTCCTCACTTCCCCTCCGTCACAAAGAGCAAAATATTAAAATCAACACACACTGTAAAAAAAAATTTGTTCATTCAACTTACATTTTTTAGTTATCTTTTTGCTTTGACTCAGTTAAGTTTTATTAACTTAATCTACAAAGTATTTTCAACTTAAAAACTTTAGTTGATATAGGTAAAATAGTTGATCCAACAACTTATTTCAAGTAACTTGTACTTCCAAAGTTTAGTTGAAATATGAAAACTTACATTTTCCAGTTTTCTGTACTAAACTTTTTGTTCATTGAACTTCATTTGGCCTATTTTCTCAACTTGTAATAGCTCATTCAACCAAATAAATACACAAACACATTTTTCATATAAACATATTTATTGTCCCTTACAAATCAATAAATGGACAACATTAACATATTCAAAGGACATATTCAACATTTTCAAAATTAATTTTCTGAATATTTGTAAATGCAAACTAAAAACTAGAATATAGAGAATTTATTCGAGAATTTCTCAAATAAAACAAATAATGAATCTATCAAATAAAATGCAATATTACAAAAACTTAAATATTTTTAATGAAATCTGTGAGCTTTCTGTCCCTTATTTGACAGCCTACGCAACTAGCACATTCAAGGTCCAGAAAAGACATACTTAAAGTAATCCAAGTGATTTCAGTGGTTTAACCTCAGTTTTATGAAGCATTGTGAGTGTTTCATTGCATGTTGACAAGAGCATAACAGCACATGCTTCTTGTGTGTATGCAAATGCAGACACTGTTGCATGCAAATATATAAACCACTGGAGTCACTTGGATTACTTTAAGGATATCTTCTTACTTTGCAGACCTTGAATGTGCTAGTTGCATAGACTGTCAAAGGAGAGACAGAAAGCTCACAGATTTCATTAAAAAGATCTTCCTTTATAATTCAAGAATAAACAAAAACATTTTTTTGGTAAACTAACACTTTTCACATTAATAATATCCCTTTAACTGTGAAATAACTTTAAAACACATAACATCTTGAAAAAAAGAAAAGAAAATGGATGTCAGGCCATTGATGCAGAGAACTGTAAAATGCAAACACAGGCTCTTGGTAGAAATGCATAACACCTTACCTCCGCAACATCTTCAAATTAACAGTGTATTTTAAGGGAGTGCACTCTTGCACTGCAGGTATCCGCTCCAATGTCCATCAACAGCCTCTGAATCACTTCAAACGTGTATTTGAGGTTTTTCGGGTAATTTATGTTGAGAGCATAAAGATATCCCATCATGTTCAGATACGCATTTGGTATGTCACCAAGTCCTCGCAGAACAACTGCTTCCTCGATGACAAGGGCCACATCACTGGGGTTGCAGGGAATGGGATCCGTCACATCTTCCACCATTGTGATGATTCCAAGAGTCATGCCCCTGATCATATGTTCCTCAGAATCGGTGTGCTGTATTAAAAAATGACAAACTTTAAAATGTGCTTTCACATTCAAAGACTTAAACACAACATTAGTACACCAAGTCTTAATTACCATAAGTCAACAAATCATATATTTTTGTAAAGTGCCAGCCAACATGTCTCATGAAAAGGGGTGCTCGAATAACCAAAATCACAAAATACAAAACTCATCGCTTTGCTTCAGAAGGCCTTTATTAACCCACCGGAGCTGTGTCGAGCAGTTGATGGATGCATTTACTTTTTTGAGCTTATAACTGTTGGTTGCATTTCACTGCCATTATAAAGCTCGGAAGCGGCAGTGTGTTTATTAATATAACTCTGATTGTGTTCGTCTGAAAGAAAAATGTCATATACACCTAGGATGACTTGAGGGTGAGTAAATGGGGGGAAATCATGGGGTAATTTTAATTTTTTGGTGAAATAATCCTTTGAATACTTCTGCATTAACAAATGCCACCTTCTTCAATATTTTGCACCAAAAATTATGCAGGACAAGAGAAATGGCAACAAAGGAAATACCTACAAAAAAGTACAGTAGAAATACAGGTACTTACATTTTTATCTAGGCTGTCCGTTATGGTCCTCATTTCTGCAATGTCAGCACAGCGCTTTGAACTATACAGACACAGCAGTTTTGGTAGATGCCGGTCAAGACTCTCATAAAAGGACTTGCTCAGGTCCAGCGACATTAGCCTGTTGAATTCTGCATTTATCTAAAGTAATTACATTAAATGACACAAACATAACAGCAACATGTTAAACAAAAATGCAAAAAAAGTATATCTACATATTCATCATTTTCAGCAGTGTTGGACTTTACCTGTCTCTCACAAAAAAGAGCGGGCCACCTCTTTTTCATTTCAGATACGAAGAAAAAGATATGAAGAAAAGAAAAATTAAGTCAACCAACATTCAATAAACAGAGTACACAAATCAAGATTAGAGTACTAGAACTACAGTAATAGTTTCTCACAAAATTTCTTGATATATATTTATTGACGTGTATTTGTAAAATCAAAAATGTAATGTTATAGAGTTGTTTTATTTCCTCTAAACAATCATACTAAACTACATTTGAGTGTGAGGAATGTTAGTTTTATTTACTGTGTTAGCTTGGTGGCTGTCTGAGACACTTGCACTAAGATAGATCAACATTAGAATTTATTAATAAAAGCTGGTAAACTGGTGGTGCTGAACCATACAATCAATTAATTTTAAAAGATATTGCATAGTCAAAACAATTCTGTATTACTGCTACTACAGATACTAACTACTTTACTATCTTTTCTATCCATCCTAAATAGTAGAGGTGAATATGACCAAAACCGTATTTCACGGTAAGATAAATATTTTTTTTAATAATATGATTGACAAGCCAGTTTAAACGGTGACAGGATGGACCTATCTAAACAACAGAGCTGTCCATTAAAGATGCAGCTATAACGTATATCCCAAAGCTTGACCTGTACACAGAAGCGTTCATAAGAGTAGGTCAGTGGCGGACCGAGCAAATACGGGACCCTAGGCAAATTTTGAAAAGGGGCCCCTCCATAGGCGGAGTTTCACTTTTGTGCTTGGGGGGGCACCTACCAGGCCAGCAGACCACGAGCTCAGATTTTTTTTATATCATATTTATATATCATTCATTCTACATATAAAATACATTTACAATGAACAATGACTTTATACCAGTGCTTCTCAATTATTTTCTGTCACGCCCCCCTAGGAAGAGGTAAAAATTTAGCTCACCCCTTATTGTTTCCATGGCAACGCGTCATGCTTGTCACCTGACATACCGCAGTCACAAAAAGCGCTGTATAATAGATAATTCAAAATAGTCACCAACTTGTTGGCTCAACTTGTTGAAACCTAAAAGAAACCTTATGTGGCTGAAAACACTGAATTGTTGTGATAAATGACGAGCTCTGAGCGCGTCTTTTTTGGATCAGTTCCAGATATCGCGTGAAAAGACGTGTGATTTTAGTGGTTGATCACGTGACACATGAACACTGGTGTGATCGTACACGTCAAAGGATGAGGAGACGGTTATCTGAAATTCATATATGCTGCTCTTGTTCAGTGCAAGAAAACCTACTCCCTGACAAAAAAAGCATGTACCCCAGGGTAACGCGCGCCCCCCCTGGCATCGCCCCACTATTTGAGAACCACTGCTTTATACAAATAATAGCGAATAGAAGAGACTCTTTATAGTTGCTGTTTTGTTTTTCCTCGGCAGTGATAGGGTTAACACGGGGAGTTCAGAAGTGCGGCGACAAAAAGCGTGTGTTAGACGGGTGCGCTTGTTACAGTGTGTTCGTCTTCATTCAGATTAAAGTTCATAAACAGAGCCTCCCTGGACCTGTCATAAAACTACTTCAGACATTACAATATCTTACCTAATGCAGAAGAAGCCGCCTCTTTTTCCGAGATGCGTAGATGTACAGTCTTCTCTTCTGATAGATTTGACACTTTTAGTAGTGGATTTATTTTAAAAAAAACGTCGAATGTCCATTTTGTTTATTCAGCGCGTAAAACAGAACGAGAAGAGCATCCACTCATGTATCGCGATACTTTGAGATTCGCAAATCGCAGTAGAATGTGATAAAGCTACGGTAATAAAAAATTAAATACAGTGATTAAAAATTAATTAGCCATATCTTACTCATTCTATACACAGAACTAATAAGACAAATAAAACGAGAAAATATGAATTCTGTAATAAAAAAGTGCAATCGCGATTTGATTTGGGGGCCCTTGTAGGTTCGGGGGCCCTAGGCAATTGCCTACACTTGCCTAATGGTAAGTCCGCCTATGGAGTAGGTTACATGATTATAGGAAAGTTTTATAGGTGTAGTTTGGCGAAACACGGACACGTAATCATTTCACTAACGTTATCGTTTTTGGGAACACACGGTAAAACTACAGCTGAACAACTTTTCAGTTATGGAGCATCCAGCTTGAAAACCGGAGGATTGTGATAACCCTGCCGCACCACACACAGTTTTACATTAAATTACATTATATTTGTCAGCTCGTTGATATTATACTCACGCGTCGAAGCTGCTTTTGGCTTTAAGGTGATTAATGTTAGACTCGCTGATTTGGCGGAAAGAACTGGAGAAAGAACCACCCGCCTATTTGGCATCTTAATGAAATAATGTTGCATACGTTTGATAAAGGAAAACAAGTAATAATAGTCTAAATTTATAGATTTTAACTATAGTTTGCTAACTATCAACTACATAAATGGCAAAACTGGGTTAGAAACGGTCCAATGTGATATAGAAACTTTGATACTTAAACAATGCATGAATGGTTACTTCATATATGTAATTTTACAAGTTATTACACCAATATGAACGAATATTTACTTACCAGATTTGATGATGATGGGAAGATTAAATCATCTGCTGATAAACTCGATCCTGCATGGCAGTTGAACGAGACCTGTTTCCCGCTTCACGTGATCACGCGATAAATAATGAGAACTCATATATACTAACTTACTTAGCATACTTATGTTCTTAAGTTGAGATGACACATACTCTAGTTAAGTCAACTTACAGACTAGTTGAGACAGTGAAAACTTAACATGTTAAGTTGAATTAACAAATTCAGAAACTGCAAGTTGTATTAACTTACAAAATTACGTTGAAATAACTAAAATGCGGAATTATTTTTTACAGTGCAGAACTTGACTGGTAGCCAGTGTAGAGAGCCAAGTACAGGAGTAATTTGTGCACGTTTTCTAGTGCCAGTCAATAATGTGGCTTTGCACAATTGCTAGATTCCAAAGATGAATTTGGCAAACCCAAAAAAAGTAAATTAAAGTAATCTAACCTTGACATAACCTAACATGTTTCATGTTGCGAATGTTGCATGTTTCATGTTCCATGTTTCAAGGTCCTTCTTAGAAAGCATCTTGATTCTAGCAAATGATTCTAACTTAAACTGGCCAATGCACAATTCAGAAGGAATTCTGTTCAGAAGGAATAAATCTCATATGTATGAAAGAAATCGTCCGGTTTAAGTTTGTAACTATTCAATAATTGAGTTGGATGCGCGTGCTCGCGGCTTGATGCGTGTGAGTGATGGAGTTGCTATGGCGACGCGTGTTGTGAGTCGCGCTCATATATAAACACGGAAGCGAGCGATCTGTCGATGAGAGACGAGGCGATTTCACACACTTTCATCCCGAGTTTCTGAGCAAATCTTGTGGATTTGAAGCTGTTTGGAGAATTTCTGACTGGAGACTTTTATTCTGGAAGAACATCGCAGGAAAAATCCTTTACACACAGTCACTTTTCAAAGAGTTCATAATATTTCACTTTAATTGTATTGTTCTTTGCTTATTGTTGAAGGAGTCTGGGGTTTTATTTCATTGTTATATTTCATTATTGTATTTTTGGGAGGGTATTTCTGTGGGGAGTTGTGTGTTATTATTGTTTGTGTTGTGTTTTGTGTGTTTTGTGTTTTATTGCAGATTGGAAGAAGATGTGGATGAATTTCATGGGTAAAAGACGCTGTGAGTGCTTTAGTTTTTCATCTGTTTATGGAATATTATGGGATGATGTTGTACAAAGATTGACTAAATTAATATAAATTAACTTGTGTGAGGAAATCAATTTGATCCTACAGTTTTCCCAGCTAAATGATCACGTGTGTTTGATTCCTTGCACAGAAATCATCTTCTCATTTTGAGTAACTGCAGTAAGAGTTTGTAATTGATCCTGATGGTGATTATTGATTATTATTGAGAGATGATCATGTGATGTGTGAAATATTGCAGCCTCCGGCTCCAGATCCAGCGGAGCCGCTTCCACTGGGAGAGAGTTTTCTCCGGGCATCACTTTGTACAAACCGAACCATCAGAGGCGTTGCAGCGACTGCCGTGAGTCCAGATCCCACCACCGGGAAGGGTTGATCTGCCGACAGAGACGTCCATCAGCCCAAGCGTTTCTCTTGTGAACAAGAGCTGGACAGGTGAGACTGAAGCAAGATCAACGGCACTCGCTCCGTCTCACACCCCAAACACACACACAGAAAGACGCTTCTCAGACAAACAACATCCCAATACAATCCTGCTCATTCATATTACATATATTTTAAGGTCCATATGATCCATTATCAGAATTCATCTCTGTTGTAAATCAGCTCTAAATAGAATAAAACGGCTCTTGTTCATATAATCTTTGTATTGATAGGAAATGCTGTTCTTGCTGTCTTTGCTGGAAGTCTTGAGCTCGAGACGAAGCCTGAAGTTCGAGTCCAACCTGAAACTCAAGCCGCACAGCAGAGATTCAGAGTCTGTCCACGTCTGAGCAACAACATGAGAGACGCAAGACTGAAAGAGCTCAAGTCTTCACCGACACATTTGCTTTCTTATTTGCACATTTGTTTTCCGCTGTTTTTCTCTCTTATGTTTCTTTTTTATTATTATTTTCCATATATATATAACATATGTATTGTTAAATGTCTTACTATGTTTTGTTAATTTAAAATAGATTTGTTATTAAAAGTCACAGTCATCGTCACAGTCTTGTCGCGTCTCCTCACTCTTTCTGTTTTCTTCCCTGTGTCTTTTCCCTCATCTGTCGTGTAATCACTTCCCTCGTTAGTCTGGTCACCTGTTCCCCATAATTTTCCTGTGTATTTATTCCCTCATGTGTTCCTCTGTCTCTGTCGGTCAATGCTAATGTTTGGTTATTGTCTCTTCATGGCTGTTCCTCCATTACAGCGCAGGAGCAGCGCCCGCTCCTCGTCGGTCTGCACCAGCGCCTGTTCCTCGTCGGTTGTTGTGGTTCAAGTGTTGTAGTTTTTCTCTTCATAAAAATAACTCTTCTCAAACGTCTTTGATGCCAGAATATAGGTTTTTATTCTTTCAAACAAAACCGAGTCGATCTGCAGGTCTCCTCACAACCCAGGGAAATCCCCCATTATATACCTAGTTTCCAGACATTCTAAACATGTTATGTGATTGGCAAATTACTAGAGAGAAGAGCGGCACCATCCCAGGAGGGATGAGTACAATCTCTTTTAAACAGGTCCGTTCTGCCCAAAATACTTCTACTGTTATTCTGCGGACACCACTTAGACATCCAGCCATTGAGTGATGATAATCCGCTGAGTATCGCATCACTCCTGCAAACAGGAAGGGGACAAAGCATTTTACAGCACCTATATAATTATTAATATTTGTTATAAATAGCTAGATTTGAGCAAGATTTCTTTTAATAAAAACATGGGTAATGTCTCTGTTTGCAGCTCCACTGATAGCATTATAAACATGATTGTAACGGAATGAATTTGTTTTGCCTTAATGGTACAGGATGCTCTAAAACTGTTAATGTTTTAATTCTGGCACTTTATTTGAAGTAATTTAAACCATTTTTAAAGAAAATTATTTCATAACAGTTGAAAATAGTAATAATAGAACCTGTTCTTATTTCTTGAAAAGCGACAAATGATTAATCTGCTAATCAAAAACAACAACAACAGGTAAAAAGCTAATAAACAATAATTTTACAATACAACTGGTAAAAAACACACATTCCATTTCTCGGGAAAATAATCGACAGATTAATAGGCAAAAAAATAAATCCATTAATTAAACTGCAAATCTAACCAGAATATTCTAAACTTAAGTGTGAAAGTGTTAAAGATAGTGAAGCTGTGTTAATCAAGAAGATCTTAACGCTTCCGAGTGTCGAAACCAAGTATGAGATGCTGTAAACTCGTGATTGAGCGACTGAACGCGAGCAGGATTTGATCTGCATCTTCCTCGGGTTGATGGACGGGTAGAGAGAGTGTGAACTGACCGGGACTGGATCTGCCGCTGGAGCAAAACCCGTTCCTGCTCGGGAAGAGGCGGCATCGCTCCTGAGGACAGAAGATTGAAGAAACATTCATCACGAGACTGATCATTGCTGATGACGAGCTGATTGTAGATCATTGAACCTGATCCTCCCGAACTTTATTAATGAATCATGATTTGTGTTGAATATCGGCGTGTTTTCTTCAGTGCTCGAGTCCCGGCAGGGTTGCGGTGGGTGGATGTGGTGTAGTGTGTGTGTGGTGGGGGTGAGACACAGGGACTGACGAAAGGAGGACGGGATGATTATTCTCTCCATCAGACGAGTCTTATATAGACTCCAGTGCGTGACGTCACACAGATTCCGAACATTCTTTTTATGCTAATGAGGCAGTGCGTCACTCTCGCTGTGACGTCATCCAGAAGACTCTGGCAGCTTGTTCTTCATTTTGAGTGTGTTTGTGTACGTGTATGTGTATGCCTCTGTGTGTGTGCGTGGTGTGTGTGTGTAAAGAACATTATATTTCACAACATATTACAGCAAGTTACAGAAGACAGGAAAATAAGGCAATATCAAGTCCTGCATTGGAGGAAAATCACTGAGAAATAAATGTGTTTTATGTATTTTATACATGGAAATTAATATATACATAATTTGCTTTGGAATCAGCAGCAACATCAGAGCACAAATCCTCACAGAAACGCAGGCGGCTGCATCAGAGAAAGACTCATTCCCAATCCAGTGCTTCACTATCAGAGTTGATCTTCCCATAAACCATCCATTAAAACCCCATGATGCCGCTCTCAACTGCATTCTTCAAGCGCTTTCCCATTGAATCTTCAATCCTACATATTGAATCCACACATATTGAGAAAACTTTTAGAGTATGTTGGCCGCTGTTTATTTTGTGGTGGTTTTAACATTTTTATAATTGTAGCTTTGGATTATGAAATAATAGTTTATTTTGTACTCATACGCTACACATGTGATGCTCTTGACTTTTTATTAATGGCAGGATATGCTGTCGTTCATTCATGGAGTTTAAACATGTTTTAGTTAAACAGAGAAAGAACTGTTGCACAAACTCTCTGAAAAATGAATGTTCTGCTAAAAATGATACAGAGATGTGACTCGTCTTACTGCTTTTAAAACTGAAAACTAAAACTGTAGGGGAAGGTTTGCACTACTTGATATTCATCAATGATTTCTGTTCATCTTTTCCTCTTCAGCTGTTCGACAGACAATCCTGAGAGTGACTCGATGTTTGTGTTTCATTTTCCTGTCTCTGAATGCTCTGATGAAGCACATGCTGTCATTGTTCAGACATTTCTTCATCTTCTGCAGAATATACTGTGAAAAACTGATTGTTCTGTTAAAAATAATACAGCGATTTGATTGAAGAAATGTTACTGCTTGTCTTACTACCTTTTTTACTTTTTACTACAGTATTAATGTTTTCTAAGACTAGATGCACAAAATGCATTTATTGATGAAAGTCAGCTGATCATATTCTACAACTTTACAACTAACAATGTTCGTTTTATGTATTGAATCCACTGCATATATGAATAAAAACATTAAAATCCTAAAAACTGTTTATTTAAACAAATTACGCAGCATTGATAGAATTAAATAATGTTTATTTACATAAATCATGTTGATTACAACTAACTTTAATATACTAAAACTGATGTACTTTTTGTTAATCTAACATTTTTCTAACATTTTTATTTTATTTAACTCACACACACACACGCACGCACGCACGCACACACACACACACACACACATTCTTCTTTATGACGTCACGACGAGAGTGACGCGCTACCTCATTAGCATAAAAATGACGTCACGACGAGAGTGACGCGCTGCCTCATTAGCATAAAAAGAATGTTCGGAATCTGCGTGACGTCACACGCTGGAGTCTATTTAAAGGCGCAGGTTTGTGTTGAATATCGGCGTGTTTTCTTCAGTGCTCGAGTCCCGGCAGGGTTGCGGTGGGTGGATGTGGTGTAGTGTGTGTGTGGTGGGGGTGAGACACAGGGACTGACGAAAGGAGGACGGGATGATTATTTACAGAGAAAAAGAGAAACAGTCATTGTCTCCACCGACGGCTATATATAAAGAATCCCCTGATATCTATATTTAAATAGATACATTTATATTATAAACTGCTGGAGGGATGACTTTAATTTTTGTAAGATCATCCTAAATATTCTAATATTCTCTTTTAGTTTTGGAAGTCTCTTTTAGTCTCTTTTGCACAAAGTTTATTAATCCAATGGCAATGCTTGTGTTCAGAATATCATTCGCTTACAGAATATTTAATTTTTTAGTCAAATAACACGGGTATATGGCGGCTAGTGAAAAATTTTGACTTTCCATCAGTTTTCAAAAAGGATAGACGAGGCTGTTTTCTATTTTCTGCTTTTGTTTTCAATGAAAGCTTTTATTGAAAGAGGTTCAATAGAGATTAATCAAATGTAATGAGCTGTATGAATAAAGATGACTGTCAGGAGTGCCATGTGGGAGGAAGATTATGATGAAGAGGAAGGCAGGCATAAACTGAAATTTCTCTTTAAAGAACTGAAAACACACTTTAATTATAAAAACAAAACAAAATGCACTTCTAGTGCAAAAAAACAGGAATAATGTAATGCAGGAACAGCCAGAGAAAACACAATAACCAAACATTAGCATTGACCGACAGAGACAGAGGAACACATGAGGGAATATAAACACAGGAGAATGATGGGGAACAGGTGACCAGACTAACGAGGGAAGTGATTACACGACAGATGAGGGAAAAGACACAGGGAAGAAAACAGGAAGAGTGAGGAGATGCGACATGACTGTGACTTTTAATAACAAATCTATTTTAAATTAAATATACATAAGACATTTAACAATACATATGTTTTATTTATATATATATATATATAAGATATACACATTTGGCATTTCCTATCAATACAAAGATTATATGAGAAGCGTCTTTCTGTGTGTGTGTTTGGGGTGTGAGACGGAGCGAGTGCCGTTGATGTTGTTTCAGTCTCACCTGTCCAGCTCTTGTTCACAGGAGAAACGCTTGGGCTGATGGACGTCTCTGTCGGCAGATCAACTCTTCCCGGCGGTGGGATCTGGACTCACGGCAGTCGCTGCAACGCCTCTGATGGTTTGGTTTCTCCGATCGATCTTCTCTCCTCCTCCATCAGACGCTGGACGAGCCGCTCAAACTCAACGACTGTTTATTACAGTGAAGCTGCTTTGAAACGATCTGTTAGTATAAAGCGCTGAATAAATGAAGTCTTGACTACAAGAACATCACAATGAACACAAGTGTGAAAATCTCACTATAATAATCCAGAACTGAAGAACATGATAATAATCCTCTGTCTGTGACACTTCCTCACTCCTGAATCCCTGATCCAGTGAATCTCCTGAACTTCTCACATCTACAGCAGATCATTTCTAATCCACTTATGCTGTAAGATCTGCTCTAGTAATCCGGTAATCCTGTAAGCGGCACATTTGAATGTTATTGAGCTTTTTTTAAAGCATCAAATAATCAGTAAGTCACTGCATTCAGTTTCCACACTCCCACAATGCTCACCGCGGTAAACGTTGCTCTCGTAGCCGTCGCTGCTGAATAAGTGACCGCAGCCAAAGTCTATCAGCTTGAGCTCGAAGCTGTTTCTCCTCAGCAGGATGTTCTGCGCATGAACGTCATTGTGAAACACGCCGTGCTCAATGCAGTGTTGCACCGCCAGCACAGCCTGTCTCATGATGAGCCGCGCTACTGTTTCATGCAGTCCAGGAGTACGAGAGAGGAAGTCCAGCAAGCTCTCGCAGGGTTCGGGAAGCTCCATAACCAGAGTGAATCTTCCAGGGTGTTCAAACCACTCGTAGAGTTGAATGACGAAGGGGCTGATGGGATCTTGCCTCATCATCATCAGCAGAGCAACTTCTGTCACCAGAGGTTCGGGATGCCCAGGCTAGAGAAAAGAGCAGACAGAAGATTAACTGGGAGAAAATCTGAAGAAAACATGTTTAACATTTTACGTTCAAGAGAAGCTTTTCAGATCAAAGTGATTTGGTGCTTCTAGGCTTATTTATCCTCACATTTACAGCTAATGCTTCCTGCGGGTGTGAAACTACAGGAATCTGCACTAAACACATTCAGCTTTCATCAACTTACAATGACAAGATAAAGAAAATTGTCAAACTTGAGGATCCGCTTGATGGCAACCTGAAAAAAAACACAAACCTGCTTCAGTAACAGAGACGGATTCCAGCGGCTGAACTTGCACTGAATATTAAACATCTGGAAACTGTTTTAAATATGTTTTGACGCCACAAGAGCAAAATGTTGGTGCAGTTTAATAAGATTGACCTTTTTCCCATCAGATTTGCGAGTTCCCTTGAAAACACAGCCGAATGATCCGGATCCGATCATCTCTCCCACGTCATACAAGGACTCAAAGGATTCTGAGAAACAAACAGAACATGAGAGAAATATATGAGCTTGTTTGAGACATTGATTTATTTTATAAACGTCCGTCGAGAAAATAATATGAATTTCCTCTGAAAACAAGATATTTTTAGTGGAAAACAAGACGACAATCCTGTTTAAAATAACTTTGGATAAATAATGACTGGTGATGTACCATTATTTGTATTGATGCCGGAGTGATCCGGATCAGGATCAGACTCATTATAAAACCGAGGATAAGACTGAGGATCAGACTCAAAATCCGGATCAGGATCAGACTCAAAATCCGGACTGGACACAGGATCAGGATCAGACTGAGGATCAGACACGGACTCCGGATCAGGATCGGACTCCAACTCGGAATAAGTCTCAGGATCAGGATTGGACTCAGACTCCGGATCAGATGGAGGGATGAAAGGCTCCACAACAGTCACAGTACGGCAGTGACGACACCAGAGGAAATGACGCTTCATCGTCTTCCACACACTCCTCAAGAAAGAACGGATTCCTTTCCTCTTCCTGAATTCTGCAGGTATTTCTGAATGAAGAAAAACAATTGAAACTATTAGAAACAGCTCTGATGTCAACTTATATTTAATGACATAAATTACTTTTCTCTGTTTAATTCTTATCTGTAATGTTACAAATCAATGGGAATATTTCCAAGCTATGATCGTGATTTCTCCTTAATCCCAAAATATAATTCTTTCATTTCCCAATCATCATGATATCATTATTCTTCTTATTTGATCTGGTTTTTGATTAAAACGAGAACATACATTTCCATTCATCAACTCTAGCACATGTGTCTCAGTTCTGGAAATGGATCATATGGATCTTAAAATATATGTAATATGAATGAGCAGGATTGTATTGGGATGTTGTTTGTGTGTGTTTGGGGTGTGAGACGGAGCAAGTGCCGTTGATCTTGTTTCAGTCTCACCTGTCCAGCTCTTGTTCACAGGAGAAAGGCTTGGGCTGATGGACGTCTCTGTCGGCAGATCAACTCTTCCCGGTGGTGGGATCTGGACTCACGGCAGTCGCTGCAACGCCTCTGATGGTTCGGTTTGTCCAAAGTGATGCCCGGAGAAAACTCTCTCCCAGTGGAAGCGGCTCCGCTGGATCTGGAGCCGGAGGCTGCAATATTTCACACATCACATGATCATCTTTCAATAATAATCAATAATCACCATCAGGATCAATTACAAACTCTTACTGCAGTTACTCAAAATGAGAAGATGATTTCTATGCAAGGAATCAAACACATGTGAAACACAACATCATCCCATAATATCCCATAAACAAATGAAAAACTAAAGCACTCACGGCATCTTTTACCCATTAAATTCATCCACATCTTCTTCCAATCTGCAATAAAACACACAAAACACACAACACAACACAAACACTAATAACACACAACTCCCCACAGAAATACCCCCCCAAAAATACAATACTGAAATATAATAATGATATAAAACCCCAAATTCCTTCAACAATAAGTAAAGAACAATACAATTAAAGTGAAATAATATGAACTCTTTGAAAAGTGAGTGTATGTAAAGGATTTGTCCTGCGATGTTCTTCCACAATAAAAGTCTCCAGTCAGAAATTCTCCAAACAGTTTCAAATCCACAAGATTCGCTCAGAAACTCGGGATGAAAGTGTGTGAAATCGCCTCGTCTCTCATCGACAGATCGATCGCTTCCGTGTTTATTTATGAGCGCGACTCACAACACGCGTCGCCATAGCAACTCCATCACTCACACGCATCAAGCCGCGAGCACGCGCATCCAATCTCAACTCAATTATTGAAAAGTTACAAACTTAAACCGGACGATTTCTTTCATACATATGAGATTTATTCCTTCTGAACAGTTATAATTACTATCATTACTATAATCGGTGGAATTATTTGTGCCAATATTCATAACTGCACTTACAGTTTAATAGATCCCATAGTTGTTGCTGAATAAATTAATGAAGGATCCCAAAACAAGAGCAAAGGGAAAAGTGCATTTATCAATTAATGAATGAAGGAGTGGAGAAATATAAATAAAACATCTTCCCGATTTTTAGCAGCGTTTCTTGTATTTTGCTGAGCCACGCCCACTGATTTCTATGTAATTGTTTCCATTGTTATGTTATGGAAGTTCTGGTTAAAGATGTTTTGTGTTCTATACTAGGAGTTTATAATTAATTTCGAGTTAATAATGTCGAGGTTGCTGCTGGAGTTGGTCTCGCGTGATGTGCGCGTCACTCTTCCGTTTACAGAGAGAGTTCTCGCGATACTTCATTCACGATAAAGCCACGCTTAGGAAGAATCATGTGAATCATTATTCATTTCATATCAGTCCTTTCAGGCATAGAATGTATAAAATGTATAAGAGAAATTGTTATTTATTGTTACTGTTTTCATTACATTTTTTGAGTGTTATGTGTGTTAACAGTGTTTAGTAGGGATGTAAATGAAGCAGTGAGGCTTTACTCTGACAGTTTCGGGAAAAGATTCAGAGGTTCAAGAGTGTCGAGAACAGAGCCATCTGGTGCTTATTTAACATAAAGCAGGAAGAAGCCTGTGGAAGAAGCTCTGTCAGATGAAGCAACCACAACACAAAATGTTCGTTTTATGTATTGAATCCACTGCATATATGAATAAAAACACTAAAAGAATAAAAGAATTAAAAAAAAAAAAAAAAAAAAAATATATATATATATATATATATATATATAATTATAAATATATTATTAATATAAATAATGTTTATTTAAACAAATTATGTAGCATTGACAGAATTAAGTAATGTTTCATTAACAAACATAAATGCTGTAGTATTAACATGTTTAAATCAGGTTGATTACAACTAACTGTAATATGTGCAAATGATATTAACACTTTTTTATGGTAATAAAACTTTTATTTTTCAGCGACCAATGTGTTAATGTTTGATGACGTCACGACGATATCGCAGCGTGTTTTCTTCATTGCTCGAGACTGGATGATTATTTACAAAGAAAAAGAGAAAGTCATTGTCTCCTATATACGTCTATACATCCAGAATCCCCTGATATCTATATTTAATTAGATATGCTACATTTACATTATAAACTGCTGGAGGGGTGACTTTATTTTTTCTAAGATCATCCTAATTGTTCTAATATTGTCTCTCAGTTTTGGAAGGGTTGCACACAGTTTATTGATTCAATGGCAAGATCTTGTGTTCAGAATATCATGTGTTTACAGAATAATTTTTCTAGTCAAATATCACAGGTTTGGCGATGCTTGTGAGAGACACAAATTCTCACTTATTTAACCTAGAAAATATTATGCCAACGGCTAGTGAAAACATTGGGCTGTGAAAATTTATTCAGAAACTATGGGATCCATTAAACTGTCAGTACAAGTATGAATAATGACACGAATAACTAAATTATAACGTTTCTAATAATCATTTTTGATAAAGAATACATGTGTGAAAGAAATTCAATAAATGAGTTGAGATTGGATGCGCACGCGTGACTGATGGAGTGTGAGTTCCGCTCAAATATAAACACTGAAGATTTGCATTTGTAACATAGTAAAATTATGAATCATGTCATTGCTTAATTTAACATCAGAGTGTTATCCCACTGGAGAACGAGTGCGATGCGGAGACACGGAGCAAGAATTCAAACTGAAATCTCTTTATTCCAAAACGAAAACAAAAACACTTTAAATAGAACAACTCAAAACGGCACTTAGCAGTGCAAACCTGGAGGAACTGGGAAACGGGGAGCATCCACACTCGACTTGACACGAACATAACATAGACGTAGCAACGTTTATAACCGACAAAGACAAATGAACACAGGTGTTACGACCCTATGTTTCTGTATTATCATTTCTCTGTTTTTCTGTTAGTATTTCTGTGTGTTTGTGTCTCATGCTGGTTGGTTCCTACAGACCAATTAATGCTCTGTCCTGATTGGTGCATAGCACTTTAAAAGAAGCATGTCATCACTTCCTCTAGAGAGAATTTGGGGAGAATGGAGAGAGGTTGTTTGATGCATATTGTAGAAGATGTGTTATTGTTAAGAGAGTTGCATTTGTTAAGAGTGTTGAAAACTGTGAGTCTTTGTTTGAATTAGTTTGTGTTTAAAGAGTTTGTTGGACTTGACCAATTTGCCTGTTTGACACTGAATTTTGGATTGCCCTTTCAAAGTTTGTTTGCCTAATTGTAAATATTGTATATACTTATTATTATTTGGGAAAGTAGGGAGACCGACGCCATTTTTGTTTATTGCAAGTTGTTTGATCTTTGTTTTTGGTTAGGGAGTTAGGTTTGTACATTGTATTTTCTTTTCTTTACTTTGGGGTTAGGGTTTAAGTAAGAGGTTTTAAAATAAGGAATTTTAGTTTGTTTTGGCCTTGTCGGCTCCTGAATCATATGTCCCATCATTGAGATGAATAAATTTATCATCTTTGAATCATTACTTTTTGGTGTTTTTCATGTTGCACCCTTTTCCCTAGACGGGGCGTAACAACAGGAGGGTATATATTGACAAACACGGGATGAGGAACAACTGAGGAGACTGAGGAATGTGATAAGACACAGAGCTGTTACCAATAGTTGCGTTTTCAATTGTTTTTACTCATTTTAGAAATACCTAACGAGTTCAGGAAGAGGAAAGGAATCCGATCTTCAGGAGTGTGTGGAAGACTATAAAGCATCATTTCCGCTGGTGTCATCACTGTCATGCTGTGAATGTTGTGGAGCCTTTTGTCCCCCAAGCAGATCCGGAACCAGAGTCAAATCCAGATCCAGAGTCTTAGTCTGATCCGGAGCCTAAGTGAGTGGCGTGACGATGAGGTGCAGGTGTGTGTAAATGATGTTTGATTAACAAAGTTCGGGAGGAGCACGTTCAAGGATGAAAGCAATCAACTCATCATCAGCAATTATACCTCATCCAATCAGCATGAGAGGAAGCGTGTATATATAGCCATGTTTGACTCACCGACATTCCTCGACAGTTTACGGCATCCCTCCACCACCCAGACTCCTCACACTTAGCTGTTCCTATCAAAGTCAGGAATACGGGGGGAGTGCTCTAGGTTCGGGCCAAATACCGAGCCCTGAATCATTGATAAGTGTGAACTCGTGAATCAGTATTTCGGAGAGGGTGCTCGTTGAGGTGAGAGAGCCTGGCAGCTTGGCACTAGGAGTAGGAAATTCAACAATGGAAGTTACCTTAGCTGTAACGGGTTTTACACAACCTTGAACCACTTTTTGCTTAAGGAAAGTTACGTTTAACTCTAGATTAAGGGTTAGTTGAGCATTAACTAATCTGTGAAACAGATTTTCCAAGCTATGGATGTGGATATGAACGTTTTGCATGAGTAGGTACACCCAGCCCATTTTTTAGCAGGTAATGAGTCCTTGCTTTGCAGGGTCGCTCTACTTGACAACAGCAAATATTAGTTCATATTTATTTATTTATATATATATATATATATATATATTCCATTACAAGTTCAGAACAACACAACCAGAATGTGTGTTTTTCAACACATTGAAAATTGTTGGGTTAAAACGGAAAGGTTGTAAAAATGGTATGAAATTGTCAAAAATCGTATCGTGGAATATTTTATGTGCTTCTGCAATACAATTTATTCCACTTTTTTCACAAAGGAAAGCCTACTCGTTTTCATACTCAATTGAAAAGTACTCGAAAGATATAAATAGAAAGATTTACACAGATTAATTTAAAGTTGCACGTAAAACACATTTGTTGACAGAGAGAAACTGGTGAGAAACTGATGTAATCGAGATTAATCAAAGACCATTTCCGCATTCCAAAAAATGCTGTTGATCAAGCTTCATTTAACTGGAAGTATTCTTTAATACTTCCTTATGATTGCATCTTTTGCATGAATAATGTGTTATCTTACAAATCTTTGAAAAATGTTTTATCTGGAGACTGAATGGCAATAAGGAAATGTATATCTGACTCTTTGTTTGCAAGAAAGCAGTACTGAAGGAGTGCTGTATTAATATTATGCTGCTCCATGAATTCACAAGCTTATGCATTCCCAGCTACTGTTTCAACAGGGGCCTTACATATTTTCATATTCCTGTGGATTATTTGTGATTTGAATTTTTTAATCTGTCATGCTTGTTAGTCCCTATGCCTATGCCAAATAATTAAACAGGGGAACCAGGAAAGCACCAACAAAACATCTGTGGCATGCTGTTGATTACCACAGAAACATAGTGTGTTAACCTTAAAGATTCATTACTATTATATTTCTGTGAAAAGCTTTTTGCAATGTACTTTTTAGATATGAAGTGCTCCTTCAATACAATTAATTCCACTTTTTTCACAAGGGAAAGCCTACTCCTTTTCATACTTGACTGAAAAGTACTCAGCTAATATTAGAAAATGTTACACAGATTAATTTAAAGTTGTATGTAAAATACATTTGTTGTCAGCGAGAATCTGATGAGAAACTGATGTAATGGAAATTAAATAAAAACCCTTTACGCATTACAAAAAAAAAGGCTGTTGATCAAGCTTCATTTAACTGAAAGCATTCTTTAATGCTTCCTTATTGTATCTTCAGCATGAATACCTTTCTGTGTGAAATTTGACAGTACATTTGTTGCACTAGTAGATTTTGTATTTGATATTTTTTTTGCAAAAGCCATGTTTTGCAGTGTATATAATCTGCTTTTCCTACTGAATGAAATGTGCCTCTCATCTTCTTTCTGTCCTCAGTGCTGTGTTCACATGGACTAATCTACTGGTGGTGGTCGTAGAGCTTGAGGGGTCCGAACAAGAAGCCCTGGACCTTGTTACCCTGGTGACCAACGTGGTTCTGGAAGAGCACTATCTCATAGTAGGGGTTGTTGTGGTAGTGGACCCTGGAGTCATTTCTATCAACTCCAGAGGGGAGAAGCAGCGAAAGCACTTGCGGGACGGCTTCCTCGCCGATCAGTTGGATCCCATATACGTGGCCATACACATTTATACATTGCATTTCACAGCATAACTGTTTGTTCTTCATGAATTCACAAGCTTATGCATTCCCAGCTAGTGTTTCAACATGGGCCTTAAATATTTCCATATTCCTGTGGCTTGTATCCATTTTTTCCACCCATCCTATAAAATGTTTAATTCATGTGTGAGTAATAACAGTGAATAAGTAAGAGTAAGTAATAAATAAGAGTCTTAGTCAGGTAACTGTCGCAATCCAATTGTTTTTAATTATTATTTGTGGCCATTCACAAATTGTGTCATTTCTCCTAAAGCAGATGGGACTGGTATTTTAGGGGAAACTGACCACTGCAGTTTAGGGCTTTTAATTATTTTCATTACTGTTAAAGAATGATAATTGCTTGTATATTCAATGCACCGCATTGACCAGTTTAAGTTAGGATAATTCGCTAAAATCAAGATGCTTTCTAAGACGGGCCTTGAAACTACTATTTATGTTATGTGATTGTGGCATGAAGAGCAGGTCGCCCAAGATATGGGCAAGGCGAGCGTGTGTGTGTCGCCTCACGACCGTCACTTAAATGTTAGCAATTATTGCCAGACTACGGCACCTTGGGAGTTCCACCCAATGATTCTTACTAAGAAAAACCTTTAACACTGGTTCCCTACCTAATGGCGAATAAATTGTGGAGACATGGCATAAATATATTTTGACGCTTTAATTCACAGGGAAGACAGGTCAATAAGCAGTCTCCTAAACTTACACAAACACTCACATAACAAAAAGACTCCAGTGCAGACCACAGCAAAGAAAAATACCACAAAAAAAAAACCATTTCATCCACCCCAAGCACACAACCACAGTAATCCTACACAAGATCACATAGTTCAGTTAAACCATATCCACAAACAAAATTAAGCTTCATAAGAAATGAATTTAACAAAATTATGATACATAAAACACAACAAAACGTCCAAAAGGATACCTTAAAACAATTAACACTTCCAAAGTAATATTTTATACACAAAATAATAAGACACAAATCAAAATAGAGAACTGCAGATCCTTACAATGTAACTGGAGCTGTGTGAGTCCAGTGAAAATTATGCAGGAGCAAGACAGCACTGTCACCACTGCACTGATGTTGTTCACACTCCAGTCCTATGCAAGAGACATGGAATTGGTTTATGATCATCCGTGAAGACAATAACTGATCGTTTACTACCAGATGGCCACGGGAACTGGAAACCTGAATGACCTGAACTCTCAGCCTTTATGCAACAGCCGCCGCCAGTACACTACAAACTAAAATACATAAAATGTGGCTCGCAGTGCTTCCACAGCTGAGAAATAAATTACATAAAACTCACTACATACCTGGGGGAGAAGAAACATACCGTTCGCTCATTCACCACTCCAAACAGATTAAAACAACTGCGCGCAAAAGATAGCAGGACTTCACACTCTCTTGAACACTAGGATTGAACAAATGGTCACAAAACGCAGATTAGCAGTGCTACACTCAAAACACAGATCAAACAATGACGTTAAATCCCACGTTAACTCACCTGACCAAATCCAGCATGCGCGTTAGTCCATGTCAATGGAGATGACAACATGCAGGAAGAGACGCCTGCCTAGATGCCTACAGCCATGCCTTTTATAGATAGACCATGCAAACGACCCACCCACATAAGCTAATCTGCTACATTATGTTATGTTTATGTTAGGTTATGTCAAGGTTAGATTACTGTAATTCACTTTTTCTGGGTTTGCCTAATTCCTCTTTGGAATCCAGCAATTGTGCAAAGCCACATTATTGACTGGCACTAGAAAATGTGTACATATTACTCATGTACTTGCCTCTCTACACTGGCTACCAGTCAAGTTCTGTGTTGATTTTAATATTTTGCTCTATTAAAGCACTTACATGGATGTGCTCCCTAGTAAATCTGTAATTTTCTTACCCCACATAGCCCTACCTCTAGATCTTCAGTCATCAAGTCAATATCTCCTCTCAGACTCCCATTCACATTTTAATAACTAAAGGCAGTTGCTTTTCTGTGGCTTTTCCCAGACTCTGGAAGATTTTCCCCTTCTATTTCTGTTTAAATCCTCTTTGAAGACTTATTTTTTTTCTTTAGATTTTAATTATGTTTAAAGGTGTAAAATTCTCATTGTTTTCAGATGATTTATGTTTTTTTCAATTTATTGTAAAGCTCTTTGGTTTCAACATCTGTTGTTTTTAAATGTGCTTTATAAATTAATAAACTAAATAAACTTTTTCCATAGTTTTTGCAGTGGCATGAAGGAAACCAGACACTGTTCAAATCAAAGTTTAATTTATTGATCAAACAGTAAGTTGAACAACATGGGTCACTTTTCATGTAATATTTTATAATGCAATAAACTCAAGAAATGGATTTGCTGCAAGAATTGCAAAGCACATACACAGAAACGCAGAATGATTATGTCACTGACATTTTAATTCTAATGTCATTTTTAATGCACATTTTGCTCATGTTTATCCAAAGTAACTTATAATATCATTCAAGGTAAATTTTTATTTCATGCTTTCCTTGGGGATCAAAGCCATGAGTTTGGAATTGGTGTAATGTTTACTACAAGAATGCTCAGTATACAATATTATACTGGCAGCAATGTCACCCTGTAGCCTACCACTGGTTGCTCACTGAAGTTAAGCGGGGTTGTCTGTGGTTACTTCCTGGATGGGAGACGGACTTGATTGCTGCTGGAAGTGGTGTTAGGAGGCCAGTAGGGGGTGCTCACCCTCTGGTCTATGTGGGTCCTACTGCCCCAGTATAGTGATGAGGACACTGTACTGAAATGAGCACAGTCTGAGACAATAAACCGAGATCCTGACTCTCTGTTGTCATTAAAAATTCCAGGATGTCTTCCGCAAGACTAGGGGTGTAACCCTGGCATCCTGGCCAAATTTGTCCATCATGGCTTCCTAACCATCCCCTTTCTCTGATTGGCTTCATCACTCTGTCTCCTCTCCACCAATAAGCTGGTTTGTGGTGAGCGTTCTGGTGCAATATAGCTGCTGTCGCATCATCCAGGTGCTGCACTCTAGCGGTGGTTGAGGACACCCCCCCCTTCCATGTAAGCGCTTTGAGATACTTTAATAAATAAAAAAGCGCTATATAAATGAAATGAATTATTACAATAATATAAATGCTAAATAGGCTATAATAGTAAGCAAGAAGATAATCAAACTTGAATTTTCAAAACATGATTACAAAGAGGTAAGAAGTTATAGTATGTATGGTAGCATTACTAAACAGAATAAGAAAAAAAAGGTCAGCACTGTTGCTTAAAAAGATCCTCATGATACTTTCAGTGGAACATTCGGCATTTTCAGCTAATTCAAGAAATGTATTCTTCTATTTTTTCTAAGAGCTTTGCTGCAATATCCAGTGCCTTTCTAGCGTTATTAACGCTGAACTGTTTGTTTGGAATGTGAGGAAATTGGTGACAGTTCGGATACTGAGTTTTTTTGCCATCAACACCAAGTTCAGTCAGTTGCCTCACAGTGTTGGGTAAGGAAGTCAACTCTGAGCTGTAATGGGACACTTGCTGAGCAAGGCTAGTTATTGAGCAGTTGTTGGGATGCTCTCCTCTTTTCCTGTACATTGCTGCTATCAAGGCTTTTTCCACAGCCTGATGCACCTTGAACAGACACCACTCTGAGCAATCCCCTCCAGTGTCATTGTGAGCTGCTCTGATGTCGCATTGAGCCTGTTCATACCAGCGTTTTGCCTCTTTGTTTGGTCGTGGTGTTTCACTGTGGTAGGACCAAAGGTTATAATGCCTTCTAGAGTAGTTCTGATAGAACCTCTCGCGTCCCCTCCTGTGGCTTCGTGCCTCTGTGTTCCACATGTCATAGAAATCTCGAAAGTCTCTCCTGGTTGAGGTTGTGCTGTGTGCAGTTTTTCCTTGTTGTAGTTCCTCAATTCTTTTTTGCAGGTACCTGAATGCCTCATTGGCAAGTTCTTCATTGCCTGGGTTTTTGTCTGGGTGCCACTGGAGGTAGAGACGTTTAAGTGCTTTCTGATTGTCCTCATTCGACATATTCCAGATTTCATTTAAGCTTTGGTCAATTTCTCTTTTGATCTCTTCCAATGTCCCTGGAAAGACTCTTTTGGGTGGTCTGAATGTCAAAAGATGTTCTGTATCTGAGCAAGTGGACCCTGTGTTGGTTGGAGGCCTGGATGTCAACAGACGCTCTATATCTGTACAAGTAGACCCTGTTAAAACAGTTGCCTTCTCTTCCCGTTTAAATTGGTAAAGATCAAGAGAGCTTACTTCAATGAAGTCATCACTGCCAACTTGTATTTTATATATAGCCTGAAAATGTCTAATTTGTCCCACTGAATCATCAAGTCGGTTAATAACAATGGCATAGTAATATTCACTGGATTCGTCCTTGCTGAAGCCAACATACTCTCCACTTTCAAAGTTGTTTAGGAAGTTCATATCAAGGCAGTCATGCCATTCTTCAGGTATACGGCATCCAGGTTTTGGTAAGGCACTGTGGCTTTCCTCTTGGCCACTGTTATGAATGCTATTATTTGCCAAGGTTTTCTCAACCTCCTCCATGCCATCACACATCAGAAGTTGCCCAAGTACTGGAAGGCTTGTGGTGCTCAGACAGTTCCTTAGAAGAGCATTGATTTCTTTAGTAAGACACATATTAACTTCATTCACTACTTTGAGGCCCATGTCATCATTGTGTTTCAAGTAGAAACTGCATCTATCATGTTGTTGTTTCACATAAACATCACTTTCAGCCTTACTACCTTCAAGTGGCTCATGGTTTAGCAAAAGTTCAGTTTGAAGATTTTTGCAACAGAAAATTTCAATCTTAGTAAAAATTTCTTCACATGTTCCTGCAGCTTCAGACTGTGAAATCCCACCTTTGCTGTCTTTTCTGATGAGACAGACTAGTCCATGAAGAAATGCAGCAGAAGACAAGTGTTTGTCAAACCAGCCACTAAATTCACATTCCCCTTCAACACAATATTGGACACTTGCTCCCTCCAGATCTTCAGAAATTACAGCCGAGAGAAATTTGGGGCGAACTTGTTCGGGAAGGAACTGCAACAATGTTTGATGTTCATAGTGATCATTTTCAAGATGACAGTAGTTTAATTTTTCCAGCAATTTCAGCTTGGTTTCCAAAGGACCCTCAAGCCTTGCAGGATGAAAGACTGTGTCATTGAAAAACAAAGTGCTGGATTCATAGAGTCTTCCATCTGTCGATGGGAGATAAAGTGGGTTGTTTTGGAAAAAGATTTTGTTCTGTTCCTTTTTCAGCAGGCAAAACAGCTGTTGTACAACACGCTTCACAGCTATTAGCTGATTTGCCTGAAGGCTGTCTTTGTCAGAACTATCAGAATGGATTTCTTGAAGAACAGTGATATATTGATTGACAGTGGGCCTCTCCTTTACACCAATCTTCTTGAAGAAGTCTTCAAATTTCACATACTCTGAGGGAATGCGGTACAAATAAGGCCTAAACTCAAGATCATCCTGTAGCACTAGTGCTGTCTGTTTGGCCTTCACAAGTTTTGTCCTGTTTTCCACCAAGATAATGGGAAGGTCTGAGAACAGAGAGGCATCAAAATTGACTGACTGCAGGTATGCGTATGATTTGCTGAACACTTCATTTCTTGTTTCCAACAATGTGTCAGTGAGACACTGAGACCTACAAATGTTTTTTAGATTTGCAGCTATTTGTTCAGGGGGTGGAATTTCCAAAGCTCCGACATCCTTCATTTTCTTTTTGAGATGTGCAGAGAAAAATTCTGAGGGTAAGATTGGCATAGATGTCCATATCAGAAAATGGTGATCACTGTCAATCAATGATCCACTGATTGCAACAACTTCCCTCTCTTGAGAAAAAGTCTTGTGATAATCACAAAGATTTAGCTGAATTTGCATCGGGAAGATGAATCTAATGTTAGCAACTCTGTTCAGTAGACTTGAGTTTTTGTCATTACTCTTTGAACAAACACTCCTTAGCAAATGTGTTGATCTTTTCTTAAGCACATTTAGGGGAGTGTTGCCTCTAGTATCAGATTCAATTTGTTTTGCAAATTGAATGATTTCCTCATCAGACACTTCATGTTTCAATCCAAGGTTCTTTAAGAGTCGATGTGCTTCAATTTTTTTACCTTGGAAATGCTTCCAAAACATTTCTGGCACAAATCTCTCTTTTGGAAGCATTACACTGTAAAGAGATACACTGTCATCATAGAAGTATGAAGCCATCTGAAGAGAGCCATGGATGTCTCTAATGAACTGGACATCTCTCAGTGCAGAGACAATCCTGGGATCCATTTTTCCAAGTTCAATTAAAAACCGCATTAAATCAAGAAGCTTGGCCTCTTTCATCATGTGCACAGAAGGAAGAATAAACTGCACACAGAATTCCAAGTCATTTAGAATCTCAATGTCTAGATGTTCTGCCAATTCTAGGTTCTCCCAGGTGTGCTTGAGGAACATACAGTCACTTCCTTCGACCTGGTACAAGTTTGGAAAATCAATGTAATGCACAGAATTCAGGATAAATACCATTCTGTGCAAATCAATTCTTTCCTGTTTTCCAGTTATTGACTCAAACAGGGGCAAGGACTTGAGCATCAACACATGTTTACTCTTGTTTTTGGAATCTCTGATCCCACGTTGTAAGAAGCACTGGAGATCCTCACATTCACCTTTAGACAGCTCCTCAAACTGTGAACGAGGTATATCACAAACCTTTTCTAAAACCGCACTGCTGTCTCCTGTTTGCAGCAGTTCTGGATACATATACTTGAGACGAAACTCAGATCTGAGAGCATTGAAAAAGCTGAGGTCTAATTTCATGAACCCCAGTTTTATGAGAATGGACGCAATTTTTTCATCTCGATCCTGAATCACTTTTGATACATTCCCCATTGTTTGTAAGAAATGTGTGTTATTTTGACTGGGGCAGATCACTAGTAAGATTGGGTTATTTTCAAACTGCTTCTTTATCTCACTGAAAACATTCAGACTTTCATTTTGGTAGCTTTTCTCTTGATCATCAAAGAAACTCCACAAAGTTTTCAGCCATTTGATCGTCTCTGTCTCCGCTTTGTAAAGTTGGCACCTTTGATCAGGTAATGACTGGCTGAGCAGTTGAGCAAGTTCTGGTTTCAAATACATTGCTGCTATGTCAATTGTTAAGTCCTTAATAAACTTTCCCTCATGCAGAATTTGTACATGATTTCTATAGACATCACTGTCTGCAAACATATCCTGGTGTCCTCGGAAAAGGCTGCTAAATCTTGACAACAGCTTCGGGGATTTTGAGTCAAAGACTCTTAACATCTGATCTTCTGTGAGGAGAAGAGGAAGCCCATTGAGGTCATCGACATTTTTCTCGTTGGCATTTGTCAAGCAGAACTTCAGAAGTTTTGAACATCTTGTTTTGTTTTTGATCAAGGTCTGATTGATGGGCAAAGGCAAACCACTAGTTGTCTGGGAAGGGTCATTCAGCGGTCTTTGCTTCAAGAAATGCATTACTGTTGAAGCACTGGCTTCTGTCACATTTACACCAGCTAATCTGAAGTTTTCTTTTATTTCCTGTAGTTTAAAAGAGTCTGGCACTAATTTCATCCCTGTGTCATCTAAAATTTCGAAAAAGTCCATCATTGTCATTACTTGTAAAATATGGACAACTTTCTGAATATGGTTTAGAGAGACTGCACCAGATAACTGTGTATTTTTGTTGTGAAAGATGTGATGACTTATCTGAAACTGAAGCGTGCACAGTGGGTATAACAGGAAGGTCACATTGGCTGATTGATCTATAGACCCCATGGATCATCTCATGCCAGACTTTGTCTACTTTCTGTGAAATGCATGGAAAGTAATCAAGGCAAGAAGACTCTAGCTGTGGCTTGAGGAATACAAGAGCTGTAGGTGTATCCTTCTTCATGACTGAACAAATACGTAACAGGAGGTCAGCATAGAGTGGTGAAATTATGTTCACTTTTAGTGACTGGTTCCACTCTGTCTTCAGACTATCACCATCCTCTTTCCACAAGTCCCTTCTAGAAGAATCTACTTCAAAATTTGCATTCACATGAACAGGTAAACCAGTTTCTCCAGGTAAAGGCAAAGAACAAAAAGCCCTGCCAGTAAATGTGGGCTTAAACGAACTTTTCCAACAAGCAGCCAGAGCAGCTTGAGGAACTTTAAAAGGATCTTGCTTGTTTTTTTGCTCATAGTTTTGTTTTGAAAAGCCAAATGACTCTGCTATGACCCACTGACTTTGTTTATTTCCAGATGAGATTTGCATGCCATAGATGGTTTTGTCGGGTTCTGCTGTACCTGACATGAGGGATTCTCGAACATGTCTGTGAAAGGTTTCCTTGCTTACCATGCTCTTCTCAGTGTGTTTCTTTTCAATAAGGAAAACACTTTTTCTCTCCTTCACATCTTCTCTGATCTCCAAGAACTGTATTTTTGTGATGTGTTTTAAGAATAGTATTAGTCCTTCAGGATCTTCAGTCAAGGCATACTGAAGATCGTTCATGTCACGATCTGTGACTGCATGTCTGGATATTTCAGATTTTTCTGCCATTTTCTCTGTCCTGAGAGGGAGCCTGAACATTGTTCCAGAACTGAGTGCAAACATTTCTGGAAGAAAGGTATGATAAACATCCTCAAAAGACTTTTTTAATTCATCATCAACTGAAAACATGCAGCCTGGGGACTGTTTAGTTATACCGTCCACATATTTTAGATTTGGATCAGAAATGCAGAGCCATTTATCACCGGTCAAGATAGATGGACAATCTGTCAGATGATACACAGAATTGAAGCCAAGTCCATATTTTCCAGTTCTGCCTAAAGTGCCATGTTTTCCTCCTTCCCCCAGCTGCTGAATACCTCGCAGATCCTCATCAGAAAATGTTCTGTTGTTGTACACACACAGAGCCGGACCTTGAACAAGTTCCCATTTTTTTCCAAATATTTTTTTTGTCTCATGCTTTCTTCTGTCCCACACAAAGTGAATTTCTGTTGCCTGTGCATCATCAGCATTTTGAATGAGCTCTTTCAAAATATCCTTTTTAGATGGATATGCATCAATTATGTTTTTAATTCGAACAGTTAGTTTCTCTGCTTGTCCAAATTCTTTAGCATGAAGGGAAAACCCACTGACCAAATGATTCTTCAGAGTATGGTGTCTTGTTGTCGTTACACCAAAATGGCAGGCCACAGAACGAGGTATCAGTTCATGGGTGAGCTTGACACCAGTTGAAACAGGCATCCATGGACTGTCATTGAATCTCAGCTCTTTAGAAGATGTCAATACACCCTTCTCATCAGGAATGAGGCAGTCTGTAATCTTTTCGTCTTTGATTTTGTATAACCCTTTCATGAGTATTGCAACACACTTCTGGAGGTCTGACATGGAAAGAGGTTGAGATCCATATAAAGCCTTAATTTCATTAAGTGCAACAACAAATTGCTCTTTTGTGAAGTTTTTGTTGACACCAAGGTAGTCCCAGAGCCTCTCAAATCTGGAGAAGATGGCTGGAAGCACATAGAGATATGGTTTCTCCTCAAATTCTTCGCTTCTGGCCACTGACCTCACATTTACAAAGTGATCCTCAATGAAAATGAATGGAAATGATTTTGCATGGCCAATAATGGGATTGGGATCTTTCTGTTCCAACAAGTAATTGTTGAGATACTCATAGCAAGACTGGGCAATGTTGAAGAGAGACGTCTTTTCAAATGCTTTCCAGTGTTCGTGTGCTTTCAAAAGCTGTTGAAGCACCGTCTCAATGGGGGGATTTGTCAGTACTTTCAGTTTTTTGAAAACTGGATCATAACTGGGTATTTGAAGGTTTGAATGATCAACTGTAAATTCCGTCATGCTTACTAAATTGCGACAACTGTCACTGTAAACTTCAGAGGGTTTTTTAAGAACGGTGGCATTCTTAGTTTGCTGAACTAAAGGAGCTAAGGCAGGAAGGAATGGTATTTGAGACAATTTGTGCCAGTGCAGAGAATCCACATCTTCTGAGGAGTTTTTCATTGACTCCAGAAGAAACTGAAGTTGTTTATAACATTTGGATTTATCCTGTTGCCGAACACTGGATATCTTCCCTGCTCTTTCTATGATGTCCTCTAATGGGAGATGGTCACTCAGCATTCCCAAATCTGAAAGACGTTGAATCCTTTTTGGAGAGAGAAAGTCATTTTTTGTTCCTTCAAGAAAACGACCTTCCTTAAGTTCATACAAACAAGCCACTTTGCCAGAACGATTCACAAGTCGCCTGATAAATTGCAGTTCCTTACAATTCTGTGTTGGATAACAAGGGTAGATTTTCAGTAGGTCATCAACAGCAGGATCATTCAAGTCAATGGCATTCAGCACAAGAGTATTTCTGCTGTGTGTGTCCACAGAACTCAAGTTCTTAAAAACAATGTCGTAAAACTCCGGCCAGTTGATTGTTCTCTTTTTGATCTCTGGCTTGAAGCCACAGTCGATGAAACTGTGTCTTACCCATGATGGGAGAGAAACAATACTGGAATATGAAGATCCCAACCTCAAGAATACTTTCATTGCAATGTCTCCAATTACTCTGTTCTCCTCGATTTCTGGATTCAGAAATCTCACATTGTCCATTGAACACCAGTTATGTCCATTGCTAAAAAGCTCCAGACATTTTCCATTGGTATTCTGCACAACTGCTGAGTAGAATGACTCAACCATGGGTAAAAATGCCTTGCTTACAGTCTCTGTGTTAGGCCAGAATGTATGAAAGGAATAGTTTTGGATATGTCCTTTTTGGGCCATTTTTTTCAGCTCAAGAAGTGTAGTGATGTAAGCAGAGGTTACGGCGTCTTTCAGTAAAGCTTTGTTCCATTCAGACTTCACTCCTTTTTCCCACAGACCTTTCCTGTTTGATGTGACTGCAAAAGTGCCATTGACATGGACTGGAAGACCTGTCTCAATTGATAGAGGAAGAAAGCAAAATGCCTGGCCACAGAGGTTTTCATCAGGGGACCATGTGTTACTTTTTGCCTCTCTTTGCAATGGTACAGCTATACCTCCAATTGGAAATGAAAATGCATGGTCTTGTTCATTTCTTCTCTGGAACATTTGCAAAGAGTCATGCATCCCAAAGCATGAGTACAAAAGCCAGTACTGGGTGAGGGATTTATCTGAGTTCTCCTGAACTATTTTAACAATGTGTGCTTTGTTGACATCAATAATGTTGTGGCATTTGACATCACAATTTCTGAAGGTGTTCTCGATCTTTTGGAGACATGTGTCATTTGAGATAGCAAATGAATTCAGGACTTCTCTGGATATTTTGAGAGGAGTCTGAATCTGGTTATTCCATGGAGGAGTCGATGCATTTTCAGGGATAATTTGAAGGGACATAGATGTAATACTCTTCAGAAATAGTAGATATGTTTGTGAGTTGTCGGTCAAATGATTTTTAAAACTCCTAATTCGCTCTTCATCATATTCCTTTGAACTGATCACTGACTTATTGGCCTCCTCCAAAGTGCGAAATGGTAGTTTAATCAAGGTGCCATTGTAAGCTTTCTCACTGTTTTGCACTGACAGATCACAATCAAAGATTCCTTCATAAGATTTAAACTGTCCAGGAAACCTTTTGTACAGTCGTTTCTGGAATGGGTCAAGTTTAATTCCTGGGTTTCCTTTGCTGAGAATGTGCTTTTCCAAATGGGTGACATTTGGATCAAGAATAAGAAGGGTTTTGCCGCTCAGAATTGAGGGAATATCAGTCACATGGTAAACAGCATTAAATCCAAGCCCAAACTTTCCAATCTTCTCTACTTTTTTTTCTTTTGATGCTGATCCCACTTTGACGATGTTATTCCAGTCTTCTTCAGAAAAAAGCTCATTATTGAAGATCCAAAGGCATGGTCCACTGCAAAGAGCCATTCCATCATCAATGAGTGTTTCAGGGGGGTCTTTGTGTTTTCTGAAGTCAAGGAGGAATTTGCACGTGGTTGCGCCAGCATCCTCAGCATTTTGTAGGAGTTCTTTGAAAATGTCACTTTCTTCATCATACTCTTTAAGAATGTTTTTAATTCTTTGAGTAATTGGTTCAGATTGCCCACACTGTTCTATACCAAAGGAATCTCGCTCTGTTTGTATGAACTGTGGTTTTAAGATGCGAGTACTTAAGAATGGTACTTTCAACCATCTTGCAGTGATGGGTAGAACTTCTTCATGAATGACATAGAACTCCTCATTGTCTTGTTTCAGGTCATCAAGCCCTTCATCACTGATGTCACAGAAGACAGTTTTGGACAAAGACTCTAGAGTAAAGTTTTGATTTTGTCCCTTGACAGGTACAGGGGTACTTTCTTTTAAAAACTTCTCATTCTTTCGCATCCAGTCAAGAATGGCAATTGACACTTTAAGTTCTGACAAGTCTCCATGAGGAGGATATCTGGAGTCAATTCTTTGTTTAATGTCATGGAGTATGTCTTCAATCTCCTTATCGGACAGTGTTTTCTTGACACCAAATTTTGTTAATAGGTTTTCAAATGGCAAAAACTCTTCAGGCACTTTCTTGATGTAGAGGCTTAAATCCAGTTTAGATGGATAGGCTAAAACTATATCTCCTGGACATACAAACTCTTGTTCATTCCATATCCAGGGGATGCTTTTTTTGTCCATTACATCTGTGAAACTTTCCATGTTGTCTTGCATGAATTTGTAAATGCTGTGCAGCTTGCTTTTGAACTGAAAATCAGAATTTTTGTTGACCATTGATCTCAGTGCAGAGAGGTTCTCCAAGACTTTTTCGGCAGGAGGAGGCTCATGAAATCCAAGATTTTGGCCGACACGCCCTGTTAGCTCAGAGGTAAGTGGCATTACATATCCAACAATTGAAGAATACTTTGAATGCCTTACTTCAGCTGGCTTATAGAGAACCTTTTTAATGTTACGAATGCTTCCATTCAAGAACTTTGGATTTTCACAGGGCACCCACTGCATTTGCATCAGCTCTTCTATCTGTGCCTTGGTGAATTTTGAAAGGAAGTCATTCTCATTCATGACTCTAACAAGAGTATGGGCTTTTTTGAATGCCTTATTTGGTGAGTGGACACAGAGCTTTCCAATATGGTTTATAATTTGGAGTATGTTTCCTGTTGATATTTCTTTTTGCTCTGTCCTTAGGCCAAGGCGTTGCAAACTTTGAAGCATTTCCTGGGTCTTTGTGTAAATAGGTGGGGGAAAGAAATCTTCCTCGAAGAGATCCTGAAATGTCCTGTTTCTCGGATCAAAAACATCTGAAGCTTTTTTGTGTTCTCCGGGAGATGTCTCAATAAATTTGAGACTTTTAGTTTTCTTGAGCAGCTGTTCACTTTGTGAGAGTAGAATGTTACCATTGTTCAATATCCAAGTCATAACTGTCTGTTCCTCACCTTTTTGGAAAGAATCTGCCTCTATGCAGTCAACCAAATGAACAGCCATCTTAGCGGCATCCAAAAGTTCAATATTCAGAAGAGTCAAAAGTCTGCGATCAGCTTCATTTGCACACTGTACAATGTTCTCAGGCATTGGCAGATCATTTGGCATGGCTGGATAGGTGGCTGAAACAACTGCTCGCTTTGACTGAACTGCAACATATTTTCCAGACATCATTCTGAAGATTGGCAACATGGAAAGCAAGTTCTTTTCAGCGTTTGAGAGAGAATCCAAAGAAGAGAGGTACATTTTTAACTCCTCTTTTTCTTGTGATGAAGCAGATGAAATGCCTTTGATGACCTGATCTCTATGCGAGTTCACAAAGACTTGAAGAACACTTCTTGGTGAAGCTGGAAGAATATACCTCTCAATTTCATGATGTCTAAGAAAACCATCTCTTTTTATGACTGTACATCCCACCATCCTCAACACTTTCTGAACATGATCTGACAGGCTAGACACTGTGCTATCCTGAAAAATCAAAGTTGTGTTACTCTGCAACCTTGCTAACAATATAGAATTGCCTGAACTATGTAGTGGCTCCAATGGTATTAAAGGCACATCAATAAAATCATTTAATTCATTCCATTCAGTGCTAATAAACTTCCAGAATTCAGCCAGCCAGCTCTTTGGCGGATGATGATCTTCTGCTGTTTTCCATGTCACATGACCTTGGGACACCTTCCAGTCTATGGGTAAATGCTTTTTGGAATGTGCAACAACATGTTTAGCATCTAAATTTATTATGTTGTATATGTCTGAAAAAAAAACAAAAAAACAAAAAACACAAACATGTATAATATTATGTTTCACATTATTATATGCATTGACGATAAAATATATGAAACAATTTTCATACTCATTGTTGCTAGTTTCCTTAGTTGCATAGTGGAAAAATGGCTCAGATCACTGGGTAAAAATCTTTCATTACAAAATGGCAGCAATGTTCTAAACATAAAAAAACCTAATTATTAGTACTTTGATAACAGAATATAAACACACTAAAAAAATAAAGTTGGAAAGAGACAAGTGTATCAAACCTTACCTTGGAAACTTTTCATTGTCGATTAAAACAGTGTTCTGCACTCCATTACTGAATGAAGTGAAGGTTCCATCACTGAGAGGCAGAAGCTTAAGGCCTCGTAGTTCTGTGTACTTCTCATCACTGAGAGCAAATTCAAGAAGAGAGTATTTGTCATCTTTGGTGAGGTTTACAGCCTTACTTCTGTGAAGGACATCTCTAACATAAGATGGAGTAACCCATTTCAAGGTATCGTTGTCAGGGAAGATTTCTTGAACATCTTTCAAAACATGTTGTGGGACTGTGACCAAGTTCTCTCCTTCAGCAATCAATAATCTTGACACTGCAGACATTGTGTCGCCACATACATTGTTGACTGGAAAAACTGCATCTGACAGAGACACCCAGATTTTCTCATCATTGGCAAGGTGAAAGATTTTAGACAGTTTGGGTTCAGTTAGAACCTTCAGAGTATCTATGGCAACTTCATGCCATCGATCTATATGCACAGTCTTGGATAAGTCAGGCCAAAGATTGTACACAGTGTCAGCAGGCAGGACTGAATTTCTGGATAACTGAATGGTATTCAGGATCATCATAAGATATACATGAGGAAGAATATCTTTTATAAGTAGCTCATTCCATTTTGCAGACTCATCATTCTTTTGATCCTCCTCTTGCCACTTAATGAACCCCCGATTATCTGTCAGGCCAAAGCAAGCATTAATGTGAATGGGAAGCTCAGTTTTATTTGATTCATTATTTGGAAGTGGCAGAAAGCAACTTAGTCGCCCATTGCAAAGTGATCTGTCTTCATCTATTTGAAAAGCTGCATCAACTTGAGGGTAGAAGCTCAGCTTATTGGCTAGAGAGTCAATCTCTGGTTTATATCCGTGTTTTAGAAGGCAAGTTGCGATAAGCCACTGGGACTTTGTTTCTTCCATTTGATAGGAAATGTGTGATATCGTTTTTAAACAAATTTTTCTGTCAAAAGATTCCTGCTTGACATGAGAAGGGTCGTTGTCAATGTGATTTGTCACTGAAACTTTTAACCTATTGTTGCAGAAGCCATTGGTGTCAATATGCAGCAAAGTAATGGATGACACATTTCTCAAGAAAAGAAGACTGATGTCGGCATCAGCAATGAAACTGTCAAAAAGTTGTGTAACTTTTTTGGAGTCATACAAGTTATCAGAGATCTCAGAAGCCTCATTACGCAAAGGGAAACGGAAAAGTGTTCCTTTGAAGTATTGCTCCTCGCTGATGACCTTGTCCCAGGAACAACTGTTGAGTTGTCTCACAACATTTTGAAAGGGCTGAAACTGATCTCTCAAATTCAAAATGCTCTCTCTGTCCTCTTCATCATCTAAAGACCACCAATAGCCTTCTTCATCATCTCCAAACATCTTCTTTTGAGGGTCAAAAATGGCAAAGTGTTCAGAACTGAATACACATGGCAAGTCTGTAAATAAACAATCATATTTTTTTAATATTGTTAGCATCACCAGCATTGTGCCAATTCCCATGTCAGAATCTGACACCAGATGTGGCCTGAGGGGCAATTAGTTGTAAAAAGTAATGTTGCAGCTAATCAATGCAGGTCAGTCAATGAAGTCATTATTAAATCTATATATATCTATATATATTGAGTGCTGATACACTATAACTGGGGATACACAAATTATAAAAATGTACAATACAATATACAATACAATAAGTCTACATTTACTCATTCTCCCCCATTGATGACATTTTCTGGCTTTTTGTGTTTTCACTGTTATACATTAGGGTGCACTATTACCCATCCTCTAAACAAGTACAGAATCTCCAGATCAAAACACAGGAAGTAGAAGAAGTAGAAATAGAAGTAGAGTATAGGTTGCGGTCCCTGGAAGAGGGAACATCAGACTGACATCATGGGGTCTAGTCTGGGAGCCCAATCAGCTTCAAGTGGTAACTTAACAAGCCAGTGAACATTGGTCAGTGATATTTGCATGCCACGTAACACCTACCTACACCTACCTCAGCTGAGTAGCTGAGCAAGATGGTTCAGGACTGTGCTGTAGTAGTAACCTAGAAATTCCCATTCAGTCAGTCATGTTCAACATCATGAGTGTTGTCTTATAAGTGTTGTAGATGCAGATACTTGCAAGTCACCATCTGACAACTGCTGTCACATAGTCATAACCTACCCAGTGCCTAAGCAAGCCTAAGGACAGTCCTCCATATCAAATTGGATGGAAGGGACTGGACTTACTGTTGGACAGTCATAGATGATCTTCCTTTAATGTGGCATTTCATAGAGAAGAGTGCTTTGCATCTCAGTTCCCATTGTATTTCAGCCATGACCAGTATGACTACTACTACTACTACTACTACTACTACTAAGTCGGCGTTGAAAGCCGAGCTCTACAACAGCGGCGCCACACATCTCTGTCCTGCATACAAGTAGCTAGTTCCTCGACGGTGATGACACTGGTGTCTGATAGTAAGGTGTTTACCATCGTTATCGGTGGGCGCCCGACTCCCATCTTTCCATGTTTTGGCTGCCACAGTATTACGTGGTGAGCAGGGAGTTCAGGATGTCTAAAGCAGTGACCAGCGAGACTTAGGCGTCGTGCAGCAATCTTGTCTGTTAACCTCGGTAGATCTCCATATAGCTCCGCATTGGTGACATGGTCCTTCCAGCTGATGTTGAACACCATTCTCAGCATTCTGGTATAGCAACCATCTAATGCCTTTGAGAGGGTCCTGGTTAGTGTCCAGGCTATGGACCAGTATGACCAGTATCGTTAACCATGAGGAAGTGCCCAATGAAGGACACAATGGAGACTACACCCTTCCCATGGAAGGTAATATGTGGTGACTGATCCGAGAGGCAGTGGTACATATGGAAGGTCTTTGTGGTAGGTCTTACCAAACTAGAGAGTAGCTACTACCAGTACAGGGTAGATCAGAAATGCCAAGGCAAAGACATGGGTTTACCGACAGGGAAACTATCATGGACATACACATATGGAATTACAGAGAGGGGAATTACAACATATGGGCATCTAGCTCAGTACAAGGACTAACTGACCAGGCACACAAGGACTAGGCCCAGCGTCAGATTCCTCTGCCACACCTTACTGCCAAAGGATGCTAGAACTGCTGCCTACAGTTACAATTTCCAACATGTCGCAAATGTGTAAGTTGTTACCCTGCCCGCAGCTCTGCAGATGTTTGCTAGAGAAGCACTATGCACCTGGAGGAAGCAACACCCTGAGTAGAGAGAGCCCTGAACCCCAGGGGGCACTGCTTGCCTTTGGACCGGTGTGCCAAAGTGATGGCTTTCACTAACCAGTGGGCCAACCTCTACTAGGGGACAGCATTTCTGGCCTCCAAACCAGATAAAGAGCTGCTCTTCCAGGAGGAGTACTTACAAGTTCACCACCTTCTTCCGAAAGGGAGTGGGGCAGGGCCGGCCCAAACTCCAGGCATTAGGTGACCAAAAATACCTGCAGGTTCCCCACACTCTTGAAGGAAGCGATTTTCAGTTCATCTGACTCCAGGGGCTCAAAGGAAGCTCTCTGTAGACCAGAAAGGACCACAGAAAGGTCTCAGGAGGGAATGAGGTATGGTATGTCTATCATTTAAGTCCTCTGCTTCCTGTCCGAACGTGGAGCTTTCAGAGGTTAGAATGCAGATCCATATGGTGCCACGTCCATGAGAAAGCAGGGGAATCCACCAGGGAGGGGGTGCCGTGAGGATCAGATCAGCTGGACAACCTGGGGATGGAGTCTTCATTCTTTGGGGACCTTAGTTGTCATGAGAGCACGCTGGAATTATGAATTATGATTTCTAATTTTGTTTGTAAAAATTGCTTGATTGTTGATTACACAACTTAAACAACATGCCTGGACAATTTTTCTAAGGGCACTCAGTCCCATTCAAAGGCAAGGTCTGACCAAGGGTTGAATGTTTGGTCATATTTCGATTCAACAGCAATGCAGTGCATGCCACGACATCTTGCCCATCTTGGGACTCTGAAGTGATCTTATATACATCAACCCGAGCTGCGTTACCATGGCTGCAGATGCCATATGCCCCTGGAGCCTCTGAAACGGTTACTTACTGAGCAAGTTTAACAGACTGAGAAAAGGGATGCTCTGAATTGGGAGAGCTTGCTCTTTTCCCAGTTGACCCGATGCCCCAGATGGCTGAGTTGTCTGAGAAACCGGACCCTGTGTTTGTACAACTGATCTTGAGACTTGGCTAAGATTAGACACTTATTTTGAGAGTTCAAAATACATCCTTGGTGTAAAGGCAGCCTCCGTGACTTTGGTCAACATGCAGGCAAACAGAAACAGCCCAAATGGATAAAACTTGTACTGATATGCTCACCCCTTAAACACAAAGCATAGGAAGGGTCTGCATTACGTAAGAATCTAGAAATTAAAGTACGTAACCTTCAAGTCGATCGCTACAAACCAATCCTGGGGCAAACACAGATCCAAAATTGGCCATAACAAATGGCTATCTTGGGTACAATGAAGCATTTACAGATTGGGAGCTGGATTCTAATCCAGGAAGCACAGCGTCCCGAAGAAGAGATGGGGAGTGTGGTGCACTTACCTGACTCCATAGGAGCCAGTGAGGAATAGGGAGGTCTGAGGAGGCAGCGCATCCTTGAACGCACACTCCCTTGCTGTGGCTGAGAAGGAGTAAGGAGAGAGCCAGTCACTGCCCACACACACCTTATATGCCCAGAAAGTGAGAAAACTGCTATTTCTTGATTTTGTGTGCCACTGGCCATCCACCAATAGCAGAACAGAGCCAAAGTAAAGATTCTCCACCCTGCCCTTCTCTGGGGGAAGGAGCTGTACATTAACCAGCTCTTTTAAACACTTTTAAAACTTTAAAAATCACCCATCACCCAGCCATTGCATGCAAGGCGAAGCTGCCATCGTCTCACAGACATTGGACAGGAGCCACGGATGCAAACTCAAACTCTACCTAAGGAATCCCCACGAATCCCCTGACCACCCCACTGACAAGTGTAGTGAGAGAGGAATAATTTTGAACAGAATTTGACACCAATTTGGTTTCATACTTCCAAAGCTCTTCTTTCACTTCCAGGAAGAAAGGGATGAGGCCAGGATGAGGTGATCTTGGTGTCATGCACCTATTCATTACCAATCAACCAGACATGTACACTCTGAGCGAGTCAGAGTGCACAGCAGCCCGGGAAAACATGACTGCTGACTCTGAATCAGATTCAGCATGAGCAAACTCACCAGCACACTACACGCAGAGGAAGGGGAGGTCCACGGGGGGTTCATGGCAGAAAGCTCTCTCTGTAACTCTTGCTCTCCTTAAGTGTTGAGAAAACCCCCAGCTGTGCTTTTACACACAAGTGACACAGCTGGCAAACAACAAAGGTTTCTCTATCCTTTACGAGAAAGCAGAGTCACAACCCGCTTACCAACGTGATCATGTTCTCATGTGTGTCCATGGTGATTGACGAGTGGTGGGTAAACTCAAACAAAGGAACACAAGTTTTCTAGTAACTTGTCTAGTGTCTACTTTTCTAGTAACTTGTGTAAGCTGTGGTTTTCAGCAAAGTAATCTGTTAGTATACTACCCATTATAAATCCAAGAATACAACTAATGATCACTAGCAGATTTGTATAAATAATGTGATATATAATGTTAAAAGCAATTAACTGGCATATTATGATGTTAATGCTACATAATTCAACAAGTTATATTGTAGGACTTCTAACCAGCAGGCACTTCAAAGAATCCCCCAAAACAATAATAATAATATCTAATCTGCAATAATAGCTTATCTGTTAATGTATTGTATTTCACCTGTAATATGATAAACAGAGTTGAAGCCGATTCCAAATCTTCCAACTTTTGTTGGGTCATCCTGCTTGATGCTTCTGCCAACTCTCTGAATTCCTTCCCAGTCTTCCTTTGTGAAGGCTGCATCATTGAAGGCAAACAGAGCAGGTCCTGCCAGATCAAAGATACAAACAGCTGATCATACAAAATGCATAAAAAGAACACACTTTTGCCTATAGAACAGTAAAGACAGGTCAAATACAGGTCCTGACAGATACAAATGAAATGTCTACTGTATGTGTCGCAGTACGTGTGGTGAAAAGAAGCGGATAAGGGAATAACACAAATAGTCTTTTTTATGATGAACTCAGGAGCAGGTAAACACGTAACCTTACAAGGACAAGAAAGGACCACAGACTAAAGGAAAACACAGGGTAGATACACACAGGGAATGATTACAGAAATGAGACCCAGCTGAACATGGTGATGATTATAAAGACAGGTGACAATGATTACCAAGGAACAAATGGGGAAACAGGAAGAAAACAAACAAAACAGTTATCTGACAGCACAACCAATTCCAAAAAGGCGTGGCCTCACGCCATAAATGATATAACTTAGAAGGGCGAGGAGTGGAATGTGGGAGGCGCAAAAAAATAAAATAACAGTCAATACAAGGGAGGGAGGGAGGGAGGGAAAGGCTACAAGAGGAGAACAGAAAAACAGTCCATGGGGAAGGAGTAAAAACAGTCCAAACAAGAATCAGAATCAGAATCAGAAAGAGCTTTATTGCCAAGTGTGCTTGCACACACAAGGAATTTGTCTTGGTGCTGAAGCTTCCAGTGCACATATACAACACAACATGAGTTTAGCAAGCATTACACAGCAAACAACAATACATAACATACACAGTACATGTGGTCACATGATGGGATTTTTTGTATGGAGTGGGAGAGGAGATAGATAAGGACAGAATGTCAACCATAACATCCGTCTGCATTGTTTTTCTTTCCCTGCGCTCTGCCCAGCATTTTATCTCTGTTCCATAACTTCAGATAGGTAATTCAACTGTTCAAGAGGGAAATGGCCTGTGGAAATAAACTGTTCCTGTGCCTAGATGTTCTAGTGGGCATTGATCGTCGGCCAGGCAACATTTCAAACAGGAAGTGTCCAGGGTGAGCGGAGTCTGTGATGATTTTACCTGCTCTCTTCTTCACTCTGGAAGAGTACAGGTCCTGGAGGGCTGGCAGGGAAGCACCAATAATCCTCTCTGCAATCCGGGTTGTGCGATGTAGTCTCCCGATGTCAGATTTGGTAGCTGAACCAAACCAGACAGTGTTGGAGGTGCACAAAACAGACTCAATGACGGCCGAGTAGAACTGTATCAGCAGCTCCTGTGGGAGGTTGAGCTTCCTCAGCTGACGAAGGAAGTACAGTCTCTACTGGGCCTTTTTTACAATGGAGTCAATGTTATTGTTCCACGTCAGGTCCTGAGAGATGGTGGTTCCCAGGAACCTGAATGAGTCCACCGCTGCCACTATGCTGTTCATGATGGTGAGTGAAGATAGAGCAGGGCTGATCCTCCTAAAGTCCACTATCATCTCCACCGTTTTGAGGGGGGTGTAGGAGTGTGCAGGAGGTGTTGGGGGACGTGTGAAGTGCAAATCAGAGTGGGTGTGAGGTGTGAGATTGGTTTTCTCAAACCTGCAGTAAAAAGTATTTATCTCATCAGCCAGATGTTGATTCACAGAAGTTCGGGGGATGGTGGCTTGTAATTGGTGATATTCTTCAGGCCTGACCAGACAGTAGCAGGGTTGTTAGAATAAAACTGGTTTCTCAGCTTTTCAGAGTAGCTTCTTTTAGCAGCTCTGATCTCCTTTGTCAGTCTGTTCCTGGCCTGGTTGTACAAGACCCCATCCCCCCTTCTGTAAGCGTCCTCTTTGGCATGACAAAACTGTTTGAGTTTCCCAGTAAACCATGGTTTATCATTAGGAAATGATAAGAATGTCCTGGTAGGAATGTGTGTATCCTCACAGAAACTGATGTATGATGTTACAGTATCTGTGAGCTCATCCAGGTCAGTGGTAGCAGCTTCAAAAACATTCCAATCAGTGCAGTCGAAGCAGTCTTGTAGGCTTGCTTCATTAGTCCATCTTTTTTGCAAGTTTAGCTGATTTCAGTTTCTGCCTGTGGGATGGTATAAGATGAACCACACAGTGATCAGAAAGCCCCAAAGCTGCCTGTGGGACGGAGTGATATGCATTCTTTATTGTGGTGTAGCAGTGGTCAAGAATATTACTGTCTCTGGTGGGACATGTAATGTGCTGTCTGTATTTTGGCAGTTCACGGGAGAGATTTGCTTTGTTAAAATCCCCAAGAATGATTAAAAGAGAGTCTGGATACTTTTGTTCATTCTCAGCCATTTATTCAGCCAGCTGTTGTAATGCCGCGCTGACACACGCGTCCGGAGGAATGTAAACATTCACGAGAATAAACAACGAAAACTCATGCGGTGAATAGAAAGTTTATGAAGTGGGTCTCTAGGTTAGGAGAGCACATCTTCTTCAGCGTTGTTACATCTGAACACCAACTTTCGTTGATGTAGAAACACAAACCTCCACCTCGTTTTCCCGGTTAGTTCCGTGATGCGATCTGCTCGGAACAGCTGCAAGCCCGGCAGATGCAGTGTATTGTCCGGTGTGGCTTCACTCAGCCAGGTTTCAGTGAAGCACAGTGCAGCAGAGTTGGAAAAATCCTTGTTAATCCGGGTGAGGAGAAGCAGTTCGTCCGTTTTATTAGGAAGAGAGCTGAGATTAGCAAGATGAATACTGGGAAGAGGAGTGCGGAGGCCGCGTGCGCGGAGATTAACCAGAGCACCGGCTCGCTTCCCCCGCTTGCGTCTGGCCGCTCGGTTTAAAGAGACAGTCGTGACTCCAACGAGGATATCGAGTAAAACGAATAATCAAAAACCGCAGAAATATTGTCTGGTGTGTGTTTCCTAATGTCCAGTAGTTCGTTTTTGGTGAAAACGATCGGAAAAGAATGACTAAAAGCAGAACAAACAAACAAAAACTGTTGAAGTGTTTATTGCACGAATAATAAGTATTTTATCATAATTCAACTGTATGATTATACACCATTATTTTATCTGTATGATGATATTCAGCTGAGAAAGTGCTGAGGTCTGCAAAAGGCTGGAAGCACACCCACCTCACAGTGTTGGGGGTTGAACCCATATATGGACATAGAGTGCTGAATTCAGGCCAATTGGACAATGTATGGAGAAAAATAAACAATAACGTAACAGGTTTAGAATGTCTAGGAACTAGGTATATAATGGGGGATTTCCCTTTCTCGTGAGGAGATCTGCAGATCGACTCGGTTTTGTTTGAAAGAATAAAACCTATATTCTGGCATCAAAGACCTTTGAGAAGTGTTATTTGTCTGAAGAGAAAACTACAACACTTGATCCACAACATTTGGCGACCCCGGCAGGACTGGCTTTGGAGCTTCAGAGATGTTCGATCCACGACGGGGCTTTTCTGAGCGACCAACACAAACTACTGGCCAGGTAAGCAGATTTTGCTTAACTTTGTGTTGATCGCACAGTTGGCCTGGGAGTGGTGAGACACTCTAAAAAGCTTCTCCAAATTTAAGAACTAATTAGAACTGAAAGGGTCTTTGAATCCAGAATAATTGTATGTATGTTTGTTAGATCTGTGTTTACTGAACCAGTAATGCATGCGCACAGACATCAGGGTATAATACCGCTTCGGGTACCTTAAGGGTTAACGCGAAGGACTGCTTTATAACTGATTAATTGTTTTATGTTTGTGTTTCTGGTCGCAATACCGCTCATAATATAATATATTATATAGTGAGGTCCGCATAGGCGAAGAAACTGACGGATTTGATTAAGATTTTGCGAATACCTCTTTATTACGACCAGAGAATCGTGCACAGCTCTGATTACGGAATAAAGGCAGAATAAGCGAAATAAATTAATAAAAATTCTCTCGCGTAATACCGCTTCGTTACGTACGCACGAAGGTCTGCACTAGACGGAGAGAATTAAATTAAATCCTTTTATGGTTACCGGTCTATTTCGATAGAAGCTGCTCGGATAAAAGGTGAAATTAATCGGGAAAACTAAACATTACCAGTAAATTAAAGTTCCTGTGATTACCGCTTCAATTAATTTTGAAGGTCTGCTTGGACAGGTGTTGTCTTAATTGGTTGAATTGATTAATCGGAATTAAACCCTACGTTTTGTAGGTAAAAGTCTTACGGTTACCACTCGTGCACACTGATCACGTGACGAGGCTTGCTCGGGTAAGCAAAATTTGGCATTGTTATTGTGTTGTTAGTGATTTAATTGTGTTAATAAAAGAAAAAGTGTTTTGACTTGGTGAGGAGCAGAGAGCAGAGAAGCTCTCTCTGTGTGTGTGTGTATTTGGGCTCTGAGTGTGTGGGCTGTAAAAACATAAGCCCTTCTCGCTTGACCGTGACCCCCTCTCCCCCTCTGACTGAGGTGAGGGCTTCGCTGGCCATCCGAGGAGAGTTAGAGACTGCTTGTATGAACTCTCTTGGGACGAATCAAATGAGCCCAAGGAGACGCATGAACAGAATGCATGAATGTAGTCTTTGGGACGGACTTTATGAGCCCAGAAGATGTGTGAAAGCAAATAAAGGATTTTTGTGAAAGTTGTGTATGTGCGAGTGAGAGAGCCATTGTTCGGTAAGTTAGACTAAAAGAAGGCAGAGGAATACTTGGAGTCTTAGACTGATGGTGAAATAATTGTTAACTACATTCATACAAAATAATAACAAGTGAAAACAAATCTATTAGTTTGTTAAGGTAAGAATTTAATACAAAACAGAAGTTAAGAGAAATGAAATAGGGGAAAAGTAAAATAAATCTTCTCCTCCAATAATATTTGAAAATGATGAGATAGTTTTTTTAAAAGTATGGATAAAAGAGGAATTATGACCACTCAAGTAGAATAATTAGGAAAAAAGTAGCAATTATGAAGTGATATAATAGAAAAGAAAAGAAAAAGTCAAGCACATAAATAGAGAACGATAAATAGAGGAGGACAAAGTTTGAGATACAGGAGAAGTAAAGAGAATAATAAATAAACAAGAAAAAGAAAAAAAAGAAAAAAAAAAATTGCACATGCTTAAAATTTTACATGTTATTAGAAGGTGTTTAAGAGTTGTATCTCATTATCCCTGGAGACTGTCACGTTTCACTGTTTTCAAGGACTCTTATTTTGCCTTTTGTTGTTGTCACATGTTTTCTGTTCTAGAACTCTCCGTCACCCATCAGTTGTCATAGCCACTAATCATCACAGGTGTTTGTCTTTAGGTTCATCACTGTTAGTATATTTAGTTCTCCTTGTGCACTCTTTAGTTGTCGGTCATCGTTAATGTGTTGCGTGTGATATATTTCTTCAGTGTCGTTTGTTTAAATAAAGCCTTATGGATTATTCTTCATCGTCTATGTGCCTTCATCACACACGGACCCGTGACAGAATGACCGACCTCAAAAATGCGATGAAGAGGAGGAATGCGGCAGCAGAGAGAAAGCGGGCGGAGGATCTTCTTCTGCGGGTCGTCAAACAAGGAGGGCGGCCGTTAGAGGATTATGTGGAGGAGTTTCTGGAGTTGGCCGAGTTGGTGAGCTGGGAAGACACCCAACTTAATATGCGTTTCTGGGCTGGGCTGGATGACGAAGCATGTTACCAGTTAGACCCGGATGAGTGCAGGCAATCCTTCCAGAGCTTCGTAAACCATGTGCTCTATGTTAACGGTTCCACCTTCTACGTCGGGGAGGTTGACGTGTCTGTACCCGTGACTCGTCAACCCGCGTCAGCTCTCGCCGCCCGTCAGCCAGCGCCTGCTCTCGCCGCTCGTCAGCCAGCGCCCACGCCTGCCGCTCGTCAGCCAGCGCCCACGCCTGCGCCTCGACAGTCAGCGCCCACGCCTGCGCCTCGACAGCCAGCGCCTCGACAGCCAGCGCCTCGACAGCCAGCGCCTCGACAGCCAGCGCCTCGACAGCCAGCGCCTCGACAGCCAGCGCCCACGCCTGCGCCTCGACAGCCAGCGCCTCGACAGCCAGCGCCTCGACAGCCAGCGCCCACGCCTGCCGCTCGTCAGCCAGCGCCCACGCCTGCGCCTCGACAGCCAGCGCCCACGCCTGCGCCTCGACAGCCAGCGCCCACGCCTGCGCCTCGACAGCCAGCGCCCACGCCTGCGCCTCGACAGCCAGCGCCTCGACAGCCAGCGCCCAAGCCTGCGCCTCGCCGGTCAGAGCCAGATCCAGAGATCCGCCAGCCAGAGCCAGATCCAGAGATCAGCCAGCCAGAGCCAGAGCCCGATCCAGAGATCAGCCAGCCAGAGCCAGAGCCCGATCCAGAGATCCGCCAGCCAGAGCCAGAGCCCGATCCAGAGATCCGCCAGCCAGAGCCAGAGCCCGATCCAGAGATCCGCCAGCCAGAGCCAGAGCCCGATCCAGAGATCCGCCAGCCAGAGCCAGAGCTCCCTTGGCCTGACCCGCCAGACCTCTCAGACCTTCAAGACCTCCCGTGGCCTGACCCGCCAGACCTCTTGGACCTGGACCTGGACCTCCCCTGGCCTGAACCACCCACTGACCGGGAACTCTGGATTCCAGACTTGCCAGACAACCCACCCAGCCTCCCTCTCCCACCACCTCTACTGAGTCAGCACTCAGCACCTCCTCTGCCAGTGTCCCGCGCCCCACTGCTGGCTCCTGTTAACACCTGGGAGCCGCCATGTGTCGACGGGTCACCGTCATCGGAAGGCGCTGAGGGGATCCGGATTCCGCCTCAAACCTCTGGACCCTGCACTCCACCTCGGCCCGTCAACACATCGGCTCCGCCTTGGCTCCTCCCTCCCTCGGCTCCACCGACGTCCCTCGGCCAAACGTCTCCATCGGGTTCCCTCGTCCCTCCGGCTCCGCCTTGGTCTGTCGTCGCCTGGCCTCCACCTTCGGCTCCAGCTGGCTCCTCCTTCCCCCCGGCTCCGCCTTGGTCCTCAGTCACACCGCCTTCGACTCTGTCCTCTGTCCTGTCGGTGTCTCTTCGGATGCTCGTCGCTGCGGCTCCGCCTCGGTCTCCGGGGCCAGCGGCATCGTTTGGGTCAATCAGTTCGTCGGCTACATCCTGGGATCCATCGGCTTCGTCCCCGTCAGTCGTCACCATGATCCCTGCCATCTGCCTTCATCCCTGGCTCCTCCCTCCGTCGACTCCACCGTGGGCTATCAGCGGCTCGCTCTGGGTCTACCACCTGGACCATCCTCCTCCATGGCCATCATGTTCTCTCCCTACTGTCATCCCATCATCACCTCCCGGTCTTCGTCCTCCTCCAGAGCCTCCTCCTGCTACCGGCTTCCCTGGTTTGCTGTCCACCATCTCCTCTTCCTCGCCACATCATCACGGCGCGAGACGCGCCTTCCGGGAGGGGGCGTCATGTCACGTTTCACTGTTTTCAAGGACTCTTATTTTGCCTTTTGTTGTTGTCACATGTTTTCTGTTCTAGAACTCTCCGTCACCCATCAGTTGTCATAGCCACTAATCATCACAGGTGTTTGTCTTTAGGTTCATCACTGTTAGTATATTTAGTTCTCCTTGTGCACTCTTTAGTTGTCGGTCATCGTTAATGTGTTGCGTGTGATATATTTCTTCAGTGTCGTTTGTTTAAATAAAGCCTTATGGATTATTCTTCATCGTCTATGTGCCTTCATCACACACGGACCCGTGACAGAGACAGAATGTAAAGTGATTCATGGCAGTATAATAACTTGTTTAGTGTTGAATGAGAGTGAGATTGGGTGACCAAATGAAGAGAAAAATATTTGAAAGGGAATTCTCTGATGATGGGTGAAGAAAACCTTATTCACCACCACTAGATTATTTTGAACACTGTATGTAAAAAAAAAAATGGAAGAAAAATGAATACCTTTTTTTTCTGATAGGGAAAATTATTTATTGTATAATACTCTGATAACTGAAGGTAGATTATTGCTGCATAATGCAAAGAAGAAATGGCTTGCTTTTTTTCCTGCAACGAAGAACTTGCTTCAATAAAAACAGAATGGGGGAACTGCTGTTCACCAGTGATATTTTTCTATAAAGGAATTATTGGAAGAAAAAGAAAGGTTAAAGAAGTGGAATTAAGATAAAGAGCTGATTGCTCTGACAGAATTTTGTTTGGAGTTTTTGAAAGTTCAATTTGATTCATGCGGATCTCTTGAGTGTTCAAATTTCAGATGCTTCTGGAATTCTGCCTTGATGAGAGGAAGCAACAAATGAGAAGGCAAAGACGTGCAGAGAGAAGAAGAGAGAGTGGGTGATGGACTTCAAGCCCCTCCCAGAAGAATTCAACACTGTCTGAGAGGACAACATGGAAAAAAGACTGATCATTGCAGGAGAAGGTGAAACTTTCACTTGAGACTTTTCCTGAGGGCAATGAGAACATTGTGAGATACAAAACTGTGGCAAGATACAAGAAAAGCCACACATAAGAGAAACAGAGGAAGAACAACAGGAAGGAGCAGAGACTGTATTCCACTCCACAACACCAGGCATTTGAGCGACAGCACAGCCTGATGAAACATGCAGAGCAAGAGCCAAACGGCTACAACAGACGGATGATCCAAGCAGAAGAACTGACTCCACAAGGCACAGGTGTGACATCTGAAATGATCACAAGAGTGACTGCTTCAAATTTAGTTAATTATCATATTAACTTAATTTATTCTGATTATTCGCTGGTCTCATAGCGGTTCTTTGTATTCTCTTATAAACTAACCTTTCTGCTTTTCAGTAGGAACCAATCCAGCCCAATATTAAAAGAGAAGAGACAAAAGGAAATTCACTGAGAGACAGAAGTGGGTGCTCAACTCACCAAACAGATCAAACTAAGGCTGGATTTGGTTTAGTGAGGGTTTAGATGACATTATACACTTAGGGCTAAAGACATTATAGTATTATATTTCTGACAAAGAAAAGATTGTTACAAGATCTTCACAAGAAGAAGTATGGTTAGAAAAATGCCTTTACTGGTCACTCCATCTTGTTTAATGGTAATTTTCTAGAACTAGATAAATGAATAAAATAATAAATAATTCTAAATTCCAAATTCATGAAATCAGGAATGCTGTCATCGCTGGGGTAATAGAAGGAAATGTTGTTGACCATGGATCCATGATTATGTAAATTTTCTCAAAAAATAGAATAAGCTCATGAGAAGTAACAAAAATAATAGGAAAAATCTTAATTAGATGAATAATAAATTGTATGAGAAAAATGTACTATGCGTAGGCCTACAATTGTAAATTACGAGAAAGCAGAAAAAAGAGAAAAAGAAAGGTTCGTTGAAGTCTAAAATGAAGTGTAGTGCCTAGATTCAGAAATGTTTGACAAATTGTGTTTGGACCTAAACTTGTATGTTTCCAATTTAGATTGAAACCTGGGGAGCAGAATCAAAGAGGACATGAGGGCAAGCGTGAGTGTGGATGAGCATGAATGGAGTGGGACATGGTGTCTGAAAAGACACTAAGGCAAATCAAACATTTTGCCAAAACAGCTGTATTTCAATTTTGATATGTGGGCCCACAGGGCAAATTATGCCCAAATAATATAATGACCATGGATCAATTGGATTAAGATTCCTGGTCAAAACCTAGGTCAATATTGTTGTGGCAGAAAGAAACAAAAGTGCCACATTTGCGCAGCGAATAACTTTTATTTTTCCTTTACAGAATATCATGAAGGAGCTGATTTTGTGTTAAAAATGTCAAATGTTGCCTTGTAACTATTAACTTGAACAAAGTGGGTTGAGTGCTTTCAAAAAACCTAAGAAATTATGAGATGATAGTGAGACTTTAGACAATGAAGTAACTAAGTTGAATTTTCTAATTGTAAAGGATAAAAGGGCAAATTTATTGTTGAAAAAATGTAAATCACTAAACTGTGAGAAAGATAATATAAGGGGTAACAACGGATTAAACTCTGCTGGTAAGAAAGCAGAAGAGCCTCAAAAAGGGATCAGGACAGCATTCAGCCCACATGAACTTTCCACAGGTCACTAAGAAGGGCAATGAGCCAGATGAGCAGAGGTTATCACTAACAAAAATAGTTAAAATCTCATTCACAGGTGACACCAGTTCAAATCCAGAAAAGGTTTCTAGGATGGTTAAAAAAGAAGGACCAGTGAGTGTGTGCTGATCTCAAAGGAGGATCATGAATTGATCAGCAGAAGTGACACTTGAACCATTGCCTTAAAATCAACTAAAAGCTATTCTGAACGTCGTCATTTAAGATGCGCATGGTTTTGACCATTGCGCAAGGGGGGAGGTGATAAAGAAAATAAAAGACCAAGGATATTGGTCTGCAATATTATTTACATGCTTGTGATAATAGACTTAGATGTGGAAGCAACACCATCAGCAGATGAAGGAGCAGGAATAGTTATTACATTTCTGTCAAAAGAGGTAATTTCTAGATTTGGAATAACATCAGAAATAAGTTCAAATATTCAAAAACCTGTAAAACAAGTTGTGAAACATTTAAGAATAAAACAGAAAATAGGATGTGTTAATCACTGACAATCGCAAGGGATGGTACAGAGGGTAAATGGTACCCTCAAGGCCAAACTTAAGATTTGTGAAAGTACTAAACGTAACTGGATTGATGCTTTAAAAGTTGTATTAATGAGTTATCGTATGCAAACTAACAGTAGTACGCATCTAATACGGCATGAAATGCTTAGGGGTCGACCCATGCATGTGCCATATTGTAGAGGCCCGCACAAAGGACCTGCTTTGGAACAATTGCAACTGGAGTTGAGATCGTATATGAGAAAACTAACTGCAGTGCATAAAGTTATATATCGGCAGGAAATAAGAAAGCGGCCCAGTGAGACGGAGACACCGTGTCCAGTTGTCCCAGGTGATCACGTCTATCTGAGGGTGTTCAGGAGAAAGTGGAATGAGCCAAGGAGAGATGGACCATACAAAGAGGTGACAGCTACAACGACAGCGGTCCAAGTGGAAGGAAGCACCACCTGGTATCATCTGAATCACTGCACAAGAGTTCCCAGACGTGAAACCAGAGCGCAAGATGAAAAGGTACAAGATGTTGAAAGCTCAGAGAAGCAAAGCGCTGAGCAAAGCAAAGAAAGTCAACAAAGAAAGAAAGATGAGTCCAAAAATGTGGCTGATGATGATCTTCATGTTTACTGCATAAGAAAATACAAGTACAAGGGCTAAGCATAAGCAGCCAAGCTTCTCGTCAAGTTCTCGTCAAAACTGTGCTCAGCACTACCCAGACTTCCCTGCAATTGACTTCTCAGCCCTCAGGTAAACCTAGTGACGGCTCAATAATAAACCCTATAGAACAAGAATTGACTAATAACCTAACGATATCAAGGCAGAGTAGAGATGTTGATGAGAACAAAATCAACGAGAGTAGCAGTGAAGATATTTTATGGGAAAAAGCGCAACATAATGATTGGTACAAATGGGCAACATTTACAGCAAGAGAAATAGGTATGAATAATTGTTTAATGTGTGATAAATCACAACTAAATAAGATAATAGTAATTCCAAATCCATACGATTATGTGACATATGTTAAATTTAACAGGAACGTTTGTCATTCAAATGATTATTTTATGCCTTATTGTTCAGCAGAGTGTTTAGCTTTTTGAGTAGTTCTGAATATCAGGATAAATTTAACAGACCGCATTGGTGAGACTGGTGTAGATACTGGGATGTAAATGCAAACCTTAGAGTAGAAAAAGAAGAAGTAGACGTCTCAAAATGGTTCAGCATTGATCATAACCAAGAATATGAGTGTTTTAATAAGTTTGAATACATAATTTAGGAAGATTCACTGTAAAATGTGCTACAATTTGGAACATAGATAGAAGAAAGTCTTATAATTCAAATAGACAAATAAGAGCTCCAGAACTTCAAGCACTAGGAACAAGAAATGAGAAGGAAAAAATAAATAAGAAATCCAGAAGAAGAAAATAGTAAAAATCAAACTTTAGCGTTACTGTCAATAGCATTGTATGAAGATCAGACAAAAGTAGTAGCAGATTTCTTTTGGGCTTGTGGAAAAAGACAGATTTCTAGCATTCTTATCTTTAAGATAGAATGGAATATGTGTTAGAGCACGACTAATTCAAGAAGTAACCATTGCACAATGGGATTCAGAGCAAACGATAAAATATAACAAGACTAAGAGAGTCTATAAACCAGATCCTAAAGTAATGATAGATTCAATTGGTCAACCCAGAGGGATCAGTGTAAAGCAAGAGATGAAATAAAAGCAGGGTTTGAATCAATATTCGTAGATCATCCCAAATAAAAATGCAGAATGGATCAACTATATCTATTGTAATCAGCAGAGATTTATTAATTACACTGATGATGCTTTAGCCGCATTAGGAGAACAATTACATGAAACAAGTAGAATGACATGGCAAAACAGACAAGCACTGGATTGGTTATTGGCAGACAAAGTAAGGTATGTGTATTCATACCAAATAATATGGCTCCGGGAGGAAAATTTAGTGAAGCAATGACTAAAATAAAATAATTAAGAATAGAGCTTAAAGAAAATGCTAGAAAGAGATGATAAGAGAAGGGATTGGTTGGATCTAAAATTGGGAAATTGGGGCTTGTTAAATTAGGAATGTTTTTAGGAGTTGCAATATTAATAGGGGGTTTATTGTTCTGTTGTATACTCCCATCTTAAGATCACTAGTAGTCAAAGCTACAACTAATGGAAATGTTGAGATAACGATAAAGTAATTTTGGAGGGCAACCAATGTATGCATTACCAGGATTTGTATGGAAAACCGAGCTGGATTGTACAACCATTGGATATTGATTCGAGTACCTCCAATGAGGACGAAGAAGATGAATAATGATGAGCCAGACCCTGGGTGTAAGTGCTAGCCTAACCGCTCCCCAAACGGTGACCCTCTACGATGCGCAAAGTATCTGGGTTGAAGATGATGTCTACAGCGCAAGAAAGAACTTTTTAAATATATAGCATGTTTGTCGTTTGATGTATTCTACATAACTGTGACAACAACAGGCAAGAATGAACAAAGTGCACACACATGCTGATAATGTTTATTAAGGGGAGTTGAATCTTTTACTCTTTTTGGAGAAAAAGAAAAAAGTGAAAGAAAAAGAAAAATTCTGAAAAAAGATGTTTGGTTCTACCTCTCCTCCGGAGTGTGGTTGCAATAATCTGGTCATTGGAAATTAAACTAAGTGAATTGTTTTGGTCATTGTGTAGCATAACTGAGGAGGCTGAATTTTGAAACTACACTATGGATGAAGAATAATGAAAGTGAGGCTTGATAAGCCTCAAAGGGGGGAAATGTTGAAGTGTTTATTGCACGAATAAAATTCAACTGTATGATAATTCAACTGTATGATTATACACCATTATTTTATCTGTATGATGATATTCAGCTGAGAAAGTGCTGAGGTCTGCAAAAGGCTGGAAGCACACCCACCTCACAGTGTTGGGGGTTGAACCCATATATGGACATAAAGTGCTGAATTCAGGCCAATTGGACAATGTATGGAGAAAAATAAACAATAACGTAACAGGTTTAGAATGTCTAGGAACTAGGTATATAATGGGGGATTTCCCTTTCTCGTGAGGAGATCTGCAGATCGACTCGGTTTTGTTTGAAAGAATAAAACCTATATTCTGGCATCAAAGACCTTTGAGAAGTGTTATTTGTCTGAAGAGAAAACTACAACACTTGATCCACAACAAAACAAAACAATCACTGAAGAGCTCAACACCGAGGCAGCCATCCGCGGCGCCATCTTGTTGGAGAACAAGGGAGGGGGAGCAGCCATCCTGGAGTCTTGGGAACAAAGGATCAGGTTAGAGACTGCCAGGGTGGCGCCACAGTTCAGGAGAACAAGGCACAACAGCTGGAGTTGTAATAAATAGGGAAGCTGATCACTGGAAGCGCTGGGAGTCCCTGACTCTCTGTGGGTCGATCAAGTCGGTCAGTACCAAATACCTGTGAGTTTTACGGTACATGTCAGGTTATGGTACATTTAGGCTTTAATGAAACCTCCATTCCCAGACCTTAGATTCCCGAACAATAGAAAATAAATTTTAAAAAGTCTTTTTTTGTCCCATGGCAGGCCACTTGGGGGAAGCAAGGACACTAGCACATCTCATGGCTCGATTATTTTGGCCATCCGCCAGTGGGGTATGTAGGTTGCAGATTAAAAGGTCGGTGTTAGGTAGGTTTTAAATAAAGCTTTTGTATTCACATAACTGTCATGCTGTTGTGCCGGTGTGCGATGCGGAGAAGCGAAGAACACGGAGCTTCAAACAGAAATACTTTATTTACATAAACTGGAAACAAAAGTGGCATTCGCTTTTGTGCAAAAAACACGGAGAGCAAGGAGGAGAGTACATCCACACACACAGAAGTTCCAATAACATTGACACTACAATCACCGACAAGGGACAAGGGAAACATGAGGGTTTATATACACAAGGGCAAATGAGGATCAGCTGACATAATTAAGAGGGTAATGACTAACAAGACAGGAGCGGGGAGGATCTGGGAAACACAGGGGAACCTGGACAGAACGCCCCCTTCCACAAGGTGTGACCTCACGCCATATGAGACACACCTTGAGGAGGGGAGGGGGAACAGGCGGAGGACAAGACAGACCTAAAATACAAAACATCATAACACGGGTGGGAGGGTGTGCACCCTGGAGACCGGGTTACACAGAGTCCAGGAGGTCTCCAGGGTGGTGCAGGCTAATGAGGACCAGGGAGTTGCAAGGAGGACAAGGAGCCAGTCCAGAGGGAATGTCCAAGGTGGTGCACGGGGAACAAGGATCCAGTCCAGGGGGAGTGTTCAAGGTGGTGCACGGGTCCAGGCCGGGGTCCTGGCTTTCCCCGGAGGCTCCACCTCCTTTTCCCCACCCACCCCCAAAGTCACACTCTCACCCCCCCCCAATTTTTTTTTTTGAGAGGCCTCCCCGGGAAGCCGTCGGGAGGCCTGGATGGTACCTGGGGGAGGTGCAGGAGTTGGAGAGGCGCTGGCATGGGTTCTGGGAGGTCTGGGAGATCTTAAAGGTCTGGGAGTTCTTGGAGAACCGGCACAACCGGCAAAGGTTTAGGGAGGGCCGGCTCGACCGGCGGAGACTCGGGAAGGGGGTCTAGGAGAGGTATCTGTTGTTTTCACGGACGTCACAAAACCTGCGTAGTTACCCACCATGCAATGCGCACCACCATTTTGAATCCCTACTGTCAGTGTCAACTCGTATATCTTATTGACGATCGTCGCTAATTTGACTTGTTATAATACTCTTTATTACTCTAATACTACATATTTGTAGATTGTAAATCAAAAACAATTAACATAAGTGACTTCTGTTGTGTTTATGGATACACGCGGTGGAATGAGGACAAGTTACCGCAGTTTTAGAACGCTCTGTACTTTCACATTCATGAACCTCTCCATGGACTGAATTAACATGAACAATAGTGTTTTCATCACTGCTCTGTGTCTTTAATGCCTAAAAAGGAGATATAAAATATAACGTTAGGTGTTATTTTAACTGCTGAATCGAATTTCAATATAAAGGACGTTAGACAAATTGGTTGAATTCAACTTGTACTATTTTAATTGTTGAATATGTTTCCAATTTATAACAATAAACAAAAGGTAAAGGAATGTCAAATACTGCTAAAGGTTAAGTTTATTGAGTTACGAAGGCATTTTGGGGAAAGTTACTAATTAGGACAAAGTGGGTGGCGTGGGTTATTGTCTGTCGACTGTAACACATTTTTACTTTTGGTATAAATTGCAGCTTCTAAACATATTAAATATTGTCAATACATTTAAACTTACCCCCTACAAAATGTTTAGAGCATATGATCGTTCTATTCCATTTTTCTTCAGTCTGAATGTCAGCCCTGTTGATCGCAGCTTTCCATACACGTCGCCTTTCTTCTGACAAAATTCGTGTTCTTTCACATTGTCCAGTTATCACTTTTGGAAGTTTAAAAAATCTTACATCTGTACTTACTCCTGGCCTATTTGAACATCCAAAAATTCCACAGATAGGCATTTGTGAGCGTAAGTTTTGAATATACAAGCTTTGTTGTTGCTTTGCATAGGGAATCAAAATGGCGGATATGCCGGTACGCAAGTTTCGATGACGTCACGTGAAAACAACAGATAAGCCACTTCAAGTCTGTCATTTACTCATCCTGTTGACACCTACACCAGTTCACTGTTGTTGTGCTTGCCATCAATAAAGTGATTTTGTAGTTACGTCTGTGTCTGCCTTTCCATCATGACAACTTGTATATATTTGTCATGATACTCACAACATTTCAAAGCTTCAATTGAGCTTCAATCCACCAATTCAATTGAGATTCAATCCAAACTGACACTCACATATAATAAAGCCAATCATATGAACTGAACAAACAGTGCAATAGTGCTGGCTGATATTTTATACTTGTACTTTTATACATTCAATTGAAAGATAAACTTATTTTGTAAAATACATATGAAAACAGAAGCACTTATCATTGACATAGTGGGCTAAATTTTGTACAAAAATTGCATACTGTAACTTACAGAACTTCTTTCTCATAAAAAAGGCAGAATGTATGGTTGCTTTTATGGTTGTGACATATGAATGAGACGAATGCAAAGTCCTAGATAACAAAGTATATCTTTGTTGCGGGCTCTAAAGTAACGTAGAAAGCTTGAGTGTAGCGTGAGCGCCTCTTAAAGCCTCTCCCGGTGTTTATCACACAAATACCTTGATACTTTCCGAGCTCTTCAGTCCACAGGCTCTGAGTCCCATAATGCCTCTCATCATGAATAAACACCACACGTGAAGCTCCTGCATCATCTGCATTCTGTATCAGCTCCTGATATGTTACAGGATAAATATTATCGACAGATACAACAAGATACCATTTGACAATGATATGAAAGTCTTCATGCAATATGTAAAGTGTATTTTTTATAATTTATTTTTAAACCTACCTTCAATATTTGTCCCCCATCTGGGTACCTTCTCAAAATTTCTTTCAAGTAATCAATGAATGGTGGAGACGTCGCACCAAATTTATTTCTGCATTGAACAATGTAAAGTTTATCACAAACTGCACAAAACACACACAGAGCAAATTCAAGTTTCACTGTGTAATAGATTAAGTATAAAACATGCAGGGAATGAAACCCACATACTTCTTTTTCTTCTTTTGCTTTGACACTGAACTCATCTTGCTTCTTTACATTCTCCTGTGTGGTTAAAACAATTAGAACTGTTTAAAAAATGAACTTCTTTCTTCTGGCCTAAAACACAGTTCTGCTCATAAGATTACAGGGAGTGCAGAATTATTAGGCAAATGAGTATTTTGAACACACCATCCTCGTTATGCATGTTGTCTTACTCCAAGCTGTATAGGCTGGAAAGCCTACTACTAATTAAGCATATTAGGTGATGTGCATCTCTGTAATGAGAAGGGGTGTGGTCTAATGACATCAACACCCTATATCAGGTGTGCATAATTATTAGGCAACTTCATTTCCTTTGGCAAAATTGGTCAAAAGAAGGACTTGACAGGCTCAGAAAAGTCAAAAATAGTGAGATATATTGCAGAGGGATGCAGCAGTCTTAAAATAGCCAAGCTTCTGAAGCGTGATCATCGAACAATCAAGCGTTTCATTCAAAATAGTCAACAGGGTCGCAAGAAGCGTGCGGAAAAACCAAGGCGCAAAATAACTGCCCGTGAACTGAGAAAAGTCAAGCGTGCAGCTGCCAAGATGCCACTTGCCACCAGTTTGGCCATATTTCAGAGCTGCAACATAACTGGAGTGCCCAAAAGCACAAGGTGTGCAATACTCAGAGACATGGCCAAGGTAAGAAAGGCAGAAAGTTGACCACCACTGAACAAGACACACAAGCTGAAACGTCAAGACTGGGCCAAGAAATATCTCAAGACTGATTTTTTTAAGGTTTTATGGACTGATGAAATGAGAGTGAGTCTTGATGGGCCCGTGGCTGGATTGGTAAAGGGCAGAGAGCTCCAGTCCGACTCAGACGCCAGCAAGGTGGAGGTGGAACACTGGTTTGGGCTGGTATCATCAAAGATGAGCTTGTGGGGCCTTTTCGGGTTGAGGATGGAGTCAAGCTCAACTCCCAGTCCTACTGCCAGTTTCTGGAAGACACCTTCAAGCAGTGGTACAGGAAGAAGTCTGCATCCTTCAAGAAAAACATGATTTTCATGCAGGACAATGCTCCATCACACGCGTCCAAGTACTCCACAGCGTGGCTGGCAAGAAAGGGTATAAAAGAAGAAAATCTAATGATATGGCCTCCTTGTTCACCTGATCTGAACCCCATTGAGAACCTGTGGTCCATCATCAAATGTGCGATGTACAAGGAGGGAAAACAGTACACCTCTCTGAACAGTGTCTGGGAGGCTGTGGTTGCTGCTGCACGCAATGTTGATGGTGAACAGATCAAAACACTGACAGAATCCATGGATGGCAGGCTTTTGAGTGTCCTTGCACAGAAAGGTGGCTATATTGGTCACTAATTTGTTTTTGTTTGGTTTTTGAATGTCAGAAATGTATGTTTGTGAATGTTGAGATGTTATATTGGTTTCACTGGTAAAAATAAATAATTGAAATGGGTATAAATTTGTTTTTTTGTTAAGTTGCCTAATAATTATGCACAGTAATAGTCACCTGCACACACAGATATCCCCCTAAAATAGCTAAAACTAAAAACTACTTAAAATATTGATACAAAAATATTCAGCTTTGATATTGAGTTTTTTGTGTTCAGTGAGAACATGGTTGTTGTTCAATAATAAAATTAATCCTCAAAAATACAACTTGCCTAATAATTCTGCACTCCCTGTATATGCACCTTGCAGATTGCAAAATGTAAAAAAATAAAATCAATAAAATTAGAGGGAGCATAGAAATTGCATGTTGTTCATTTTTTGGACTGCCCTGAATAGCAGATTTTACACAACTGAACAAGTTCAGAAATTTAAAAACTGTACACTTGAATCGCAATGCTGTCCCAATAAACACAGAGTGTTCCCCTAACGCTCCCATTGAGTTCCCGTTTGGTTGTTTTTTGGGGAACAAAATAAGAATGTTCTGGGAACGTTCGCTATTGTTTTGTTTTTGTAAACTACAGGGAATGTTCTGGGAACGTTCCTGTCATCATAGAAGACGCGACACAGACGTGAGTTCAGGCAGAATTATAATGAGAAGAAGGACACAAAGACAGAGAACAGAAGGCAATGGTCAATGGTAGATGCACTTCAATAGAAACAGTCTTATCTGAAGAATGTATAGTGGCGTGGATACAATTCAGGTAATTCCAGGTAAAGTCTTGGAAGGGTTCTCGATAGGAGTCTCGGGAATACGAGGAGTCTCGGATAAGCTAGGTAGCTTGGATGGGGTCCGGGTAACAATGATGATACCAGGCATGGAGTGCTGTGTGAGTGCTGGTTAAATAGTGAGAGAGTAATTGACCGCAGGTGCTTAATAATCAGGTGACGTGGAACGAACGGACGGAGTGAATGGGTCTGGTGCGCGGGGCGTGGCAGAGTTCGTTACAGTTACCTGCTGGTTATTTTTTTGGCTTAACTTTGAAACTTATAGAGAACGTTCCCAGAACATTCCCTGCAGATTATTTTTTGGCTTAACTTTGAAACTTATAGAGAATATTCCCAGAAGATTTTTCACCCAATCTGACATTTGTTAATTCCACGAGCCAGACAACAATATATCTGCCAGTATATGATGCTAGTGCACAATGTTTTTAGTGTTTAGTTGTAAGAATTTTCCTGGAAAAACCGGGACTGCCTTCATGTCTTAAAAAAAAATTATGAAACAACTGATGATTTGAATCCGGTTAGACGTGCAGCGCTGGACCTTTCAAATATTGTGTTTATATTCATATGTGAATTGAGACAGTCTATTGGCTGTTGCATTACACATATGATATTGAGGGGTGGAGCTACGCCATCAGCAGCAGTTTTTTATATCTTATCTGATGGTAAGTCACATAATATGTATTAAAAATAGAGTATATATTGGTTAAAAGCACACAGTTTATTTAATTTGTCTGTTGTCTCCTAATTCTGTTAGTTGAGTCAAATGTGTTATTCATTACAATGAAATGAGAGTATGTTAACCTGTGAACTCCGACCCTCTGTTTATTTCATGTAAGATCTCTTCTTGCGACGTAATTGTGTAGTGTTCATGGCTTATGTATGTTTTTACAAATATTATAGAGATTGTTTCAAATGTTACTTATTCTAATAATCTTCTATTCATTGTAAAGTTTTTGAGCAATAAGTAATTTAGAAAAAGTAGTTTGTAGACTGATTATATGTGTATAGGCATATCTAGATGTAGAGGTTAAGTGAACCTACGTTCTACGTTCTAACATTCCCAGAATTGTTAGCTGGGGTGTGTTGATGATATACAACCGGTTTCATGTTTTGTGACAGTTGTTAAGTGACAGTTGAGTCGCTTTTTTTACCTTAGCCATGAAAATACCTCCTGTTCTTCAGAAAAATCTTTCGTAAAATGCACATTCTTTGATTTTACAGCTTTTTCTGATTCTGAGGGATTCATTCACAACTATTTCAAAAACTGCAAACATTCACAGATCAAGCAGGCTATGTATCACATGGGTGGAGCTTCGTCTCTCTCTCTCTGTCAGGGTCCTGCCACATTCTGTCTAGTCAATCTCTTGGTGTTGTGGCAGAGCTCTGACACTACTGTAATGTTTTGAGTGTGTTTTTCTTGTCTGTGTTCCGCCTTGTGTGCGAGTTATGATGTCCGGTCCCGATACATTGGTCTGGTTCAGTTTTGGTTTTGTGTCGGGATTCGGGCATTCATGACTTGTGTGTTCGTCCTTATTGGGAGCGCATGAGAACAGGTGTTTGTCAGCTGCGCGAACCAGCTGTGCGTCGTCTTTTGTCTAATGGCATTGGCTGCGTGTTCGTGTCTAGTCTTTGTGTTCCCCTCCCTCCTAGTTTCCTTGTCATTAGTTTCATGTATCCCAGCTGTTTTCCCTTGTTACCTTCCCCATGTGCTCCCTATATCTTCCATCTGTGTTTGCTGTCTTGTGCTGGTTCGTCGTAGTATTTTGGTGTTGTTGCTGTTGCCTGTCTTGTTCCTGTCCTGTATTTGTTCTAGATCACAGTCTAGTCAGTTAAGTCTTGTTTTTCCCCCCTTGGGGTGGTTTTTGTTGTGTTTTTGTTTTATTTTCTTGTTTAATAAACACCCCAATTATCTGCAATACTGAGTCCTCACTCATCCTTCTACACACCTGACTCTGTCTCTCTCTACCTAATCTATAATAAACAACAGCACCCTAAGCTCAACCCTTTAAATCCACAGGGGTCCCATTTGGCTCTACACCACATTATTCATATGTTAAAAATCTTAATTCGGAACAACTTTGCCTCAAGAACCAAATTGTGAAATATTTGAAATAACAAAAACAGCATTTCTCTCTACCTCAACAAAACCAGTGTTGAATTTTTTTAAATATTTTCTATATTTCTGTAAATTATACTGCTGCAATTGCTGGAAAATTAAATTTTAATCATGCTTGATACAACATGTTTTTATGTTTTACTGTACATAATATTTGCATACATGCACTTAAAGATCTTAAGATGCTTGAACCTCGCCAAGTGGTATTAAATGCCTATTAAAGGTTGTCTGTAAAGACGTGTTTTCCAGAAGACAAAACAAGAACAAGTGTGGACTATATGTAAAAAAAAATATTTTATGTAAAACAGCTTCCCAGAAACACGCATTTCTATGCAAAATGTTCGTTAAAGAGCTTCGTCTGGAAAGCATCACCTTTAAAATGTCTTTAAGATGTCAGTTTTACATACAATCTAAATAATAAATATCTAAAAGACATTTCCTAAATGGTTAGTTCCACTTCAAGAACTTGCAGATGGGGTTATCTCTTACCTCCAGTGGTCCTGATGAAGAGTGAAATCCAGCAATCAGAGGGAGACTAATAAAGCCACCCATTCTCTCAGTTTCTGTTCACTGGAAAAACGAAAAAGAATCTGTTTGGGAAAAACGAAACTCACACTCCTCCTTCACTCATTGTTCATTCATCTGTTATGATCTAAACTAAAACTAAACTAAACAGTCCTCGAGACAGTTTTACAGGAAGGAAATGTGTAAAATGTTGCTCAAACCTGCTGTCCTCAAACAAGTTCAACAACAACATGTTGTTACTTAGATCTTTGTCATGATCTGGTTTTGCTACAGATTCAAATATTTAGTTCACGTGTTATAATCGTTCCAACCGTCAAACATATTTTCAAACAATGTTATGAATGCAGATCCTCATTATTCTTCCCTCTTTTACAAAGTCGTTTACTAATTTTGACTTCCCTACTGACAAAGTAGCTAAAACCAGTTTAATCTGGTCTCCCAATTAAAAGACCAACCACATCAACTAAAAGAGTGTCTAAACCCCCTCTAAATCCATCCTGGGAGACCAGCTTAAACCAGCCAGCCAGTTTAGCAGGTTATTCAGTATTTTTGATCAATTTGAAGTCTATGTTATATATAATTATGTGCAATTGTTTCTGTTGCCATTGGCAATACGCAGAACTTTAGCTGTGGCATTGTAATGCCACGCTAGCAGAGGGAGCCCTCACCCGAGTTCTGACTGGTACCTTTCCCTCTGCATCTACTTCCTGTCTAGCAGCCATATTAAGTGGGGGTGAGCCAAAGGACTTTGCGAAGTATTGCCAGTTCCACTGCCTTACCGAGCGTTTGCCTGTTCACTGACTTCTGCCTTGTGATTGACCCATTGCCTTATTATCTCATTCTGTTTCTGGATTACCCCTTGGACTTGTGTGCCTGTTGAATTGCTATTGTGGTTTTGACTCTTTGCCTGGCTTCTGACATTGATCTGGATTTCCCTAGATAAACATCCACACATGGATTCTAACACGGCTTCAGCCTCATCCTTACAGGCATCAACAGACAAGGAAAAACTCTCTGAACGTTCAAAAGCCCAGTTGTTTACAGTTTTCTTGGTTATGCGAACATTAAGAGAACATTCCATATCATCATTTTGCAAGTAACGTTATTTTGTGCTCTGAACGTATTTACTAGTAATAAAAAAAATATGTCTAAGGCAAACGTCCAACCAAAATCGTTCAGAGCAAACTTTCTATAAATGAATAAATAAAGTTCCCTGTCAAGGGAACTCGCACTGCGTCGAGACGCGATTGGGAACCTTTCAGTTTATATGTCTCTTGAAGCACAATCAAACTCAGGTGCGGGAGTGTACGTCGCCGTGATGACGTCATCACGTCATGACCCGGGAGTATAAAGGCACGTCACGACCCGGAAGCGGGTTAGCTTTCAGTGTCTTCACAGCGCTCTAAGCTCAACGTGTGTGTGTATTGCAGACGTGTGTGTGATTCAGCCCAAGTCTAGTTTAAAAGAAAAGGGATTTCACCGTGTGTCTGTTGGAGTGTTTGAAATGGCGGAGCAAGTTTTTCGGCGCTGTGTTACCCCTTGTCCCCGGTTTCTTTCGGGAAGGGATACACACGCCTTATGTGTAGCTTGCATGGGAGAGGAGCATGCACGATCAGCGCTCGAGGGCACTGATTGTGCAGACTGTTTGCAAATGAGTTTGCGAACACTCCGATCCCGCCTGGCAGTTTTCGAGGAAACTGCCCGGGCTAGCGGCCCTCGTGGTTCCGGTCCCGCTGCGGCTGAGGCCCAGCGGCGGCTGCGATCATGGGGGTCGCAGATGGATCTATCAGAGGGGTCGGAGACGGGCTTTGCCTTTTCTCCGCCTTTACCTGGCAGATCTAGCCCCGTTAGGGAGCCGGAAGCACGCCCTGTGGCGGTTTCTTCCGACCCTGACGAGGCGATACTGCAGCTATCCAGTTCCGAGGAACTGGACGTTGTTAGTATCGACGCTGATGAGGAGGTTCCGCCAGCCCCCTCACCAGCGTCAGATGAGTTGCTGGAGGTGGTGACTCGCGCCACCGCTAGGCTGGGCCTCGAGTGGCCGGCTGAGCGGACGCATGCTCGTCCAAAGAGCAGGCTGGACGAGCGCTTTTTGCCGTCCAGAGCACCACCTCAGCGCCGGTGTCTGCCTTTCTTCCCCGACCTCCACACTGAGGTGTCGAGGTCCTGGAATAGGCCCGCCTCCCACAGGGTGCATAACAGCGAGACCGCTGTTTATGCCTCCCTAGTGGGAGCTAAAGATCGCGGATACGGGGCGATGCCTAGAGTAGAGGAGTCCTTGGCTAATCATTTGGCTCCTCACTCACCGCAGCCCCTAAAGGCACCGGTGCTCCCCACCAAACCTCTCAGGGTTACGTCATCGTTGGTGGGGCGAGCATACTCATCGGCTGGTCAGGCTGCAGCATGCCTCCACACCTCTTCCATGCTGCAGGCCTACCAGGCGGAACTCCTCGCAGATCTTGACGAGGAGGGAGGTATTGGGCCAGAAGCAGTCGCAGAACTGCGGAGGGCGACGGATCTTTCTCTCCGGGCTGCTAGGGAGACGGCCGCCTCTATTGGCCGATCTATGGCAGCCCTAGTAGCTACGGAGAGACATTTATGGCTGAACTTGACTACCCTCAGCCAAAAGGATAAGAACATCCTCCTGGACGCCCCTCTGACGCCTCCTGGCCTCTTCGGCGACGCGGTTAAGCTAGCGGTCGAGAGGTTTCAGGAGGCTGCTAAGCAGGAGGCGGCGTTCAAAAAGATCCTTCCACGCCGCCCTCAAGGTTCGCAAGCAAGAGCAGCGTTCCATCCTCAGCCCAGTACCTCCTCATACCGCGCTGGGCAGAAGCTGAGTGTTGCGACTCGTCAGCCCCCCCCGAAAAAGAAGGGGAGGGCTTCAGGTCAGCAACCTCAGCCTCAGCCTTCTGGCCGGCAGACCGACCTGAGGGTCGTTCTGCAGGGCAAGAAGGCTAAAAGTAAGAGGCCCTGACAATCATGGTGTCAGGCCTCGCAGGGAGCCCCCCGTTGGTCCACCAGCCTGCCAACGCCCTGCGGTGGCCCCTGTGGATCTGGTTTCTCGAGAGAGCCAGTCCGATCAGGGACCAGGTGGTCTACCCCAGTTGTCACCCCGGCAGGGTGCACTGGGCAGATTGCCCCCTCTAAGGAGGGTCCTAGAGCATCCACTCCAGGTCCAGCGGCCTGGAGTGGAAACCCGAACAGAGACTGGTCTCGAGAGACTGGTACCCCTAGTAGAGTTCCTGGCGGCGTGGACACGTCTGCCAGGCATTTCTCAGTGGGTCCTGCGCACTATTCATGTGGGTTACACTATCCAGTTTCGGTCGAACCCTCCCAAGTTCGCGGGGGTTCTTCGGACAGAGGTAGACCCTGGGCAGGCTCGGGTTTTGGAACAAGAAGTCGAATCATTGCTGAGGAAAGAGGCCATAGAGTATGTACCTCTCTCAGCCACAGATTCGGGCTTTTACAGCCGCTACTTCATAGTTCCGAAGAAGGATGGAGGTATGCGTCCTATTCTAGACCTTCGCCTGTTGAACAAGACTGTCAGGCGCCTGAAGTTCAGAATGTTGACTTTGAAACAGATCGTATCCCAAATCAAGTCCGAGGATTGGTTTGTGACGATAGATCTCAAAGACGCATATTTCCATATCTCCATCCTTCCTCAACATCGGAAGTTTCTCAGGTTCGCCTTCGGGGGCAAGGCTTACCAATATCGAGTACTTCCATTCGGCCTAGCGCTATCCCCTCGCACCTTCACCAAATGCATGGACGCAGCGCTCGCCCCGCTGCGGTCCACTGGTATCCGTGTACTGAACTACATCGACGATTGGTTGATTTTGGCTCAGACACAAGAATTAGCGGTCCGGCATCGAGATGTCGTACTCGCGCATATGAAGGAGCTGGGGCTGAGACTCAATGCCAAGAAGAGTATCCTCTCTCCTGTGCAGAGGACAACCTTCCTAGGCGTTGTTTGGGACTCGGCGTCAATGTCTGCACGGCTATCCCCCGTGCGCATTGCCGCCGTTCTGTCCTTAGTCCAGGATATCAAGCTAGGCCAGCTGCTCACTGTCAAGCACTTCCAGAGAGTGCTGGGGCTCATGGCGGCAGCGTCCAGTGTTATCCCACTCGGCCTGCTCCACATGAGACCCCTGCAGTGGTGGCTGAAGACCAGAGGGTTTTCCCCGAGGGGCAACCCCTTCCGTCTGATCAAGGTGTCAAGGCGCTGCCTTCGAGCCTTGCATCCGTGGAAGCAGAACTGGTTTTTGTCCCAGAAGCTCGCACTGGGAGCTATCTGTCACCGCGTCATGCTGTCGACAGATGCGTCCCGCGCGGGCTGGGGGGCGGTCCTGAGGGACCGCTCGGCCAGGGGTCTATGGGACGGGCACCACCTCTCCTGGCATATCAACGCCTTGGAGATGATGGCTGTCCGGATGGCGCTACGGGCGTTTCTCCCCGACCTCAGAGGCCGTCATGTAGTAGTCCGGACCGACAATACGTCGGTGGTCTCCTACATAAATCACCAGGGAGGTCTCCGGTCTCGTCGACTTTCCAAGTTGGCGATCAGGATCCTCCTCTGGGCCCAGAGGGAACTGCTCTCTCTTCGAGCGGTATATATCCCGGGGGCCCAGAACCTGGGGGCAGACTTCCTGTCGAGACAGGGGCCGAGGCCCGGGGAATGGCGACTCCACACTCAGGTGGTGGAGCAGATTTGGGAGAGATTCGGCCAGGCTCAAGTGGATCTGTTTGCGTCTCGAGAGACGACTCACTGCCCACTCTGGTTCTCCCTTTATCTTCCAGCGCCTCTCGGCCTGGACGCCATGAGGCAAGGGTGGCCAAATCTACCCCTGTATGCCTTTCCCCCCGTAGCTCTGCTCCCAGGGGTTCTGGAGAAGGTTCGCCGGGAGAAGGTCCGTCTCACTCTAGTTGCCCCGCGCTGGCCGGGCAGGGTGTGGTTTTCGGACCTGGTGTCCCTCCTAGACGGCACTCCGTGGGAGATTCCGGTCAGGAGGGACCTCCTGTCCCAGGCTCAGGGGAGGATTTTCCATCCTCACCCAGAACTGTGGAAACTGTGGGTCTGGCCCCTGAGGGGGCCCAGCTCATAGAGTCTGGTCTCTCAGCCGAGGTTGTAGAGACCATTCTCCACTCCAGAGCCCCGTCCACGAGGAAACTGTACGCTCAGAAGTGGAAGATTTTCACTTCTTGGTGTTGCGAAAAGCAGCTGAACCCAGTTACCTGCCAGGTTGGCACCGTGCTGGAGTTCCTGCAAGAAAGGTTCGCAGCAGGGCTGTCCCCCTCCACACTAAAGGTTTACGTGGCTGCCATAGCTGCTTACCACGTACCTTTGAGTGGTGCCTCTTTGGGCAGGGACCCCCTCATAGTTCGTTTCCTACGTGGCACTCAGAGGCTGAGGCCTGTAGTACGTTCAAGGGTGCCTCCTTGGGACCTGTCCCTGGTGCTCCAGGCCTTGTCCCAGGCTCCCTTCGAACCGCTGGACGAGATTTCAGACAAGCACCTTACTCTTAAAACTCTCTTTCTTCTCGCCATTTCTTCCCTCAAGAGGATTGGTGACATGCAGGCCCTCTCCGTGGCCCCTTCATGTTTAGAGTTTGCGCCCGGCTTGGCTAAAGCTTTCCTCTATCCCAAGCCGGGTTATGTACCTAAAGTGCTGTCTAGTCCTATGCGCCACATAGTGCTACAGGCTCTCTGTCCTCCTCCATTCACTGATCATGACCAGGAGTTAAAGAACAGGGTTTGTCCAGTGCGAGCACTGGACGCCTACGTCCACAGAACTGCTACGTGGCGTAGGTCAGACCAAATCTTTGTCTGTTTTGGGGCCCCCAGAGGTTCCCCTGCTTCTAAGCCTACTATGAGCAGATGGATTTCAGAGTCTATTTCTCTAGCTTATGAGCTGGCAGGACAGCAGTGTCCACTGTCTGTCCGAGCTCATTCTACTCGGAGCATGGCTGCCTCGAAAACCTTTTTCGCAGGGGCTTCCCTCGCGGACATTTGTGATGCGGCTGGCTGGTCCTCACCGCATACCTTTATTAGGTTCTACCAGTTAGACCTAAACCCCGCCTTGGGATCATTGGCGTTATCGTAGTGAGCTACGTTTCGCTTGGCATACCCCGTACGCTGAGGCGGCGTGGGTATTCCTCGTTCCCAATCGCGTCTCGACGCAGTGCGAGTTCCCTTGACAGGGAACGTCTCAGGTTACGTACGTAACCATAGTTCCCTAAGAGGGAACGAGACACTGCGTCTTGCAGCCTCAGCTCCTAGGCATGCCGGCCTGTTCAGACACTGTTCAAGCTAACCCGCTTCCGGGTCGTGACGTGCCTTTATACTCCCGGGTCATGACGTGATGACGTCATCACGGCGACGTACACTCCCGCACCTGAGTTTGATTGTGCTTCAAGAGACATATAAACTGAAAGGTTCCCAATTGCGTCTCGACGCAGGGTCTCGTTCCCTCTTAGGGAACTATGGTTACGTACGTAACCTGAGACGTTTTTATGCTACCGTTTTGAGAAACATACAGAGAACATTTTCTGTTAGCTGGCATATTCCATTGGAAAGTTGTTTTCTCTTTTGGCAGGAACAAATGATGTTGCATCAATCTATGTCATCCGTTCTTATACAGAGCAGCACTACAAAAGTAAAGAGTTGATTAAAGAGTTGACTATTCTATTTTCTCTAGTTCTCATGCTTATTTAGAAAAACAATTGTGGTCATTTGGAATAAAAAAAAAGAATGAAGACCTTCAGTTACACCTGAAATAAATATTCAATTTACTGTATAATCCAGTGTTTTTCAACCTTTTTTGAGCCAAGGTACATATTTTCATTGAAAAAAATCACAAGGCACACCACCAACCGAAGATGTTAAAAAATGAAACTCTGTAGCCTATATTAACAACATACAGCAGTGGTCCCAAACCTTTTTTGCGTCGCAGACCGGACAATTGATACAACTGATAATTTTATCGCAGACCGGGGGGGTTAAAGAGCGGTATACTGTTGACGGGGGGCTTGAGCGACACACACCTGCTCTCCACGAAAGTTACAGCACCACTTTCAGCCACTTAAAAATGTTATTTAGAAAAACTAGATGAAATTGAATAATTTTCCACGGCACACCTGACGATCTCTCGCGGCACACTGGTTGAAAAACACTGGTATAATCAGTCTATAATCTGTCACTGCCAATACATTGGTCATGGTCAGGAGATGAACACATAGATAAACAATTCTCAGGAAGAACACATGAGTTGGTCATGAGTCTTACTTTAGTCTTACTCATACAGTTAGATTTACAGGGTAATACAAGGAAGAGACCAGTCTCTGACTGTGTGTTTGTGCTGGGGTGACATAGAGTCTGTGATAAAGGGATAAAAGGGAAAGGGTAAACTTGATTCAAACTCTGGTAAGCGTTTACAACTTTACTTGTGAAGCATGTTCAACAGGTGAATCGCTTCTCTACAGTGCAAGTACTCATGTGAGCCTTAAGATTTCCTTTTTGTGAGAAACTCTTGCCTCACAGATTAAAGACGAAAGTCTTCTAATTAGTATGAAGTTTTGTGTGTGTTGAGGCTACTTTTATGACTAAAATGCTTTCGACCGTGATGACCTATAAAACCGTTCTCTCCTGAGTGAATCCTCTTATGAGAATTAAGGGTTACTTTATGTGTGAAACTTGTTCCACACTGGATCACATGTGAACTGTTTCTCTCCAGTAAACTTTTTCTTTCCATTGTGAATATTCATGTGATGCCCAAGATTTACCACTGTTGTGAAGCTCCTTCCACACTGATCACAGAAGAACAACTTTTCTCCAAATATGAATTCTCATGTGGGAATTACAGTAATGGTGTTTTTATCTGCAAACTTCTGTCCACAATGAGAGCAAGTATAAGATTTTTCTCCAGTATGAATTCTCATTTGTGCTTTAAGGTTGTGTTTTTGAATGAAATTCTTTCCACTCTGTTGACAGGTGAAATGTCTCTTTCCAGTGTGAATACTCTTGTGGACTTCCAAGTTTAGTTTTCGACTGAAACTTTTTCCACACAGATGCCAAGTGAAACAACGGTTATCTCTATGTTGCCCTTTGTTACAATGTTCACTTTGTCAGGCAGGTCCTATTTAAGTGACTTCTTGATTGAGAACAGGTGTGGCAGTGATCAGGCCTCGGTGTGGCTAGGGAAATTGAACTCAGGTGTGATACATTTTTGTTTTCCTTTAATAATAACATGCTTCATTTAAACATGTCTTATCTTCAACTAATATTTAAATTAGTTTTATGATCTGATATATTTAAGTGTGATAAACATGCAAAAAAAAATCAATTAACACCACTATATATATATATATATATATATATATATATATATATATATATATATATATATATATGTAGAGCCCCCTACCTGTTTCTTTTATAATATAGTAGGACAGCACAACAGATTCATTAATATATGCCTACAGATGTTGAAGTTAGGCCCCTCTGAAAATCACTAAATACTTGTCTATAAAATGACAGAAGTAAAACTCTGGTGACAGTAACAAAACACATAGGATTTAATTTGAAATATAAAATACAAATATAAAAGGGATTTTGAATAAACAAAACAGTAATGACACAGTAATAATAAAGTAATTCACAGTAACACTTTTAACTCACACTCAAACAATATCACCCTGAATATATGATAACGTCACACACAGAAATTACCTGGAAACAGTGTTAACACTGTGGGCCCACAGACACACACACACACACCAGTCCCTCACAGCCCATCCCGTTGCAGGCCTGAGACGTGGCTAGAGTACGTGGTGGCCGTGAAAACAACAACTGGCCCCTTCGCTCTCCTGAGCAGGAAAAATAACACACTCAAACACAGTACCTGCACTCCGTGACAGGTCGAAACTGAACTCCGCAGCACTATAGCAGTCTACCGGAAATCTCTCTCCAGCGCGCGCTCTCTGAAGACGGGCCGCCGGTGTTACGAGATTTTCGGTTTCTGGGATTTTCGGTTTCACTGGGCGGAGCTAACATGAATATTCATGATATTCCTACGCATGCGCGTGCCGCGTGAAACTGAAAATACCAGTCAATGCTTGCACAAATCTCCACATTGAGAAAAGGTAATTAGATCTTAAACGACAAACCACAGCTGTTTTTGTTTGCGAATATGAATTATTATAGACATGTACAGTAAGATAAACGTACTAAACTGACACGAGTCTACGTTAATTTCAGTTACTCTCATTTGCATATTATTTGTAGAAGTTAAACGGTCTTATTTTTGTGAACCTAGAGCAAAGCAACAAAACTGTATCTGTATCCTAATAAACTGTAACTTCCACTGGTGTGATTATTCTGCTGCCATAGGCTATAAACAGGAACATGCAATAGACCCTGTTGCACACATTCTTATCTTTTGCATTGTGTGTTTGTATAAATCTTACTCAAAATATTGCCATTATAAAGAATTTACTCAATTAATGTAGCTCATAACTTGATGTGTAATGTGTGGAATAAAATACAAGAGTGTCCCAGATGATAGTTTATTGTTTTAGCAGACTGGACAAATCAAAAGACTCATGAAGTTCCCTGTAGTTTACAAAAAAATAACCAAACAGGAACTACATGGGAACCTTAAAGGAATGTTTTGTGTTTACTGGGTTATAATCTTTTTTGTAGTTCGCATGTTTTGTGCAGTTCCTGAATGAAATCAGCATATTCACTTCATGTAATATCAAGATAAAGCACTGTAAACTCCAACTAGTGCTATACATTGATTACATTTCGTTGTGTTCTCCCTTTGTACCATGTGATGTCTTTTATTAGTTGTTTTCATTTATTGAATACGTCACTGACCGTAACAACTGCAATAAACCTATTGCAATGTATCATATATGATGTTTTAAATTCAGACTGTTCATTCTCCATGTCCTCTGGTTGTTGTCTCTATGCTGTCAGGTTGGAAAAGTCATACAGTACTGAAAAACATTGATGAAAATTAAAAAATGTTTACCATGTTTCCAGTATTGTGGAAATGTATTATGCATAATAATATTTTCTCCACAAAAATGTGTTTTAAGGCAGTTATTTCTATATTTTGCTGTAGTGTGTCAGTAGGAAATATTAGTTTCAAAGTATCCCTTTTGGCATTCATTTTAATTGTAATTAATTCAATAAGATTTTTGTAGTCAAGGAGTCTGACAACAGATAGTGTTGATAGTACTCTCCACACAGAGATCTGATCTCACCATCATCGATATAATGATTACATGAAGAAACCGAACAAAACTAAGACTAAATCCTTACAAATTAAAATTATGGTTTAAGGTTCCACTTGCACAGTGAAACCAAAATTTCCAGAACACCTGTATGATTACAGATACACTGATTTTCAATAGAAGAGCAGATATAGAATATTATTAAATTACATAAACTATTGAATCTATTTATTGCTATGGTCTTCTGTTAAGCTTTAAAACAGTGTTGGTTCTGACAATGACTGAAATAACATCTACAACCATATCAGTGTCCTTTTAAACACTTCACAACCAGTGGTGTTACTCTTTGTCATCTGTTCTTTCTTTGACCATGCATGTTTTGCACAATGTACCTGCATGTTGTGCTTATTACTGTGCTTCTATTAGAGGCACTTTTGACCTGCAATATTGAAAAATTAAAAATCTATTAGATCTATTTTAAAACATTTATGATATTCTGGCATCCTGATAATGCCTTTTTCTTAATCACTCTTAAGATTTGCATGACAAAATTTTGGAATCAGGAATTTAAGAAATGTAAACTTTTATTCAGCAAGGATGCATTAAATTGATCAAAAGTGACAGTAAAGACATTTGCAATGTCAAATGATGTACTTCAAATAAATGCTGTTCTTTTGAACTTTCTATTTAAAGAATCCTGAAAACACTGTATAATGATTTCCACACTTCATTAAGCAGCACTTCCCTTTTAAACATGATAATAATCAGAAATGTTTCTTAAGCAGCAAATCATCATCAAATGATTTCTGAAGGATCTTGTGACACTGAAGAGTGAAGGAATGAGCTCTGCCATCACAAGATTTAAAAAAAAAAAAAAAATAAAAATATATATATATATATATATATATATTAAAACAGAAAACAGCATTTCACAATATTATAGTTTTTTAAGTGCAGTCTTCGTACTAATACCAAACCTTTGAAGAGTACTGTAGGTCTATTATATAAAAACAAAAATGTGTTTCACCCAAAATGTTAAAATAAATTACATTATTTTTGCCAGTATGCATAATTAAATAAAATTATTTTGAACATAAAATTGGTTACTATATTCTGTAAAAGGATGTAAATATTTATCTCATTTAAAAAATGTTACTTTTTTATTTTATTTCTTACAATTTTGTCCATATAATTTTAAATCAAAATTGATTTATGTATTAAGGCAACACAATCATGTTTGTGTGGGTCTTAAGTTATTGGCCTATATATACAAAATAAGCAAGAATATAGTAATAAAAAAGCTTGTAGCCCACAGATGCATTTAAGGTTTATTTCAGTCATCACATTCAACAGATGATTAGTACGTTTAAAGCATCACAAGGTACAAAGGAAGAACACAACAATATAATCATTGTATCTAGTGGAAGTTTGCAGTGCTTTATCTTGATATTATATGAAGTGAATATGTCATTATATATTCAGGAACTGCACAAAACATGCGAACTAATAAAAACATTATAAACTGTCATGAAACGATAAACAATTGAAGCGTATTTAGACATACATTCGCGCTGAAACTATATTTACCTTTCTTTTAAATAATCCATTAAACTTGCGGAGAAACAAAGAGGAGCGTAAACTAAAATTCTCAGTTTCACGCGCATGTCCGGGAAAGTCATGAATATTCATGTAAGCTCCACCGACTGAAACCAAAAATTCCAGAAACCGAAAATCTCGTAACACCGGCTCCTCACTCACAGCCAACGAACTCCCGATGCTACTATATCTATTTTGCAGATATAGTCCTCTCCAATCAACAAACTGCCGATAAAAATAGTCTGAAATCTTGGCGTGTGTCCTCAAATGTCCTTCGAATAATCTCAGAGCTCCTCTTGACGATCGGCTGACCTTGACCAAAACTCTCCTCCACCTTCTCCTCATGCCGAACCACCAATCACATCTCCCCAAAGCACCCGTGAGGGCGGGACTTAGCGCTCATGAACCAATAACAATAAAGCAATAACTAACTTATAGGTTAACACCTTTTTTCTATGTACATTTCAATCAAACTTTACATATGACTGGATTCTTAAAGGCATACACTCACATTTATGCATTAAACTATATTGCTGCATACTCCATTCCTACATGAGCTCTGAGTTAGAACCCAACAAAATAAATATAAATTAAAACCACAAATACCAGAGGAAAAGTATTCTACTGGGTTACATATATATATATACAGTATATATACACACAGTGGAGTTCAATTATCTCGAGTCTAATAATAATAATAATAATAATCAGTTACATTTATATAGCGCTTGGGGGGGATCTCCTCAACCGCCAGTGTGCAGTATCCACCTGGATGATGCAACAGCAACCTGTGCCAGAACGCTCACCACACACCAGCTAAGGAGAGGAGACAGAGCAATGAAGCCAATTAGTGTAGGGGGGATTAGGAAGCCGTGATTGACCAAGGCCAATGGGAAGATTTGGCCAGGGATGCTGGGGTTAAATCCCTACTCTTGCAAAGAACATCTTGGGATTTTTAATGACCACAGAGAGTCAGGACCTCGGTTTAACATCTCATCCAAAGGACGCTGCTTGTTGCAGTACAGTGTCCACATCACAATACTGGGGCGGTAGGACCCACACAGACTCCAGGGTGAGCACCCCCTGCTGGCCTCCTAACACCACTTCCAGCAGCAACCTAGTTTTACCAGGAGGTCTCCCATCCAGGTACTGACCAGGCTCAACCCTGCTTAGCTTCAGTGGGCAACCAGTCTTAGGCTATAGGGTGATATGGCTGCTGACATCTATACAGTGGGTATGGAAAGTATTTAGACCCCCTTAAATTTTGCTATATTGCAGCCATTTGCTTAAATCATTTAAGTTCAGTAGCAATATAACAAATAGTGAAAAATTTAAGGTAGTCTGAAAACTTTCCGTACCCACTATATATATTACAAGCAACTTGGCTGTGCTGGTCATGAAGGTGTAATGTGCTCTTTCCACAATAAATAGCTGAAACACGAGCACACAAATAAATCACTGCATTTTTTTACAGTTGTGTTCTCATTATAATTTGTCGCCCATTTGACTGATTTGTGCTGCACATGTTGTTTTTAATTGTATCTTCCTTTTCGAAGTGAAACACAGAACTTGGCTCAAATTAACAGAAAAGAGTAATTCAAAAGCTGTGTTGAGCCTGCTGGGTAATATTTGTGGTTATTTTAAAACTGAGTGAAACTATCTATGGAATGAGAATTTTTTTTAAATATCTTAATTGTCGAATTGTTGTCATTTGCTAATTGCATGTCAAGTCAAATAAAATCTTTTTTCATCAACAAATGTAATTGTTTTGATTATATTATTGTAATAATGACCACTTTTCATAACATGTTAATGTATCATTAATATTATTTGTATGTGATACACATCTTTAGTTTAGTTAAAGGTACTTCATGTTGTTGTGGTGACCCTTCAACCAGAAATTTAAATTCATTAATTTCAATTCATCAATTTCTCACACCAGTTTTGCTGTACGGTATATGATTTCATTATTTTTTTCAGATCAGCACAAATATTAAGTTACAAGTTATAAATTACTCATACATAAGTGAGTAAAATAAACTAAGCATAAACAAAACAAAAAACTAGCAAAGAAATAACAATGAAAGTACTTCTTTTTCATCATTTAGACTTTAAACTTTTGAACCAATTTTCTTTAAGTCGTACACTTCCTGTTCAGTCAACCCCCCCCTGGCCTATTTCTTTCATTGACATTTTTGCTGACTCTATAAACAATTTATGGTCAGGAAATAAATCTTCTACTTGAACTCCCTTCATTCCTTTTGTGTTTTGCAAAAACGTCTTGATCTTTTCCAGTATGTAAGGTGTCCAGTGTTTTCTCCTCCCAGATCTCCTTCGAGAGCCTGAATCAACTGAACTCACTGATTCACCTTCACTTTCTGTTATAGAATAATCAGAGTTCGCTTGGTGAGATATCATTTCTTGAGCCATCTCTTCTCTTGTCTTTTTTTCCTTAACCTGCTCCTTCTTTGCTTTTTTTCCCTTGTCTCAGTCCCATAGTTTAATTGTCTGTGTTTTAAAAAGATTGTCATCTTCAGTCATATCCGTGTCTTGTGACAGAATCAGAGAACTGCATTACCCAAAATGCAATCTGCTAAATGGGAGGAGTTCCTGTGACATGAAAGGAAGTGGTGAGTTAATTAAAATGACAGGTGTGCAAGTGTTTGGCGGGAAGTGTGAAACAAAGAGAGAAAGAGATGGGCAGGAGTGAACAGTCGTTGAGAACAGGAGGAACAAACTGTTGAAGATGATCTGAGAGAAGATGTTGCCCCCTTGGACAATAACGACAACAAAATGTTCCTTTTCTGTAGATTTATTTGCCCCGGTTGTTTTTTTTCTTTTGATTTTTGTAACAGATTCAGGGCGGATCAACTTCAACACACACACACATTTTTGTCAACAACCACCCTTCTTCTCCCCACAGCGCCCCCAACAGTAAACATATTTCCTTAGTTGTTTGACTTCTCTTTATATTATTCCACTTACATTATATTAGTGTAAATTCTCTATACTAAACAAAGACATTAAACAAATTAACTAATTATTTGAGGCCATTACACACATTTTTTTTCCTTTACAATCTCTGGGTAAATATTTAACAAGTAAGTTCCAATAACAGCATACAATACATTTTACTCTCAGCTTAACCATGCAATCACTATCTTCTACTTCAATACAACTGTGACATTACTACAATCATCTAACGTTTTTAGACTTGATGCGTGTTGAGAGGTGTCTTGTCTTTAGGCTCGCTGGTGGGCCCCCCAGAACATCCTGCAATGACAAGTGGGCACAACCACATACACCTCCACAAAGTATTGATACATTTTTAAATGTCAAATCAGTAATGTATTCAACTCTTAGTTTCATTCAGCCTTTCAAATTTACGTTAAACTGGCAAAATTATAGTTATTATGACTGTTACTTTACATACCCGTACTTGCTTATAACTCACTTAGGAAAAATAATACTTTGAACTTGAACTATTTCAACTATTACTTGTCTTACTTAATGTGAAGGATACAGATTCAGGTGATCGATACTCAGTTGCGGTTGTATACAGCAGGTTACAACATTAGTGTTTCTACCACAAGCATTTCAGCTCACAGGTCGAAGTGTGGGCTCACCCAGGGTGTCATACGTATACAGATTCCAAGGTTGCCTGGTTCTGGTAGATGTTCTCCTGACACGCTCTAATGGCAAGTCACCATCTTCATGCTCAGCTTCACCTACGGATTCTTCTTCCAGCACTTGATGTTCTCCCAGCACTTCTTCATCAGACACCTCTGAGTCAGGTAAGTTTACAGATTCATCAACGATTTTCTCAATGTCCGGTTCCTTTTCAGGTTTTCTGTTTCTCTCCTCTCCATTAGGGTGGAATTCCGCTGCACATGGATCCAGATCGGTTCCTGTTCTCTGCATTGGGACACACAAGCGAAACTCCTCGTCGCTGGAACTGTCGGTGCTGTCGTCGTGATTATTTTGTTGTGGTTTCTGTTTTGACCTGCTTCTCTGACCTTCTTTTCTTTTCAGACAAACATCGATTTTCCTCTGCTTATCAACCAGGTAAGGACAAGGCAATAGAAGATTCTGGTGTGACACTCTTTCCTTTCCAGTCCCATTGAATGGTTCTACTACATACACTGGGCCATCTCCTCCTCTCCTTTCTTTCACCACATATGTTTGTTTATCCCAGTATGAGCGCAGTTTTCCTGGGCCACCCCTTTCTGTCAGGTTCCTCACCAGCACATGATCACCTGGCTCCAAGACAGAACTCCATGCTTTCTGGTTGTAATTCCTCTGTCCCTTTGCCGCAGCCTTCTTCATGTTCTTTGTTGCAATCTTGTATGCTTCCTGCATTGATTTTTTCCATTTCTCAGCATAATCAGTATGAGACTGAGTGTTCTTGACTTGCTTTGTGGGGATCACCAGATCAATGGGAAGAACTGGCTCTCGACCAAAAAGAAGGAAGAATGGAGAAAATCCTGTTGACTCATGCACAGTACAATTGTAGGCGTGGACAACTTTGTTAAGGTGGTCTGCCCAACTCGACTTCTCTGTCTCTTCTAGAGTCCTCAGCATCCCTAACAGTGTCCTATTGAATCTCTCTGCTGGATTAGCTTGGGGGTGGTAGGGAGTAGTGCGTGAATTCTTAATCCCACAGTAACTTTGTAGCTTCTGGAACAGGCTGTTTTCGAACTCCCTCCCCTGATCATGGTGTATCTTCGCAGGAAACCCAAAGCGGAGGATGAAATTTTCAAAGATCTTCCGGGCTGCTGTCTTTCCAGACTTGTTTCTGGTGGCGTATGCCTGAGCAAACTTTGAAAAATGGTCTATGACCACAAGGATATACTCTGCTCCCCCTCTACTTTTTTCCAAGTGCAGGTAATCAATTGAGATCATCTCAAATGGAGCTGTTGTCACAATGCTCTGTATTGAGGTCCTGGTTATCCGGTTTGGTTTCTTCTGCCTTAGGCATCGACACACTTTTGTGACATAATGTTCCATTTCTTCTCTCATTCTCGGCCAGAAGAACCGTGCACGAGCTGCTGCCACCATACGATCTGCCCCGAGGTGAGCCATGTCTTCATGTAAATACTTATAGATCTTACTTTTTAAGTTTTCTGGGACAACTAACTGAGTTCTGGCCTTTATTTTCCTTTGCAGGATACCTCCCTCATCGATTTGCAGGTAATGCCATTGTCGTAGCAGTCGTCTCAGAGCTTCTGGTTCCTTCAGTTTGTCTTTGTGTTTAGGGTAGGGTCGTTTTTGTTTCAATTCAATTACTCGGCTGATGACTGGATCACTCAACTGGGCGTTCCTGATATCCTGTGGTGTTAACTGTTGACTGACCTCTAATCCACCTGTCTGCTCCTCGGGTAAAACATCTATGTTGCAGGTGATTGCAGATATCCAGTCCACTTCTCCACATTGTTGTGCTTTCAAGGCTTCCCCGATTGATCCCAGAACTTCTGGATCACATTCTTGAGTACACTCTCTGATTGTGACTTCCATGGGCACTGGTCTACGTGACAAGAAGTCTGCATCTCGATTTGATGTTCCCGGTCTATACTTTAAAGTGAAACGATAGTCTGCCAGCTCAGAAACCCAGCGTTGTCCTGCCGCATTGAGCTTCGCCGTTATCATGACATATGTCAGTGGGTTATTATCACTGTAGACAATAAAATGTGGTGCATAAAACAAATAGTCGCGGAAACGTTCTGTTATCGCCCATTTTAGACCCAGGAACTCCAACTTCCCAGAGTGCAGTCTGTAGTTCCTTTCGGTAGGGGTCAGCGTCCGAGACCCATAACCCACTACTCTACCACTAGAGTAACCCACTAAGTCTACCACTCTGTCGTTGGTACAATATGGCTCCTAGCCCTTCTTCTGACGCATCAATATGAAGGACAAATGGCTTCTCGAAGTCTGGGTATGCCATGATGGGTGGGTTTGACAACCCCGCAATCAGCTTTTCCAGTGCTTCCTGATGTCTCCCAGTCCATTCCACCGGCTGTGATGGAGGTGCTTGCGAAGAAGAGTTCCCTCTCTTTCCTGAGCCTTTAGTCTTGTACATACCAGGTTTTGTCAACAGTTCATATAGAGGTTTGGCTATTCTGGTGAAATCAGCAATATATGATCTGTAGTAGCCAAGAAATCCCATAAGTTTCCTCACCTCACGTACAGTGGTGGGTGTCTCCCACTTTAGTGCTTGGACAGCCTCCATTTCTTTGGGGTACATGCTGTAACCATGTTCAGAGACGATACGGCCCACATAGCAAACTTCTCGCTTGAAGAGGTCACACTTCCTTGGCCTTAGCTTGATACCACACTGCTCTTGTCGCTGTAGCACTCTCCTCAAGTCCTCTAGATGCTGGTCAAAGTCCTTGCTGAAGACCAGTACGTCATCAAGGTAAGGAACACAGATATCATCCCTCAGCTCTCCTAGACACTCTTCTATGTACCTCTGAAAAGCGGCGGGTGCATTTGTGAGGCCAAAAGGTATCTGTACCCACTCGTAGAGCCCCCAGGGTGTTATGAATGCTGTGTATGCCCTATTGTCCTCACTCATGACGCCCTGATGATAGGCTTTACCCTGGTCCAGCACTGTGAACCAGGAATTTCCGCCTAGATTCTCTAGAATCTCTTGAATTCGCGGGATGGGATGCCGGTCAGGGTGAGTTTTCTCGTTGAGCAGCCGGTAGTCCACACATAACCGCAAGCTCCCATCCTTCTTCCTCACACAAACAACTGGCGAGGAGTAGGAAGATGTTGACTTTTGAATCCACCCCTGACTCAGCAAGTTCTGTATGTGAGTCTTCACCTCCTGATAAAGGGGTCGGGGGATTGCATTGTATGTCTTTTGAACCGGGACATTGTCTTTCAACCGAATATCCATTCTAAGGTCCTGGATACATCCTGTATCCCAGTCATCCTTAGCAAACACCCCACCATTCTCTCTCATTAGCTGTCTCACACGTTCCTGTTGTTCCCCCGGTAAGTGACCGAGGTCCACTGGAGGGTCCCAGCCTTCACTCTTCTGAACCGTGGACTGTGTCTCTGGAGTTAAATCATCGTCGCGTTGTGATGGCTGAGGTTGGCATCCACTCAGAGGCAGCGGTTTCACTTCCAGCTGATGAATGGCATCCACTGCATAAAGCCACCCCAGGACTGTCCGTGCACTAAGCATCACGTCTTCATCCGTGGTATTTTCCACCATCAGGGTGACATTATCATTAGCCTCCAGAGGCATCTGGATAAGCTGTTTGTTTACTCTTATCACTGCAGGCCAGGGTTCTTCTGGATTGGGCTCCAGCATCACGTGTGTTCCCAGGGGAATCATCTTATTCAGTTTGCCACAACTGACGCTCACTTTTGCGCACCTTGGAAGAATGATAGATTTTCTTCCCACTCTTGCAATATGACAGTCGCTGATGTTTTTGCGCTTCTTCAGGAGTGATAGAATGGCTTTTGCTTTCCTAGGGCTAACTTCAAGGGATGAACTCAGTGTACTCACAAGGAAACTCAAGGGAATTTGTTGGGCTGCGTTAGCTTGTACCAACTCCTCAGTCACATTAAAGCCAATAATTGGTTTCTCCAATTCACTGGACGCAATGAGAATTGGTGCCAGCAGGTGTCTGCCCTTTCTTTCAGTCTCAGTGTTTCTAGACAGACAAAACTCCACTTCTATCCAGCCTTCATATGGGATGCTCGTCCCATTCGCCGCTGTCAGGTTGAGTTCTCCCTCCTCCAGTAGCTCTCTCACTGGTCTCACCTCTGCGTCAGGAAGATGTCTCTTCTTCCACTCTGAGCCCACAATTGAAACCTGCGACCCTGTGTCCCAGAGCACTGATGTCTTAACACCTCCTAAAGAACATTGAACCAGGCATTTGCTTCCCACCAAACTAGCTGTTTTCTCTTGTTTGTTTGACCATGGCCTTTCAGATAAGCAAGCTCTTGGTATGTTGTCCATTATGTCTGAGGTAATCTCAATCTTGCTTGATGTTGCATTGGTCACAGTTTGTTTCCGACAGCCCGCTGCCCAGTGCTCACTACTGCCACACTTGTAACAGTGTTCACATCTTCCCTCTGGGTTGGACCGCTCACACTGGGTACAATGTCTTGTATTTGTCTGGGCAGGAGAAAACTGATTACGAGTGAATCTCCAGTTACTGTTCTCTGAGGTCGTGATGTTTGAGTGAGGCTCGCCACTTGAGAAGTAAAAGTCTCAATTGCTTCACAGATCACTTTGTCCCTCGCATCCAGCTTTTCCATGAGGCTTTGGGGGTTTCTCTTTCTTCACACTAACACATTCCTTTTGTTCAGCATGTGTCTGTTCCCCCTCAGTGACTATGGCCACCGTGGCGACTTTGGGTCGAGTGGTGGAGAACTTGGATTTTCTTTCTAGCTCCAGACTATATGAGATGTTCATCTTCTCCAGAAGCACTTCATCTTCCACCAGTGGGTTTTCTAGATAGGGTTTTAGATCGGTGCGTATGCTGTCATCATGAAGACCAGTCAGGACTGTCTGCAAAAACTGATTCTGTATTAGTTCATGATTGTATTTTAATCCTGTCCTTACATTTTCAGATGCTGACAAAATCCTTTGCCTGAGATCCATGGCCCTAACTAAAAACTGGATAGGCGTTTCTTTGGGTTCTTGAACTGCCCGAGTGAGTGAGTGATACAATTCTGTTGCATCCTTTTCAATGAAATGTGCTCTGAGAATTTGTTTCAGGGCAGGCAATGTTAAATCTGCTCTACTCTCCAGGTAACTTCTCAAACTGACACCTGGGATGATGGCTTGAATAACTGCCTCAACGATTTCACTTTCAACGTAACCTCTTTTGCAAGCCCTGTGGATCTGTCTATCCAGGCTGGAAAAATTTAGTTTGTCTCTCTGGCCAGATTCACCAATTTGCCCAATTATTTTGAGTTCTTTTTTGTATACTGGATGCATTAGCGTGACATTTTCTCCTGAAACAGATTAATTTTGGATTCTCCGGTGTGTTTTGACACTTTGTGATTCTACTGCAGTGATTATTACAGGTTTTTCTGATGCAATTCCCGTGACGCCCACAGGGAGGCACTCCAAGTCAACGTTTCCTTGCCCCTCGTTGGTTGCTTCACGCTCTCCACTGGATGAACTATCTGTATCCTCTGCGTGGGATGGTGGGGGGTTTCTCAGTTTCTCAAGCTGTCGATTTTCTCTCTTATATCTAACAATACAGATAGTCCTTCATCTTCAAGTGAAACAACCTCATCTCCCTCTAAATGCTGCAGAATGCGTCTTCTCAGCGTGCGAGGCGTGTGTGTTTCACTCTCCCCCACATTTACCTTCAGTATTTCACATAAAATTCTCAGTTGTGAAACGGACAAGTCGAGTAATTTACTTTCTATTTCGTCCAGCGTAGCTTCCCACAGAGGCAACATTATGACCAATCCCTGAAAAGACTAATTCAACTCACGTTTGGAGTACTTTTGTTCTGGGTTTTTCCACAGTCCTCTCTCTCCCCGTGAATCGCGGGTCGTTCCTCGCTCGCGTGGCTGATCAGCTGCTCGCACTTCGTGCTCTCTTCCTCCTGAATCCGTTACAAACTGGGCGGAAACACCAGTTTTATGTTGCCCCCTTGGACAATAATGACAACAAAATGTTCCTTTTCTGTAGATTTATTTGCCCCGGGTTGTTTTTTTTCTTTTGATTTTTGTAACAGATTCAGGGCGGAACAACTTCAACACAAACACACATTTTGTCAACAACCACCCTTCTTCTCCCCACAGCGCCCCCAACAGTAAACATATTTCCTTAGTTGTTTGACTTCTCTTTATATTATTCCACTTACATTATATTAGTGTAAATTCTCTATACTAAACAAAGACATTAAACAAATTAACTAATTCCTCTCCCCCCTGCCACCATCCCACTTCCCTCATAGACTCTCCTGTTACCCCCACACCATCCCAGTCCCCTCATAGACTCTCCTCTTACCCCCCAACCACCATCCACTCCCCTCATAGACTCCTCTCTCCCCCACCACCATCCCACTCCCCTCACAGACTCTCCTCTTACCACCATCCCACTCCTCTCATACAGTAGACTCTGTACTTATTTGTGCCATTTGCACTGCCGACTGTTCATTACAGTAACAACTGTTTACAACAACTGTTTACTGTTTACAGTAACAACTGTTTACACTTGCACCTTGCACTACTGTACTTTAGCTGGAACATGCTCATTTGCACTCCCAACTGTTCATACAGTACCAACTGTTTACATTTCGCATCTCACTTATTTGCACTGTCCATGCTCATTGCACTACCTTAAATTTAATGCTCACCTTAAGCTAACAATTGTATACATCTACCTGTAAAATTCTGTTTATAGTTAGACATCTGTATATACATTTACATTTATAGCACATATTCACCTGTAAATGCTGTTTATAGACACCTGTAATTATATTTATAGCACACACTCACCTGTTATAGTAATAACCATCTGCAAATTTATATTCATTGTACATATTACCTGTAAATCCTGTACATCTCCATATCCTGCACTTATGCAACCATTGTATATATCCTGCACTTGCTGCTATTGCACTTCTGGTTAGACCTAAACTGCATTTCGTTGCCTTGTACCTGTACTTGTGTAATGACAATAAAGTTGAATCTAATCTAATCTAATCTAATTATTTGAGGCCATTACAAAGAGGAGTCGTTTATGCTGAAATTGATGTTCCTGGCGGCCTGATTCTACAGGACTGGTTCTTTGTCCAAAAGCGCTGTCAACTGACTGACCTGTTTCGTGCACATTCAAAGGAAGGGAACCTATGAGCGAGCGGAAAAGGATTTGGTGATCCTCTGTGGTGTGGTCAGTGGAGTAGAGACACTCTCCTGCATGAACTCCAAGTAAACCCGCATACTCACGCTCACTTATCTACAGGTACACTTACACAAACACCCAAACACTCCAAGGTCTCAAGCAACGGACATGGGGAGACATCTTGACTGTGGTATATGTTTATTTGAAATGACCGAGTGATGGTGTTCTTTGATGTGTATAATTTTGAGTGAAGATCAATTGTGATATTATTTCTGTTTGCCTGTGTTGATTGTGTTGATCTCAAATCACGATAAGTGCCACTAAAAAGTATTGGCATGTGAAATTACTGTAAATAAATAGTGTGCATATGATTTTTGGTGTATATGATAAATTGAGTTTAAGTAAAGCAACGGGTTGAACAAATGGACTGTGAACCTACACTGTGTGCACAATTATTAGGCAAGTGATTATTTTTACCATATCATCATTTTATTCATAATTTCCAACTCCAAGCTGTATAAACTTGAATGCTTATTGAATATGTAACGCCCCCTTCCTCTCACTTGGAATTGTATTGGGTGACGCCCAGATTCTTAATATATAATGGGTTTTGTTTTAATTTGTGATCAGCTATTCAACAACACATACTCATAACATTAATAGGAGAATTAAATGCAAAATCACAACAAATACCAAATTAACAACTTAAATTTAATGAATATAAAATAAATCCTCTTACGAAAGTCAAAAAAGAAAATAAATAGAAATAAAAATGACACTTAAAGGCAAATAAGCAATCAACAGTCAAAATGAAGAAACCAAACCCAAATGAATAATACTCTAAGCAGGCAAAAATAAACTAAACCCCCTTAGTCACTGTTGCAGGCCTGTTTCGCTGCTCGGGTGCGTTGGGGCCACAAATGAACAGCCACTTCACTCAGAGGAGCAACAAATACAAATAAACAACACGAGTACCTTGATTACTGATGATAACTCAGGATCGGTGACAGTTCGGTCGGCTCCTAGCCGGAGTCGATCTCAGTCGCGAGACGCACGTGCGCGCACACACTCACACACGTGTCCTCTGGACGCTCAACAACCGGAATCAATCCAGTTGTCTCCAAACAAATACGAAAACAATGCCTGCCTTCGTTCTCCTTCGCATCAACTGCAACCCCAGACAGTTCGCGTCGAATTTACTGGCTCGCCGCCAGCGGTTCCTCTGCTCCTGTCCTTGACGCACTTGAAAAACATTGAACTCTTTAGCTACGCTTAGCCAGCAGTAACTTAGTTCAAAGTCCACTCTACTATCCTGGAGATGGACTAAAATGCATCATTCGCATTCAAACTCATTCTTTTCGGAGGGTTGTCTCGCCTCTCCATCCAATCCTGATACCTCATTGGTTATTTACAAAAGTACCCAATCACATTATAAAGAGAATATAAAATAAAATAAAAATACCAGGCCATACAGTTTAAATGATCACAGTATATTTGAAAAATTTTATACATTTTAAATAAATCTGAAACTCTTAATAAATTCCTACACGGGCTAAAAATATAATGCATAACAAGTGATGTGTATTTTTGTAACGAGTTAGTGTGTGGCTTAAGGAGATCAACACCCTGTATCAAGGTGTGCATAATTATTAGGCAGATTCTTCCCTTCAGGAAAAATAGGGCAAAAAAGAGATTTAACTGTCAAAAATTGTGAAGGTCTTTCAGAGGGATGCAGCACTCTTGAAATACCTAAGATTTTGGGGCAAGAACACAAAACTATCAAACATTTTGTTGCAAATAGTCAACAGTGTCGCAAGAAACGCGTCAAGACAAAAATACGCAACTTAATCAGCAAATGTTTGAGAAGAATCAAACATGAGGCTGCCAGGAACCCATTATCCTCCAGTGCTCCCATATTCTACAACTGCAACCTACCTGGAGTGTCAAGAAGAATGAGATGTTCAGTTCTCATAGACATGGCCAAGGTAAGAAAGGCTGAAACCTGACCACCTCTGAACAAGACAAATAAGTTGAAACGTCAAGAATGGTCCAAGAAATATCTGAAGACAGTTTTTCAAGGGTTTTGTGGACTGATGAGATGAGAGTGACTCTTGACGGATCAGATGTATGGGCCAGTGGTCCATCATCAGTGATCACTAACAGACACAATGCTCTACTTCGACTCAGGCAGCAAGGTGGAGGTGGGCTACTGGTATGGGCAGATATTATTAAAGATCAGCAAGTTGGACCTTTTTTCGAGTTGAAAATGGACTCAAAATAAACTCTCAGACCTACTGGCAATATTAAGAAGACACTTTCTTCAAGCAGTGGTACAGGAAAAAGTCTGCATCTTTCAAGAAGACTGTGATTTTTATGCAAGACAACGCTCCACTGCGTGACTGGCCAGTAAAGACCTTAAAGACGGAAAAACGAATGACATGGCCCACTTCTTCACCTGACTTGAACCCTATTGAGAATTTTTGGGGCCTTCTTAAGCAGGAAATGTACAGGAAAATCTTTGTTTTTTATCTGGTTGCATAATAATTCTGCACACTAACAGTTGCCTAATAACGGTGTACATCTAGATATTCTCATAAAGAAAGCCAAAACTTCACTTTTACTACTTAAATGTTAACATTTGAGGGTTTGTTAACATTTTGGATTGACCAAGAGCACTGTAGTTGTACAATAACAAAAGTAATCCTCAAAAAGACAACTTGCCTAATAATTATGCACACGGTGTATGTTATTTATCGTGTAACAGGTGGTATAAGCGATCTTGGGTTAAATTTCCTTTGTAAAGGATTACTTCTCCCTGGCGCCCAAACAAAAATAAGTTAATCATAATTCCAGAGTGCCACCGTTACAAAGTGGCGCCCGAACAGGGACAACTAACTGTACAGACCTTGAACACCGAACTGAACTAACTGATCACACATGAACTTTGAGACTTGAAAAACTTGAACATTAACAGTTGAACTTTTCAACATAGGGAGTTGAAGTGTTTAATTTTGTGTGATTTACTGTTTATTTTGTGCTTTAAAAACATGAAACCCATATAGAAGTGTTAGGCATGGGAAAACTTTGAACCTTAATTTATAAATTTATAAGGGGTATGCATTGTACTTTATTTTATGTGCTTGATTGTGGATTATCCAAGTGACTATTTTGAGATCATTTAAAAGAGTGTTTTCCAAACTACGTAAATAGGGTAATGGATAATTGCTTTTGAACTTAGATGTGATAAGATTGTATTGCTTGTGAGGATAAATGGAGTTTACTAGTTTGAGTTATCAACTGCCACAAGTATTGAGTGAGGATTACCAATCTGAAATTGGACTGAGAAATTGTTTATTTTCTTCCTTACATTACTGACAACATACTAACACACCTTACACTGCAAGGTATGGCAGACCCCTTTGACCCATATGCGGCATCAACATTTAATTGATCTTGATGTTCCTGATATTGCAACTCCTGTCTGGACACCACAATACCCATTGACTAATCATCCTTACACTCCTTCTGTTCAACCTAGCCCAGTACAAGCAAGAACGCAGGTGCAGTTTGCTTCGTCTGACGTAGCCCACAGTCCATCTGTGCAAAATATTGCATGGAGCCAGGACCAGATGCAGTTATGCACTCCTCCTAATGTTTCACCAGTATCTTCCGGGGTTCAGTATGATTTACCTGGGACAATTCCAACGCCAGGGTGGTTGGACACCTTACGGCTCAAGTCCAGGGAAATTGGGAAAGTCTGTATGATCTTGTGAGAAAACTAGAGACTGTTCTAAATACCCTTACCAGTGAATTAAAACTTTCTTCATCCCAACAGGAAACCCAGTTAAAAAGACTTGCCGATAGAGTGGACAATCATACACAGCAAATCTCCACAATGTTAGTAGACGCCAAACAACAAGCAGAAACCGAGGCTAACCAAATGGCTAAGACAATGAAGTTGCTGGTGTCAAATGAGTTCCAAAACCTGGAAACGTTGATAGCAGCAAATATCCGTTCCATGGTGGAGACACTCCAGCTTGATATGCAACAAGATATTCGTTCGATCCAAAAAACTGTTCAGAAAAATCATCATGAGCTAACGCAAGATTTCACACAACTCACTTCCCAGGTTGGCCACCTAAGTCAACTGCGAAGGGGTGCCGCACCAAAACCCACAGCGGATTAATCGAAGGAAACCGAAACCTCACCTCCTTCCATTCAAGTGTTACCTTCTGTAGATGCTGGAGTTGTCAAGAGTGACCATCTTAAATTAACCTTTCCTACTTTTGGAAGACCCTCTGATGACACCAACCCTTTGCTATATTTGTCAAAATGTCAAGATTTCCTTGTCTTGCTCCTTTAACTGTCATAGAAATCCTAGCTACCTTCCGAACTGTCTTGCATGGCACCGCACGGGATTGGTGGGAAGTCGCTAGAAACACTGTCACGACCTGGCATGAGTTTGAGTCTGCATTCCTTACCGCCTTTCTCTCTGAGGATTATGAGGATGAACTCGCGGAACGGGTCAGAGTCCGAACGCAAGGAGAGACGGAATCCATAAGAGATTTTGCTTTTACTTATAGAGCACTTTGCAAAAAATGGAAGCCTACCTTAACTGAGTCAGAATTGGTCAAAATGATTCTGAAAAACATAAAACCATATCTAGCTAGCCAGCTACGTGGCAGGGTACTGACTGTGGAAGAGTTGGTGCGGTTGGGACAACAACTCGAGAAGGACCATCTGCAGCAGTTACAGTATAATTATCGGGCAAGTACCAAACCTGCTCAGTTTGGACTCAAAGGATCCTCTCCAACCATTGACCGACCTTCTACAGATAATCCGCCATTACAGTGCTGGAGATGTAAAGGACAGCATGCACCTGGAAGTTGCCCTCACTTCTCCTCCCAGTCTGTTCCACCACCTGAGCAACCTTCAGCTAGCAACCAACGATCCTATCCTCCCAGATCCAGAGGCAAATTCACCAACAACTCCATGACAGCAGCGAAGGCTTTGCCAATGAACGTGTCTAACTCTCTTCAGAAATCTGCCGTTATACCACAACAGTTAATTGTTCCCATTACAATCGAAAGTTTGATGGGGAAAGCTATTGTGTATACTGGATCTAGATTTACCTTAATTCATGAGTACCTGTGGAAGGATCTCGAGTCCACAGAAAACAGTCTTAGCCCTTGGACTCTTGGACCTTTATACCTGGCCAACGGAATGGCTGAGATGCCTATGGGATGGTTTCACATTATGCTTAACCTGCACGACCAAGAATGCACCCTCCCCGTGGCTGTGTTAACTTCCAATGCCCTTGCTTACTCTATTGTTCTAGGATTAGATTTCATGTTCTTCAGCGGGTTACAAATAAATGTGTCTGCTGGGAAGTACTCCTTTACCTCTGACCCAGAGGTGGACTACCTTTTCCAGCCCAGTCATGCTAGTGTACCAAAACCGATGGGGGACCAGCATCGGCCACAGGAGAATCAAGCTCACCACTCCACACTAAATGTGTCTCTCCTAAGCTCTGTTCCACCTTTAATGTCAAATGTGCCTTTCCCAGTTGAAGCTGAGGATAACCTAACACTCATCAAGCAAGTGGTAGATGTAGCTCATTTACTACCTGATCAGAAACCTCAGTTAGATCTCCTCCTCAGGACAAATCTTCATGTTTGTACCTCACGGTTGGGACGGACTGATGTTCTCCAACATAAAATTTACACACATCATCAAATCCCCATTAAACAACGACCTTACCGTATGTCACCTGCCAAACAAGCCATTGTGAACCACCACCTCAAAGAAATGTTAGATGCAGGAGTGGTAGAACCCTCACAGTCAGGATGGGCCTCCCCTGTCGTCCTTGTGAAGAAAAAAGATGGACGTTTGCGATTCTGCGTAGACTATCATAAACTAAATGCCATAGCGGAAAGTGATGCTTACCCACTACCAAATCTCACAGAAATCCTGGAATCTCTTTCAGGGTCTGCTATTTTTTCCACTTTAGATCTGAATAGTGGATACTGGCAAGTGTCTATGGATGCTTCAAGTAAAACGAAGACAGCCTTTATTACTCCAGCCGGACTGTTTCACTTTAATGTAATGCCATTTGGACATAAAAAATGCCCCATCCACTTTCCAGCGTCTTATGGAGACTGTCTTGGGAGAACTGCGTGGGAAGAGTTGTTTTGTATACATTGACGATATTATTATCTACTCACCATCTATTACTCAACATTTCCAAGATCTCCAAGCAGTTTTTCACAAGTTACAAGAAGCTGGTTTGACTATCAACCTCCGGAAAAGTAAGTTCTGTCTGCATGAAGTGACATTCCTGGGTCATGTTGTTAACGTCCAAGGCATTTCAGCTGACCCCAGTAAGTTAGAAGCCATTCGTACCTATCCTGTGCCAAGAAATCTGAAGGAAGTCCAGCGTTTCCTGGGACTAGCCAGCTGGTACCACCGGTTTGTTCCCAACTTTTCCAGAATTGCTGAACCACTTAACTCCCTAAAGAAAAAAGGTCTAACTTTTCAATGGTCACCACAGTGCCAACAAGCCTTTGAACAACTAAAAACATGCTTAATGGCTCCACCCATCCTTGGCCATCCAAATTTCGAACAACCATTCATTGTGTACACAGACGCCAGTGAAACAGGACTGGGTGCGGTGTTGACGCAAAAGCGAGGACAAGGAGCAGAAGAAGTAATTGCTTATGCGAGTAGAGCTCTTAAGCCTGCGGAGACTCACTACTCCGTAACGGAGAAGGAATGTTTAGCTGTGATCTGGGCATTAGATAAGTGGAAGCACTACTTGGAACACAGAATGTTCACTGTCATTACTGATCATTCTGCTTTGCAGTGGGTAATGAGTTCATCCAAAACCACAAGCCGTCTTATTAGATGGGCACTACAGTTACAGAAGTACGACTTCATTGTTGAGTACCGCAAAGGAAAATTGAATTCTGCTCCAGATGCTCTTTCACGGATTACACCACATACCAGTTGCAACTTGTATTCTAGTCACAAAGATGTCACTCCATTTCCAGTTATAGTCTAGGAGCCCAGAGACATTTGTTTCACACCTCGAGTACGAAAGGTTTGACCCCTGGAATGGATATGACACTACCCTAGGACCCTGAAAAGGCCTTTCTTAAGTTCTGGAAATGTGGATAACCAGTAGAGGGCGCCACCCAAAGTAGCCAAAAGATTTGATTTGTTTCACACCCCCATGTACATCCACCAAACCTTTGCCGAAATGTTCTGCCATGGGGTCTATCAACAAAATGTGATTTCTTCAGATCACCAATTGTGGACTTAGGGGCTTAAGAAGGGCCTAAGCGACCCCAAAAATCACATTTAATTCACATCTTGAGTACATCCATCAAACTTGGCTTAAATGTAGTATATGACCAACTGTTTAAGAATCCATGTTTCTTAAGTTCATCAGTTGTGGACAAGGGGGCTTAAGAAAGGGTCAAAGTGCCAAAATACCCAAAATAGCAGATTTAATTCACATCATGAGTACATCCACCAAACCTCTTTCAAAATGTTGGGTTTGTGGATGACACTCAGAATCAGTCTTTCTTAAGTTCCGCAACTGTGGATAAGGGGTCTTAAGAAGGGCCTAAGTGACCCCCAAATTCACATTTAATTCACATCTCGAGTACATCCATCAAACTTGGCTGAAATATAGTCCATGACCTACTGTTTAAGAATCCATGATTCTTAAGTTCATCTTTTGTGGACAAGGGGGCTTAAGAAAGGGCCAAAGGGCCAAAATAGTAGATTTACAACATCATGTGTACATCCACCTTAGTGTGAGTTGGGTGAATGTACTCATATTTAGTAAGTTCTGGTATTTTGGGTGAAAATAAAAAGGTAAGAAAAGAAGTATCACTAAACTAAATTTTATTATATACGTTTTGTTATAAAATCAAATATTTGACTGATCTGAATGTGCGCTTCGTGTTTTTAGCAATGATGATGGTAATTGTCACTAAACTCTTGACTTATTATGCTTTACCAGCGTGATCTTCAAATTGAGATGTCACAAGAAGTGCCATCACTGCTTTCAAATGAAAGTAAGCAACATCAGTAAAGACTAACAGAAATAGCATCAAATAGGGGGTGTGTCTTATCTATGAGTGCGTCTTACACATGAGCTTTTACGGTACATGTAGTATGGGTGATTACAGGAAATTAACCCTTGCTCTGTGAAGAATGTCCCAGTAAAATAGTGATAGCAAAACATCATTGCATATCAATATTTCATTAACATTTTTCAGGGCTATTCCTCTTTTGGCAACGCTACAAATGTAACAAACATTTCTGTCATGAATAAGCTCGGCTCTGAAAATATCAACTAGTGAAAGCCAACTTTTGAATCTCCTGAGTACTGTATACCCAATAGTTTCACAAAAATGATGATTGATTACAAAATAAATTAAGTTACAAAACTAAAACTACATGACTGTCATAAACTCTGAACATGTTAACTAGTGAAAGCCATCATTTAAATCTCTGAGTACTGTTTACCTTTCAGTTTCATAATATTCCTTTATTAACAAAAGGAAACTACACAATTAAAATTGAACATAGGCCCCACTACTACCATGTACCTGAATACTAGTAAAGACTTTAGTTCAATACAGTCTGTCTTAAAAACGTTTGGTAACCTTCAACTGGACTCTTACACCCCTTTCGCAGTGGTTTACCAAATTTGAAGTGGTATCCTATTCATTCTTCTCTAAACTGTAGAGAAGAATGAATAGGATACCACTTCAAATTTGAAATCAAAGACAGGTTTAGTCATGTCTGAACATGATTGCAACCACTACTGCTCTTCATCAGAATCTTCTAACTCCTCTGCATTGCTGTCATTCAAGCTGTAAATTCACTGGAATTCAGAGCAGAATCAACATCATCTTTGAGATGGATGATGGGTCCGCGCGAGACTGTTAAAAAACGCAGGAAGCAGGAACCACAGGCACAGCGTCACAGCCGTTTGCAGCAGCTCACGGACCGGTCCGCGGATGCACTCCGCAGCCCGGTACCATTTCATCTACGGACCGGTCCGCGAAATTGCTCCACGGCCCGGTGCCACTTCGTCCGCGGACCGGTACAGGGCCGCGGACCGGGGGTTGGGGACCACTGCTCTATGGTACCCACACATCTAGCCCTTTCTGCATCTTTTAGGGATGGTTGAGGGTAATCGTCAAATGCTATGAAAACCCTACGAGTTTTCCTTACAGCAATGGCTTGTGACGAGATGCTTTGAGCAAGTCCACCATAGTGTGGAGGGATGGTGATGCTAGGTGGGAGAATTTGCAACAAATTGTATTGTCAATACTGGCCATCAATGACACAGGCTGCAATGCTTTCAGGGCTGCTAGTTGTTTGCTTTCCCTCCAATTGTGCTAGTAGACTGTCTTTGTTAGTTTTCACTAACATCTCTTCTGGGTGACACATGGTCAGAGGAACTGGGGTCAGTCGGTATGTGAAGATGTGTGGCAAGTCCAACTCACGCTGTGCAGCTAGCATGACTAGATGTCCCATCAGATCCCTAGTACATTTCAGAACCATATCCCTTCTGTCTAAAGCCTTCTTGTTCTTTGCACCATTTTCCGCGAAAGTCTTCAGAGAAGCCAGCTTTACAGTTTGTTCAAATCGCTCCTCATCAGCCACACACTCTTTAATGAACTGCTTATGGAGAGCTCTCCCATTTTCTGGTACATTCAGTAGGCTCTTGCATACTTCATCATTAGCTGCTTTACCGGTGGGAATGTTGAACAGCTTCTCACTTGACTTCCTTCCAAATGGATTATAGCTTGACCTGACCTGTTCCACTACCTTTGCAAGGTCCCTGTTGTCATGTCTAATCCGAGATGGCTTGAGTTCTGCCTTGGTGTCCTCTTTCTGAGATATGCCTGCCATTTCCTGCACCAGGCTCACAAAGTTGGCACGTGTTGACTTTGTTACCGTCCATCTCAGCCTTGCAGCGAAGTTGTTGATAAATGCTGAGATCCCTGTTAACCTGGAGGCAGCATCTGCATTTATAGTTTGCTCCAGAGTCAGGTCTACTGGACATCTGCTGAAGGGATGCTCTGTCCGTCTTATCCTGAAAGCTCCAATGTCAAGTATATCCCTCAGGCCGGGGTGGGAATTCTCCATGTTGATGAGGTCTAGCTGAAATTTGGTGAGCCATCTGCAATAATTCGGGTGATTTGCTGCAAAGAAAAGACCAATGACAGGGCTCAGGGACTGAACATAGAGGTCTATGTCATTCGTTCTGATGGCACGCTCAAGCTCATGGTAGGTATGGATGTAATCCACATACATGAGCCAGAATTGGGCTGTAGCACCATATTCACCTCTCCTGGTCAGAATTGTATAGGTAACAAGCTGTAAATTCACTGGAATTCAGAGCAGAATCAACATCATCTTTCTTCCCCAGGCTGCAGTTATTAAGTGCAGTGTCTCAAAGAATAGGATGTAACCTCTTGCATCGGTTTGAAGTGTTTTCCTGCCAAGAAGCCATTCAAAGATCCAGGAGCCAGAACCTCTGACTCCGTTAGCATCTCTGGCCCCCCAAAATCAGCTATCAACTTGCCTATGGCCTTGAAAAAGGCCATTTCTGTGTGAAAGGACCCAGGCATAATAAACACATTGTCAAACCTAGGGGCTTCAGTTATTTGAATCTGCCAGGCTGGTTTGGCGGCGTTGAGGTCATATGTCACAACCCCATAGGCCTGGTTACATTCCTCAGCACATTTCTGGGTTGTAACCAGGGTTTCTTGAATTAAATCCAGACTTGTAATTGGCTGCTTCAGGTTTGGCATGTATCTCACTTCCTGCCTTGGTAAGGGATCTTCGGATGAAATGGCATTGAATCCAACCCACATAGGGACAGCAGTATTACCAATGGCATGGGTTATCATCCACATCAGGTCTACTTGTCTGGCCCTGGCGTTGACATCTTGAAGGATCAGGTCTGTTGTTCTGTAACTAAATTTAGTCATCTTTGGCACCTTCCTGTATGGAGCGAATGGTTGTCCAGTGTCCACGTCCAGTGTTCTTTTTCTGCTGTTCTTTACATTTTACAAGGCCCACAGTCATTGTACTACATTACCTTATTTTTGTTACTTTCACTGTTTAATGACTTTACTGACTGTTAATGAGAGTAAAGATAGTTCTTAATGTTACATGGTTGGCATAAAACTGTTCTTAAACTGCTGTTAACTTTATACAGTTGATATAAAATATTTTACTACAGTATTTGGTTCAGAATCTTTTTTTTCTCGATTTTCCTCCTTTAAAATTGGGTGCGTCTTATATTCAAATGGATCGCATCTTATATGGCGAAAAAAATACGGTAAATACCAAATTTGGTGGGGTGGCCCTTTGGCCCTTTCTTAAGCCCCCTTGTCCACAACAGATGAACTTAAGAATCATGGATTCTTAAACAGTAGGTCATGGACTATATTTCTGCCAAGTTTGATGGATGTACTCTAGATGTGAATTAAATGTGAATTTGGGGGTTACTTAGGCCCTTCTTAAGACCCCTTATCCACAGTTGCGGAACTTAAAAAAGACTGATTCTGAGTGTCATCCCCAAACCCAACATTTTGAATGAGGTTTGGTGGATGTACTCATGATGTGAATTAAATCTGTTATTTTGGGTATTTTGGCACTTTGGCCCTTTCTTAAGCCCCCTTGTCCACAACTGATGAACTTAAGAAACATGGATTCTTAAACAGTTGGTCATATACTACATTTCAGCCAAGTTTGATGGATGTACTCAAGATGTGAATTAAATGTGATTTTTGAGGTCGCTTAGGCCCTTCTTAAGCCCCTAAGTCCACAATTGGTGAACTTAAGAAATCACATTTTGTTGATAGACCCCATGGCAGAACATTTCGGCAAAGGTTTGGTGGATGTACATGGGGGTGTGAAACAAATCAAATCTTTTGGCTACTTTGGGTGGCGCCCTCTACTGGTTATCCACATTTCCAGAACTTAAGAAAGGCCTTTTCAGGGTCCTAGGGTAGTGTCCTATCCATTCCAGGGGTCAAACCTTTTGTACTCGAGGTGTGAAACAAATGTCTCTGGGCTCCTAGACTATTACAATTGAACTTAGGTAACTGAATTACCTAAAATGCATTCTGCTAAATGGGAGGAGTTCCTGTGACATGAAAGGAAGTGGTGAGTTAATTAAAATGACAGGTGTGCAAGTGTTTGGCGGGAAGTGTGAAACAAAGAGAGAAAGAGATGGGCAGGAGTGAACAGTCGTTGAGAACAGGAGGAACAAACTGTTGAAGATGATCTGAGAGAAGAGGAGTCGTTTATGCTGAAATTGATGTTCCTGGCGGCCTGATTCTACAGGACTGGTTCTTTGTCCTAAACCGCTGTCAACTGACTGACCTGTTTCGTGCACATTCAAAGGAAGGGAACCTATGAGCGAGCGGAAAAGGATTACTGGCCTGTGGTCCCATTCTCCGGTTCATCTGGTGATCCTCTGTGGTGTGGTCAGTGGAGTAGAGACACTCTCCTGCATGAACTCCAAGTAAACCCGCATACCCACGCTCACTTATCCACAGGTACACTTACACAAACACACACACCCAAACACTCCAAGGTCTCAAGCAACGGACATGGGGAGACATCTTGACTGTGGTATATGTTTATTTGAAATGACCGAGTGATGGTGTTCTTTGATGTGTATAATTTGAGTGAAGATCAATTGTGATATTATTTCTGTTTGCCTGTGTTGATTGAGTTGATCTCAAATCACGGTAAGTGCCACTAAAAAGTATTGGCATGTGAAATTACTGTAAATAAATAGTGTGCATATGATTTTGGTGTATATGATAAATTGAGTTTAAGTAAAGCAACGGGTTGAAAAAATGGACTGTGAACCTATGTTATTTATCGTGTAACAGGTGATATAAGCTATGTTGGGTTTAATTTCCTTTTTAAAGGATTACTTCTCCCTGGCGCCCAAACAAACATAAGTTAATCATAATTCCAGAGTGCCACGGTTACAGTCTCCTTGAACTTCCACAACAGAACCATTTGCTTTTTCAATTTCCTCCTCTCCTATTAGTTCCTCAATGCTCTCATTCACAATTTCTTTCTGATAAACTCTTTGTTCATCATTCCCTTCCTTCTCAATCAATTCCATGTTTTTTCCTGTCGATCTTCACTTTTATCCTTGTCTGTTTGTCCCTCATCTTCAATATCAATTTGAATTGCTTTGGATTCTATGTTTTCTGGACACGCATGCACAGGATGTTGAATGTTTCTTCAGTCTTCACTCTCCTCTTTAATAAACCATATATACAAATCACATTATTTCTTTTGTATTCACAGAAAAAATACAAAAATAATAAGTCTGGTATGGTATAAGGGTTTTAGATAAGATTATATAATATGTAACTCAGTTCGTTGGTGTTGTGAAGGGTAGTATGGTGAATAACTGCAAGTGCAGGTCTTGTAATGTTTACAAGACACTAAATGATGCAGAGTGATTTTGAGGATGAGAAGGAGGTAAAAATCACTAATAGCCAAGTTGATCACTCACATTTTTCAGCTTGATTCATGCAAAATGTTCTGTAAGATACTGCTACATAAGTAGATGTTTGATATAATTTTACACAAAATAGTTTTGTTTAGGCTATTTCCATATTATTTTTCCTAATGTAATGTGACGTTGTAATAACAAATGCCCAACGTGTAAGTAAGAGTAGTGTTGCCAACTTAGCGACTTTGTCGCTATATTTAGCGACTTTTCAGACCCCTCTAGCGACAAATTTTCACAAAAGCGACCAGCGACAAATCTAGCGACTTTATCTGGAGCTATTGGCGACTTTTGGCGACTTTCTGAAGTGAAAGCACATATCGTTCTTACTCTTCTCAAGGAGCAGCGAGTGCAGCCGTGGGCCGCATCCCCATCCCAAAGCACTCACAGGCAGCCCCAGATGCAGGGAGAGCAGGAGATCTTCCCTCCTCCACGTCCAGACTGCAAATGAATCGCGCATGTCCCGCCAATGGCAGCGCGGGATGTAAAATGTTCTTTGTCTAAACATAATTAAACCCTAACTGGAAACACTTTATTTTACGGTCCAATTCTCACTATTAACTAGTAGTTTTTTTTTTTTTTAGGATATTGGCCATTTACTAGGCTAATTATAAATGTAAAATATGAATGCCTTATTCTCCATGATCATATTGTACATCCCTTAATCATACCTAGAAATTTACTTATAGTTTTATAATCAGCGAGATCCCAGATGTGAGGTTGTTAGGGGGATTTGGGGCCATGCTCCTCTGAGAAAATTTTGATTTCTATGATGTGCATTTTAAGATGTTCTGAAGGCCAAAACATATGATAACAATATAGCTTGAAAACCATGTCAGTGGGCAGTGGATTATTTGTCTTTCTTCTTATCCCCAGATCTCTCTTTTTCTCTTTGTTTTTATTTTGCCCTGTCTCTTCACCTAAAGTTGAGCTTTGACTGATTCTTTTCATCATTGAAGAAAGTAAACATTAACTAATTAACTATTTATATTTATATGTATTATTTGTTTTATGTTTTTTTATTATATGTTTTATGTCATATAGATATTTATATGTTTTATTCATCCTTTTCGTAGACATGTTAATTTATTAAAACTACCAGGAGAGCTAGGTAACTTAGCTTAAATTAATACACAATATGCACACATTCATTACTAATCTTATGACTGATACAGGCTGAAAAAAGCTGAGCTTTTTTAATTTACTGAAGGCTACAAATGGAATTATATTAATGTACAATAATCTGATAAAAATGGCTTTGTTATAGTTATTGTTCGTTAATTAGGCTACATTATGAATAACATTAGATATTCATCCGCTTCTGCGTGCACATAAGCCCGCCTTCCAAGTATGCAGTCTAGTACAGCGTGATGACGTCACGAATATGCTAATTTTACGTATGACGTCATCTAGCGACTTTTAGCGACTTTTTGGCCAGGCTTTAGCGACTTTCCTTTGAAAATAGTTGGCAACAGTGATAAGAGTTTCTCATGTGCGTTCGACTTGATGCAGCGCTGCACGGATCGATCACTGTCTGAAAACTTAGATGGGCCAAAAAGTAGCCACTTTAAACTGACCAGATGGTTATCAGTGCACTCTCTAACTTAAGTTTGAACAAAATAATGCATTGTGATGTCATTTTATTTTAGCCTATGTTATTTTATTTATAATAATTTCACAGAAAGACAGAACTAACATATCAATATATGAAATGGAGCGACGCCTCCAAACAATCGAAATTAGAGGCTGTCTACAGCAATCACTCAATAGCAAAGGTGGTGTTAATGCAAGGGCACAGCAGTTCATATGTGCAACAATAGAAGAAAAGCAGAGTATAAAGAGGTGAAGAAAGAAAAAGTCATGAAGGTAGACAGTCAGATCACTTAACAGTGTGTAGTTTTAACTTAACACAGTTAATGTATTTAACAGCCATTTAAAGCTCTTTCCACGGATTAAAAACAGAGTTTCACATTTGCATTACTTTTTAGGTGTATCTGTAAGAGTGATGATAGCAAAAGCATTGTTTTTCCTACACTGATCATCACAGTTTAATTGTCTTCCCCCAGAGTGAAGGCGCAGGTGATTTTTGAAATTTCTCCATTTCGTAAACATCTTGCCACATTCAGAACAATGCAATGTCTTTCCAGAGTGAGTCTGCAAATGGCGTTTCAAGTCTCTTTGATAAGTGAAACTCTTTTCACACTGACGACACGTGTAAGGCTTCTCTCCAGTGTGAAGCCTCATGTGAACCTCAAGGTTTCCATTTTGAGTGAAACTCTTCCCACAGAAATTGCAGGTGAAAGGCTTCTCTCCAGTGTGAATTCTCATGTGGGCATTAAGGTTTCCTTTGTACGTGTAAGTCTTTCCACACTGTTGGCATGTGTAAGGCTTCTCTCCATTGTGAATTCTCATATGGACTTTAAGATTTTGTTTTTGACTGAAACTTTTTCCACACTGCTGGCATGCGAAAGGCTTTTCTCCAGTGTGAATTCTCATGTGGACTTCAAAGTTACGTTTATGATTGAAACTCTTTCCGCAATGACTGCAGGTAAAATAACTGTTAGATTTGATCTTCTGGGCTCCTTTTTGTGAGCAAGTCATTTTAGTCGGTGTGGATATTTCTCCAATCATGAAATCGGGTTTCTCATCTTTCACTTCCATATTATTCAGTTCTTGACTCTTTTCTGTTTTCAGTTCCTCTTTCAAGTCTAAAGCCAAAAAAATACAATCAGCAAAAGCAAGAGACATCAAAACCAACAGCAAGTATAATCTATAATATAAGCTAATGAAAGAGGTGTTGCCTGAAATCTCACAACCTTTTCTCAATATTTCAACCTTTAAATTTGTAGGACACATCAAACACAGCTTGACTCAGCTTGGGTAATTGGTCTATTAAATGCTGATGCCAAACCAGCAATTTATTTCTTAAATAAAAGGCAAAAAACGAGTCCAGTTTTGCACTGAAATTGTATTTCAATCAGGATCTAAACCTTTCTGTAGCACAGAAAATTCTTTCATCTGTAAACAACACAACATTCTCTTGTATAGCTTGAGCATTATGTTGGCATTAGTGGACAAATACTGGCACTTTTTAGGTCTTATCTGTCCGACAGCTACCATTTTCTTTGTTTAAATGAACAGACGTCTCATCAGACACACGTACAGCTCTGGAAAAAATTAAGAGACCACTGCAAAACTATAATTTTTTCTGGTTTTACTATTTATAGGTATGTATTTGGGTAAAATTAAATTTTTTGTTTTATTCTATAAACTACATTTTTCCTAAATTAAAATAAAATATAAAATAAAAATATTGTAATTTAGAACATTTATTTGCCAAAAGCAACAAAGGGTCAAAATAACAAAAAAGATGCAGTGTTGTCAGACCTCGAAAAATGGAAAGAAAATCAGTTCACATTTATTTTTGAAACAACACTATACTAGTGTCTTAACTTAGGAAGAGTTCAGAAATCAATATTTGGTGGAATAACCCTGATTTTGAATCACAGGTTTCATGCGTCTTGGCATGCTCTCTGCCAGTCTTTCACATTGATGTTGGGTGACTTTATGCCACTCCTGGTGCAAACATTTACGCAGCTTGGATTTGTTTGATGGCTTGTGACCTTCCATCTTCCTCTTGATCACATTCCAGAGATTTTCAATGGGGTTCAGGTCTGGAGATTGGGCTGGCCATGGCAGGGTCTTGATCTGGTGGCCCTCCATCCACACCTTGATTGACCTGGCTGTGTGGCATGGAGCATTGTCCTGCTGGAAACACCAGTCCTCAGAGTTGGGGAACATTGTCAGAGCAGAAGGAAGCAAGTTTTCTTTCAGGACAACCTTGTGCGTGGTTTGATTCATGCATCCTTCACAAAGTCAAATCTGCCTGATTCCAGCCTTGCTGCAGCACCCCCAGATCATCACCGATCCTCCACCAAATTTCACAGTGGGTGCGAGACACTGTGGCTTGTAGGCTCTCCAGGCCTCCGTCTAACCATTAGATGACCAGGTGTTGGACAACGCAGAAAATTGGACTCAGAGAAGATGACCTTATGCCAGTCTTGCAAAACCTTAGCCTGCCTCTTCTCTGCTTCTCATTGATGAAGAGCTTTATTCTGGCTTTGCACGACTTCAGCCCTGCCCCTAGGAGCCCGTTTCGAACAGTCTTCACCATGCACTTCTCCCGAGCTGCCTTATGTCATTCTTTTTGTAGGTCACTTGATGTCATCCTACGGTTGTTGAATGACATTTGAATGAGTTAGCGGGCATTCCGGGTGGTGGAGAGTCGTTTTCGACCTCTGCCGGTCTGTAGCTTTGTTGTCCCCAATGTCTGCTGCTTGACCTTGTTCTTATGAACCACCTTCTTTGAAATTTTAAGGATGGAAGCAACCGGACGCTCACTGTATCCCTCTCCCAGTAAAGCCAGAATTGAACCCTTCTTTTCCTTACTCAAAACTTTCCTTTTCATTTTTTTTGGCATGGTCAATAGTTATTTTTTGATTCCAATTACTTTTGAGGTACTACTATCAATGTTTTTGCCAGCCAGCTGGTCCTACTGCAAGAGAATAGTGATGACCACAGAAGTGTTTTTTTATTCTTTTCCTTATTAAATAAGATTTGGTTCAGGTAATCACCTAATCAGCACCTCATTCAGTAGATTGAGGTGTGCCTGTGTTGGAATTCAACAGACATTGGAATGGAAAGTCTTCCATACTTGTAGAGATGCTGATTTAAGAAAATAATGTCAGTGGTCTCTTAATTTTTTCCAGAGCTGTATGGCGTGCCACAGGGCTCGGTATTAGGTCCTCTGATTTTCTCCTATGCCTTCTCTGAGGTACCTTTATTATTTTATTTCATTGCTATAGCAATGCTAATTTATATTTTCTCACAATTTACAAAATCTTCAAAACACTACAAGTTAATGGAGGGTATTATTCATATTAGGGCTGCATCAGCTAATCAATGATCGGGGGAGAATCAATCATCAAAATAATTACTAATTTGAGAACATTCACAAGTCAAATTACTTTATAGCAGGGGTCAGTAACCTATGGCTCGCGAGCCATATATGGCAGCATATGGCACTATAACGAAAAGTACATTTTGAAAATTGACAATTAAATATTATCTCAATGTCCTTTTAAAAACAACAACAGTCAAACCCATGTTTACCTGCTTCCTCTTTTCACATCTGTGTGAAATACTGTTAGATTGACTTCTGAGATTTGCATGGAAAGTGCTAATTCAGAGCCGCCATGAGACCTGGGGCCTCATTTATAAACGTTGAGTACGCAAAAAAGGCTGTGTACGCTCTCTACACAATAGTTGGTATTTTTAAAAAGCAGACTTGACGGGAAAACGTGCGGTCCTTCACGCAAGCTCTGACCCAGGAAGTCGCACAAAAACGGGTGAAATGAGAAATGGCGACACTGTCGGCAGATGGAAGAAACACGTGAAAGTGTAACTGTAGACCGTTGAGTAAAAGAAATGGCAACACTGCCTCTCATAAATAACATGAAGACTTCACAAAGCAAGTCTTACAATTAACAGCCTACTGTGATAGAAATTTTATTTCTTATGTACTTATTAATCTTTAGAATTATATGCACTTATTAATCCTTATCCTTAGACGTAGGCAAGCTTATCAATATAACTGAATGTTCTGTTTCTGTTGTATGTTGCTAGCAAGCACAGACCCAAACTGTACCTAGTACACGAAGAATACATATTGTGTTTAGTCATTAAGCGTGACGAGCTGATCTGAGAAAAAGCAAGGTGGGGGCTTAGAAACTGTATAAAAAGTAATGAAACTTTATGCTCTTTGCCGTCACATGCTTAGACGTTATCTGTGTGTGTGAATGCCTTTCTTGAAAGAAATAAAGCTTTAAGATTGTTATACCTTTCGAGAATCTCACTTTTGCTTTATTGACAAACATTTAGGAAACTAATTTCCACCACACTACACGAACACCCGTTTGATCGATCTGCAGCGTAAAACAAATAAAATCAAATTACAACAGAAATGCAAATTAACGCATATTTGCAAAAATAAAAATGAAATATGTTCAGCAATAATATTGGCATGTTATGCAATTCACCCTCATAAATAATATGGTAAACAGAACAAAATAATGTACAAAACAGAAATTCTCGTCAATGTGTCCAGATATAGATGCAATTAGATAGACAGATAGATAATTAGGGAGATATATAGATAGATGTATTAATTGTCACTGGGGAAAGTTGTTTTCATAGTAAAAAATATTTCAGGTACAGAATCATGGTATTCATGCATATGCCTTTAGTTTGTTTTACTTTTGTTAAAATAACGTATGTCTTAATTCAAAATTAATTATTCAAAAAAATTCAAAAAGCTGCAAGAAATTACATTTGCACTGAACTATTTCCCATTTCCACGTAGATTATAAATGAAATCTGTAGCTTGTCAGATGCAATTAAATGGATGGAAATAAAATCCCCCATCACAATGCATAATGACTAGGGACCAACCAAATTCACGATTTCACGGCCGTGACATTTTCCGTGAAATCGGCCACTTTCCGTGAAATCGGCCACTTTCCGTGAAATCACCCAACAAGCGTGAAATAGTGAAATTTTTATTGAAGATAAATATTTTTACTGATAAAGAGTATACCAGGAGCAGATGATCGTAGCGTCTTAGCCGAGTTTGCAGTCTACTAAACAGCAGCAAAAGAAGTTCCGCCGGATACGAGTATAACAGCATTCTGGCATTCGCACAGCAGTCGGTTTCCTCTGCTGAGCCGGTGTTGTACCGAAATCTGACTCCCCGGACAAATCTCACTCCCCTATGCACGCACATTAATAAGCGCTGCATTTAGATGAAACGCACTTTCTTGAACATATTCGCCTAAAAACCGATGTTTTCACACAGCAAACGTACACGGAAGTTTTGCGTATGCTTAAATAAGCGGAAAATGAAATTATATTACATTTATAACGGGTTTACCAGGGGGATCAGATTTTCACAGCAGAAAAATCTTTGAAAATCTTTCTTTCTGCACCTTTGAAAATCTCACTCCCCTCACTAACTCTGGTTTAAAAGCTCACAGACTCACCATATGATGAGATAATAAGATAAATATGGTGAGTCTAATTTTTCGGCTGTAAAAATCTGACTCCCCTGGTAAACCGATAGGCCTACTATAATTCATTATAAATGTAATATACTTTTACTTTCTGCTTATTTATATGTTTGCGGTGTGAAAACATCGATTTGTAGACGAATATGCTCGATGCAGCGCGTATTAGGCTAATGCGCGCGCGTAGGGGAGTGAGATTTGTCTGGGGAGTCAGATTTCGGTACAACACCGGCTAGCATTACGCTACCTTTCTGTACCAACGAACAGCGTTGACGCGGAGAGAAGCGTCAGTCAGTACACAAACGTCAATGCACCGCAGCGACAGAATATGTCAGCAACCACGTTGGTCGGTCAAGTTGACCACGAAAAACTAAACTATTTCATTAATGTCACGTGGCATTGCGGAGTGTGTGGCTACGTGCGTTGTAGTCATATTTTGTTTCCTTTTTGTTTTTTAATACAGGTGAACAGTCGAAAGGTGGTATTTTAGAATACAAAACAGCGGGTGTGACAGCAGATGGACTGATTGCAGTGATTGGTGCTTAAAAATTGTACCCGTGAATTTTCTGTGTAATCGAGTGTTTTTTTAAAAACCTTCCGTGAAATTGCGAATTTTTACCCGTGAATTTGGTTGGTCCCTAATAATGACGCACAATGGCTGATCTTTTTTATTTCGGCCACGGTTCGAGGTTGTGAGGCATTACAGCATTTACGCCGTCTGCAACCTTTTCCCACTCAAGTGCCTTTTTGGCATTAGTAATGCCCATACTGTGCCCTCCAAACAACATTTTTCTCCTCTTTTCCACCTCGCCAACGATAACTTCTACTTCACATTGAGTGAAGTTACGTTTTTTTTATTTTCTCTCCGTTTGCCATGATTTCGCAATATATGAATTTTAACTTGTGGGCGTTTCACAGACTATTTATGGGAACTATGGGCGTGACATGAAGCCGCAAAAGCTGCGCTACATTTAGAATTGATTGTGATTTAGTAAGGGAAAACTGCGGAAGATGTGCGTGCGCACGGTTTTATAAATCTGAATATTTCTGTGCATATACACTTCCTATGTTTCATCCGTATGCCACTTCTGATGCAAATCCTATGCAAAGTTTTAGAAATGAGACCCCAGAACACAAAAATTCAGGAAGACTGCAGTTTTTGTCAGCATCTTTCAGGACTTATTGTCTTTTAATAACCCTTGTAATATAAATCAAGTCAAGTTTGTTATTTTCTCATCCATCCATTTACATCTGTATAGCTTGAGTCAGTAAATTTAAGCATTCCTGCCCACTGAAAGATGAACAAATATATTTACAAAACTGTAATAAAGGATAAAGCAATCTCTATATCGATTGACAGCCCCCTGTCACTCGTAGGATGTGATGAATATGAACTTAGTAATTCATTTGTATTTGTTCTTGGCAAACTTTCTGTGCAGCGGCACATTTTCTTCACCACATCAAGACATTCTCTTATGCAGAAGACATATTGAATGCATTCTATGTTTTCTTAGGTATTTTCACCAAAAATCATGCGATGTAATACAATTGTGGTCTTTTAATGTTTGCTTTTTTCTTTTGTCACACGGTACATTTTAAAATGTTTAATTGGACCAACAACCTGGTTTTGTAACTCAATGTAATAACAGCACAATATAATGTAAATGTAATGATGTTTGATGTTCATAATGTAATAATTTTCTCAAAACAAAATCCTGAGCTCATAATGTAACAAAAAATGTTTACATTAAGAGAGATGTATTCAATTATTTCACCAAAAACATGTGTATTGTAATAAATTACATACAAATGTATGTTAAGATATAAAACATGCTTTACAGTATATTTTGTCAAATCTAGCATTTCTGCTAGTCTATGTTTATTCTGTTCCTGTTGTTTCTCTTCCCTTCAATGATTCTGCTTGTTAACAGCAGGTGTTCATTACTAATGCACACTTATCACTTAACTTATCAATATGTAATTAACTGTCACTTTACTTGGTTTCTTTAACACAGAATATTGGGATCACATGTACACTAAAGAGTTAATTTAACTTAGATTTTACAATAATTTGGCCATAACGTCTTGCACATTTTCTTGGTGCAGAGATAAGTAAATTTATTTTTGTAAAATGTTTGCAACTGCTTTTCATCACTTAATTAGAAGCACAATTAATAAATCATACCATCTGTTGAACCGACATTTACACATTAATTTTAAAGTACAAAGTACTCAATTCAAAATGCAAAAACATTCCTTGTATTTTATGTCAAATAAAACCACTTTAATTATAACATTCTTCAAAAAATATCATTAATTTCTGTAGAGAGCATTTTTAAAAGGATCATATGAAACTAACCTGTTTGTTCCTCAGTATCTTCATCTTTAATTCTGAATGTTTCTTCAATCCTTATGTCTTCGCTCTCCTCTTTAATAAATGCCATCTTTATAACAGTGTCACGTGGATCGCAGATGTTTCTCCAGGAGTTTTCCTGTGTGTTTGGACAATTTGTTAGGATTAAGATGAGAATAATGAACAGAAACAGAATGAAATGCACAGAAAATCTCTGTGTGTCTCGATCAGCTCGTAGTTCAGGAGTCACTGGTTGGGGAGTCAGAGAGAAAGAGAGTTCACTTATATCAGATATTTAAAGATGTATAGATAACACTACACCCTTTTATGAAAACATTAGATATTGGTTAATAAGAGTTGTCATTAAAAGTTTGTATTTTCGATATAGTTGCACTGTTTTGACCTGGTTTTGTCGGCGGTGATTCGAGCAAAGGAATCGTTTTGCTAAGCAATAGATTCAAATGACTCGGAGTTTCTCCCATCACTTCTCGTGCCGGATTCGTATTTACGCGAAACCGATTCAAGATTTAGGGAGCAAAATGAGACGCACCATTTCTGTTACTCACAAAAATAACGCTTATTAACGCAGAGTTACGCTCAATAACCATTCATTCATTTCACATTGATTCGACTGCATCACAAGCGCAGGAGCGAGTCGCGTGTGTATGATGTCAGGAAGCCATGCCAAAATAAAAGTCCCGTGAAGAGAATGTACATGCTTACAAAAACATGCACGCGTATAGCCTATATATATATTTATCAACTAACATAACATTGATCTTGTTTATTGATTTAATTTCTATTAGATTTACACAATAATCAAACACAATAACATTGATTTCCCAAGCAAGAAGAGAGCATGTATGTAACTTTGCTTAGGAACAGTTGAAGTTCTGCTCTGCCATTAATGACATTGTTAAAACAGCAAAAAGTTTAACCATAGATATAGGGCAAATTCTTCTTAAGCAAGAAAAGAGTATAGTTATAACAAATAAAGTTTTAGCAGAGGAATGTTTTGATCCATCGACAGCTTCCGCTGCACCACTCTTCTTTAAATCACCCCAGATCCCACATAGCACGTAGCAGAGACGTCCGCGGAGGAGCGTACCGTGTAGTAAACATCGGATTCTTTTTTATAGCCGTATTTTCATCTTCTTTAGATCTGCTATTTTCAGTTATTAAACGATCCGTCTTCCCGACCTCTATATGAGGTCTGCACAATGAATGTGCTGCTGCCATGTTAATGCAGCTGAATGCGGATGACGTGCTAAACTTAACTTTTTCATTTAAAGGAATTACATAAAAAAATAACTATGAATTACATGAACTACGTACACATGATGCATGGAAATGTATGCCACATTTGTTAATGTGCAACCATTTAATAAAATCCTTTATGCTCATATTGTTGCTTTTTTATGCGAGTACTTTAGCCTTCGTTTATGTGTAAAAAAGAGTAATTACATTTGTATCTATGTGTCCTTTTTCATTATTCCACTTTTTCGTAATATATTTACGAGGAATTCAAGTGTTTGGCCTTACAGAATAACAGAAGACAAAAAAGATTTTTATGTATTGGACATGGACATTTAATATTGCTGTAAATGATCAGGTAAAATGTGAATTACACAATATAAATACTAATTTTACTGGTAACAAAAGAAACCAAGAAGTATAGCACAGAACACCCAACACAATATAACCCAACAGCTGTTTGGGTGTTCATCCTATGGTGAATCTGTTCATCCGTCCAACTATCCATTTGACTGATTCTTCTGTAATAGAGAAAACAGTTAAGTTATATGCATGTTGTTTTGTAAGTAGCATACATTATGTATAGTATGTCTTTGCATACCATGCTTCACTAGTGCTTAATTTCTAGTGTTAAAATAGTGTAATACAACTAGCCATGGTTTGCTCCCTTACATATTGTAAGCATTATTCTATTTTAAATGTTTTGGAACAAAATATGGTAGTAAAATGAATACTATAGCAAAGACAACACTTTTAGATGTTTAACTCTATGAGGAAGAAACAGATTACACAAATATTCATCTGACCTGATGTAATCCAGCCTCACAGAATTAATGATAATGAATAGCTTGTTTTTTCCCAGTTAAATTTATAGAACAGATGATTTAGTGAAGGTCAATAAAGCAATCCAAAATAAATGACAGCAATAATAACATTGAACAGCTGCTCAATCCATCATATCACTGCACAAGACCAACATTACAGTTCACATTTCACACATCATCTCTTCTAGTGAAACAGAGCAAAAAATAATAAACTTAAGAAATATTCAAGTTCTACAAATAATAAGGACACATTATCATTCATTAAAAACATTAATTAGGGAAGAGATAAATCGTGCTACATTGTGAATAGTAACAAATAAGGGAAACTGTTAGACAACCCTTGAAGGGTTTAGTTGCTACTTTAAAGTACTACTGTAAAGTAAGCCCTCACAAAAAAATGAAACAAAGTAAATCTATAATTAATTGAACAATACTTGTTCTAAAGTTTTAAACATGCATTACATTTTTGACTTGAAGTAAATAACCGAAATGCTCAGTTGAACAAATATGACTATTACAAGTGTAAAGGAGAAAGAAACCTTCAAGTATTTATTTGAATATTTGCCACAGCACACAAGGGGCAATGAAATTTGTGTGCACTTGCTCTTTTTTCCTGTTTTTTTTAGAAAGAAAACACTCTGATCAATTTCACTTATCAGATGATCAGATGAAAAGAAAACTGCGAACAGAAACCATTCCACCCGCACCAAAACCTCAAGCACTTCTGTAGGGGAATTTACAGTAAAGACCCGAGGACCAGATATGTTGAATGAAGACTAGGAGTCAGAAGTGCAGTCAATAGAAGAAGTTTAGTTTGCAGTTTCATCAGCAGAAGCTTCAGGTCTCACAAGGAGTTCGTAGGCCGCCCCACATACAATAACATTGTTACAGCAATTATACTCTAACAGAGGGTGCTAACTACGTCAATGATGACGTTTAAATGATTCTGATTGGCTAAGAAAGAAAGAAAGATAAATTAAACTAGTATTTTTCAGAAAATATATATAAATAAAATAAATAATAAGAGACCTCCACGCGATTGTTTTAGTGGAATTTATATGCATTTGTAAGCTTGTTTTAATGGAATTTATATAGGAAATTTGGGCGGGTTTGACATCAAAAACAAGCCCAATTTTTATCGACCAGCCCAATGCATTTTTTTGCGGTCGGACGCAACCAAAAGGAGCCCAATTGGGCGGGAATCCGCCCAATATGGCAACACTGGTGATAAGGCAGAGCAGGTGTGAAGTGATTCTAAACCCTAGTACTCTGGAGAGTGAGACCTCCGGTGGCCATTGGTGGGAACCTCGTCAGCATTTGTGACAGTATATAACTGTAACGGTGATGCAGGCGTGCGATGAGGAGAAACACGGAGAACACGGAAGTAAACCGAAAACACTTTAATGACAGAACCAAAACAGCACACGGGGGTGCAGAACTCGTTCATCCACACACACTGACACATGGGAACATTACATTAACAATAGACAATGACTATGGGGAGCATGAGACATTAAATAGACAGGATAACACAAAACACCTGGGGCCTCATGTACTAACACTTGCGTTGAATTCATACTGACACATTGCGTACGGACAAAGCTGTGAATGTGCGAACGCACAAAAAAATCCAGATGTATCAATCTCTGCGTTCGAAGGATCCCGCGCATATTCTCTTTGTACATCCCGATTAACGTGAAATTGAGCGCACATGCACGAGCACAAAACCCCACCCAGTCTCCTCCCTTCATTAAACTCATTTAAATATGGTAATGAGTCCACTTGGGCAAAAGAAAGCAGTAAGAAAATGGCTAAAGCAAGCGGCATGAAAACGAAACTTTACAGAAAGTGAATTGGAGGTGCTACTATCGGAGGTAGAAATTAGAAAAAAAATATATTTGGAATTTTTTTCTCCGGAATTATTAAAAACAAAAGGAAAAAAATATGAGTGCCGTCAGTGCGTTTGGATCTGAAAGTGGAAAATTGTAAATTGTAAATTGTCTTGCAATTGTCTTTAGTGGATAACCGCGGTCTCCTGAAGGATTGTTGTATAATTAAATGCAAATAAATAACAATAAAAAGTACTAGGGGAGCGCAGGGCACAAAGTAACGCGGGGTAAATAGTAACATAGACTTTTTAGAGACCGGTAGTTGCACGGTCTTAAATGTGACGTGCTAACGGGCTTTTCATCACACTGTTTTCACATGTCTTCTGGCCAGCTTTCGAGAAATTGCAGCGAAGTTTGGATGAGAACCACAGGAAAAACTCTTTTGGCAGCATGTAAATATTTTTTGATTTTTTGAACACTATGTTACAACTAAGCCACATTGAATAGGCTGCATCATTAATCATATATTTTGCATTGTATTGACTTATTAAAACGTCATGTCATTCATGTCATTCATGTCATTACATTGTTCAAAGCATAACAAATGTAAAAAATAATGGGAAAAATATATTTAATTCATAAGTTATTCTTATGATCATCAAGACGCAACTTTTTTAAACAAATAAAAATACGTGAATGAACATGCATTGGATAACATGGTGTTAAAACTAACCCGCTGTCTGTTACAACGAGCCCCGCTCACGGGGTAAGAAGTCACATTTTACTCCTTGCGCTTTTGCCGATACTGCACAGAAACGGTAGGTCCAACGAACATGAAAACAGTGCTCATTTATAGGAGAGGCTTGTGTGTTGTTTGTATAAAAATATGGTTTGTCTAACCCTATTACTTTGTTCATTATTTGGCTAAAACCAAAAAGTGTTACGTTGTGCCCCACGCTCCTCTATTAGATAGAACCATAACTTTAAATGCATCACTCACCAAGAAGCCACCCATCGCGCACTCAACCATGCTGTTTGATCTTGCTACAATATTTGCTATGCGTATTTGCGCATCACATATAATCTGCACATTTATTGAATAGAAATGTTTCCGATTCACATATGCAAATTCATCTTCAGATGGTGCCTTATATGTGTGTGCAGTCGATCGCTCCGTTTACATTAGGGAAACTGTCGGCTGTCGTTGCAAATTGCATTTTAATGTTTGGCTGGTCAACTGTATCATATATGAACCATCAAATGGGCATTGCGCGGCGTTTCGCGGCGTTGCGCGGCTCAAAGACGACTCGCTTATTTCTGAGCGGTCTGCCAGTTCTCTTTGGAAATAATCATTTGCCAGGAAACTAAGCGTTGTCAGCACCTGTAACGGAATGGGTATTGCGTGTTTCCTCGCTGTCTCTCTCTCTAGATTCGGACCCAATTAGATTCGGAGGATAGCCCTTGTAAATCTGACATGGCTGATTAGACAGTCATCATCCTGGGCCAGAAAATCATTGTGGTCCCTAAAAACTCGTTCTCTTCGGATTCTGCCATTAGCAATGTCCTCTAATATTGCCAAAGCTGCCATTGCCAGACTAAGGGTTGTGTCAATTTGCACTTGCTTTTATATGTTCTTACTTAATTGCATAATTTATAGAATATTCCCATAAGGCTTGTGTGACAATATATACGGTATCAATTATTTTATACATTGCAAATTAATAGCAATGCTTCCCACAGACTTGAGGAACAATTCGTTGTATAATGTTTGCAGCTTCACTTCATTGCCTGTAGGAGTCGCCAACGGACAAAACTATGAGAAATGAACTTACGCCAGCCATGAACTTGCCGTGGAGAAACGCACATTGTCACGTTAGTTTCACTTTTAGTACATCCCACCGTGAGCGTGAAAGCTGGCGAACGCAACGTTTTTGTGCGTAAGCAGTGTTGATACATGAGGCCCCTGAACTGTAAACAAGGGGAATTGGCTGACGTCACAGAGGATGGGAACACAGAAGGGACACACAGGAGGAACGTGACATGATTGTTACAATAACATTATTTCTTACTAATATTAACATAAATTGGCAGGAAAATGAAAGTAATGAGCATAGCCATAGCTCCATTGATGTATAACTATATAGATGCACTCTAATAGCACAGGTTACATAAACTTCAAATAATCAAATGTAATTGAAAGTATTATGAATAATAACAAAAATATACCGACAAAGCTACCAAAGGCCCAGGATGAATTCAGATGAAAGGTATGTACTATGCATGACTCATGAATACAATAACCTCATGGAAGACACTAATTTCCTGGTTAGTCATCTGAACCATCTACAACCAGTAGAGGGAGACAAACTATCAACAAAACTAAAGAACTTTAATTTTTACAATTACTGTAACAGAACAACTTGGGTTTACTCAGAAGTTCTTCTGTCAAAAATGAGATCAGGTTACAACCACCTTTTGTTAGCATCAGTATGGGGAGGTTCTTCTTAAGCAAGCGCAGAGTAAGTATGTGACAAAAACAGTTTTAGCAGAGAAGGGTTTTGATCCATCGCCTTATGGGCACAGCATGCTTTCACTGCCCATATACAGACAATCTTTTCCTCATGCCAAAGTAGAAGTTCATCTGGATTACAAGTGCTTTGATTCCAAGGATTGTGGTTTCAGGTCCCATCTGCGGTGCGCAAAGATAACTTTGTCTGTGTAATTACAAGTGCTTTGAAAACACCAGTTAACAAGAGTTTGGCTCTTCTATCCCCGTTGTCTTGATAGATAAATCATTGCCCTCCTAATCCAAGGATTGTAGCAGAGTGTAGCAATAGCAGAGCGGTGCAGCGGCAGCGTGCTTGGATCATAACAAGGTTGATGGATCTAAACCATTCTCTGCTAGACTTTCTTTGTTACAAGTGCTTTGAAAACACCAGTTTACCATAGTTTGGCTCATGTATCCCCGTTGTCTTGATGTATAATGCATTTCCCTCCTTGTCCAAGGATTGTGGATTCAAATCCCACTTGGTGTTAGCAAATAGCAGGGTGGTGGAGCGGAAGCGTGCTGGGCCCATAACCCAGAGGTCGATGGATCAAAACCATTCTCTGCTAGACTTTCTTTGATATTAAGGTAGTTTTCTTGCTTAAGAAGAAGTTGCTTCATATGTAAGGGAAAACTTTAAGCTGTTCTCACCTGATCTCACCTGTTCTCACCTGATCGCGCTTTTGACATAGGAGATCTTTGTGTAATTACAAGTGCTTTGAATACACCAGTTAACAAGATTTTGGCTCATGTATCCCTGTTGTCTTGATGGATAACGCATTGCCCTCCTAATTTAAGGATTGTGGATTCAAGTCCCATAGGGGATGAGAAAATAGCATAGTGACGCAGCGGAAGCGTGATGGGCCCATAACCCAGAGGTCGATGGATCGAAACCATTCTCTGCTAGAGTTCCTTTCTTTTTAAGGTAGTTTTCTTGCTTAAAAAGAAGTTGCTTCATATCTAAGGGAAAACTTTAAGCTGTTCTCACCTGATCTCACATGTTCTCACCTGATCGCGTTTTTGACATGGGAGATATTTGTGTAATTACAAGTGCTTTGAATACACCAGTTAACAAGATTTTGGCTCATGTATCCCTGTTGTCTTGATGGATTACGCATTGCCCTCCTAATCCAAGGATTGTGGATTCAAGTCCCATAGGGGATGAGAAAATAGCAGAGTGACGCAGCGGAAGCGTGATGGGCCCATAACCCAGAGGTCGATGGATCGAAACCATTCTCTGCTAGAGTTCCTTTGTTTTTAAGGTAGTTTTCTTGCTTAAAAAGAAGTTGCTTCATATCTAAGGGAAAACTTTAAGCTGTTCTCACCTGATCTCACATGTTCTCACCTGATCGCGTTTTTGACATAGGAGATGTTTGTTTGTGTAATTACAAGTGCTTTGAATACACCAGTTAACAAGAGTTTGGC